>CM045564.1:20572954-21123763 GCA_024721245.1 Mitragyna speciosa | reverse complement strand
TGTCCAGCACCTGGCGTCACCCCTGAGTGTTGGGAGATTGCCTCGAGAAATTGGTTCTTGGAATATGCGAAAGAAGCGGCAGACTAGTATTAGAATATCTTATCGTAGAAACTTGTTTCTTTGATTGAGAAGAAGAATTCTGGTTGGAGAGTCAGAACATATTGCCTCTACAATCTCTTGCGGCAATTTATGCTTGAGAGAAACTCAGGAAGACAAGTTAATCTGTGTGGCAAAGAAAATATCATCGTGATTTTCCACTAGATGCAAGCATTCTGAGTCTCCTAGGTTTTTTAACATAGATTTCTATAGTGGTATGTTAAATTCTTGCTTTCTCATTTCTAAATATTTTCTGTGGTTTATTTTGGATTGTGCTACTGAATCAAATGTCTTACTCTCTAGGTTATGCTTTAAATTACAAAAGAGTTGGGACATGAGTTTGTGCGTTTCGATTTGCCAGTTCAAACACAAAAACTGGTTCACTTGTGGTATCCTGCACTAAATGTTAACATTGGCACGTTCTGAGGCGCTTCTTGTTAATTATGCTTTTAAAGAACACAGAGGAAACTAAATCTAGGGGGTTCTAATCATCACCATTAGAGAAGATCTTCCGGCCAATTCAGTAGCACCATTTTAGCTAAACTAAACTACTTGGATGCTGGCTACTTTTCTTTTGTTTACTTTTTCCAAGCAATGGCAATTTACAGTGGAAATGAACGCATCTTTATCATAAAAAATTCAAGAAATATTGCTAAGTAAATCTGTTTTGAGTCTTAAACAGGCGTACCTGGGAGATAGTTCATTAGTTATTTAACATGTATGACAATCAATTAAAGCCTAAAAATATAGGGAACAGAGGAGAAAATTAGTGAGCGCTCTCTAAAATTTCTTTTTTTGTTAAAAATCTAAAATTTATCTTTTAAGAATTGTTATTATAATTCGCTGAAAAAAGGACAAAACTTATAACAAAATTATTTGGATAAGTATGCTCCACTTTTCATTGGTAGTGTTCATGTTATTGAATTTGGTTTGAGCTCTTTTTGGCTTTTGAGGTCAAGTTCAACACTGACCTTTTTTTTATTTTGGTTCAGATGTAAACCAAAATTTAGTTCTGAGTTCCATTAAATCTTTGAGTTTACGTCAAAAGCTGGATTTCTCTTTTTTTTTTTTTTTTCTTTAATCCAGTATTTTGTTTAGCACATTCTTTTTTTTTTTTGGGCAACGACCAAACCCAATGAACATTGCAAAACAACTCCATACGGGTTAAGAATACTACCAATGTGCTTATTCGAAAAAAGAATCCTACCAATTTAGCTGAAATGCATATAAAGATGTGCATACTTTCTTATATATGGACATTATCTATCTACAAAATAAAATTAGAAAAACCAGAGCATTGCTGTGTGACCTTTCTTATTAAATTCGATCATTTATATTGTCTGACTGGATTTTATTAATATATCTCATCTTTCATAGTAACCTAGGGTGCTACTGTTCAAGAACTCATGTATTGCACGAAAATTGTACTTTTAAAATAAATTGTTTACCACTCCATATCTCGATTACACAACACAAACACAGATATATGTCATATATATGTGTGCGTGTGTGTGTATATGTATGTGTGCGTGTGTTTTTTTGTGTGTGTGTATGTGTGTGTGATGATAACTTTGGCTAATATTAATGAATTAAACAAAAAAAAAATCATATGAATAAAAAATGACCAAAAAATTATCTCACTCTTTTAATGTAATAAAATATATGTGACATAAATTTAAAGTAATTATCAATGTAAAATTCTAAAAAATATGAACAATAAATTTTCTCGTCTTAACAACCTTTTATAATTGTATGATATCTAGTTTTTTCAAAGCAACTGTGAAATTGAAAGCTATAGTTAATAGACAGAAAATATGAATTCTTTTGGTTTTGGGTATTGATTTTTAAAAACTTAGTGCTTGGGGCACACACGATACATGGTTAATTTTTTTTTAAAAAAATATGTTTTAGTTTCACAAGAATTAACTTCACATTAATAAATCTGAAAGCTATAATTAATAGACAAAAAAAATAAATTCTTTTGGTTTTGGCTATTGATTTTTAAAAACTTAGTGATTGGGACAAACATGATACATGGTTGATTTTTTTTTTTTTAAAAAAATATGTTTTAGTTTCACAAATATTAACTTCACATTAATAAAGTAAAACTATGATGATTCATGATAGTTTAATATTAAAGGAGTTGTTATTTCATTAGTTATCATGTTTATATTTTGTTTTGTTGATAATGTACTTTTACAGTTAAAGAATGAATTACTTATTCGTTATAAAAAAAGGTAAAAAAGCAGAGATAACATAAACTAAATGGTACTCACTGTCATATATAACATTGATAGATTGATATAGATTCTAATACTAATAGGATCAATCTTGCATACACTGTGTAAAAACTATTCTACAGTAGCATGTCTAGATACATCTCACATGTACAAAATGAGAATTTTAAATTTGAATAAAGATATTGTTATGCAATGAACCTCGTTAGTGTAGAAAAATCTTTAGTGTATATGTTGTTATTGGCAGAGCGATTATCTTTTACCGAAGCAAATTTTCGCTAAACAACAATGCTGTCCTTCATTGGTCAATACCAAACAACTCATTAAAAATTTTTTTACAGAACCACTTCCACATGTTTTCTCCCATATTTACTATCTCCTATGTCAACCTTATCAGAGTATTAGAACTGTCAATTAAATCCAAAACCTAACAACCCAACCAATCTGCCCACTATTGGGTCAGTTGGGTTATGGGTTTTGGTGGGTTGAGTTAAGAAAACCCAACTTATTTATTGGGTGAATTAGGTATTTTATTTGAGTACTCATTATCTAACTTATATTTTAAAAAAAATCAAAACAATTGAAAATGCAGCATTGTTCACTCCATGGCCAATGGCCATGCATCTCTCTGCTTTTATTTATGCATATTAAAATCGATTCCCCGCGTCTAGAATTTGAACCAATACTGCCTTTAATACTGCGTCGTTCAAACTGATATTATTTGAAGCATTATCAGTATCCGTCAACTATTTATAAAGCTTGAAAACTTCCAATTTTCTTTCTTTTTTATAGATTTGGACAGTGTAGAAAAATGAATGTTTACCATTTTCAGAGTAATACGGGTTTTGGCTCTGTGGAAAAAATACCTAGGTGGGACTTGACAGTTTAAGTTTGTTTTTTTGTTTATAGCCCCGAATTGGAGAAAATGCAACAGATTTTTAGTGGCAATACAAGTTAAATTTTTTTTTAACAGTTCTTACGTATTCAATTCACTAGTTGTTTCCAAATTCATTAGCTGATTTCCATCTCATTAGGCATAAGAATTATGTGTCTTCAATGAAAAATTCAAAATGAGAGGCTGCTCTAGTGCTTTTAGTATATCTTAATGCTTGATTTGCGCTTGATGGAGGGGGGAATGGGAGGAGAAAAATAAACAGAAAAGAGAATAACGAAAATATGTTATTTGTGGAAGTGTTCTACTGTGTGAAAATATGTTTATATATGGAAAGATGTTTTTGTATATGTGAAAAAAATCATTTTGTAATTATTTTGTGTGTATAAATGCTGTGTGAAAAAGAATTATGTACCAAAATTTATAAAATTATATGTTGGGTCATATTTGAGTTATGGGTTTGAGTTAACCCAATATGACCTAACTCAATATTAACCCAATATATAGTTAGCGGGTTGAATATAACCCATTTAAATAAAAATCTAATACTAACCCGTCCAAAAGCTACCCAACCTGCCTAATTGCCTCCTACACACAGTACCACTGGCTTCCTCCTGACCTTCTCTTCCACCTTTATTCCATGTTCCCCTGCTCTAAAGTCCAACCACCCAATGTTTACCCCCTTAATCCAGCTCTTCACTAACTAATCTTGTATCACCCTATTCCTACTTCTTCGATATAGGTTGTAAAATAGGTTTATTCATTGATCTTCTCCTACAATGGTAGTGAACTTTTGATTTCAATAATTTCTTCGGTGGCGTTGCATATAAATTTTTTTTGGGTATTAAAAGGAATTCGTGATGGATTTGAATAGTATCCTGTATAATATGCACCTTTTTGTAATGATAATACACGTGCCTTTTTGTGATAGTAATGTGTTCTAATTAGATTTTAAGTCTACAAGATTTATATATGATTGGCTTTAATTTGGATTTTTATTATGGCTATTTTGATGCAATGATAATGTGTTCTATTATTTTTGGTTATTAAAAGGTATTAGTGATGGATTTGAATAGTATCATGTATAATATGTGCCTTTTTGTGATGATGATGTGTTCTAATTAGATCTTAAGTTTACAAGATGTATATATGATTGTGTTTAATTTGAGATTTTATTATGGCTATTTTTTATGTTTGGGCGGATGAAAATAAAACTTGCTAATTGTTTTTGTGTTTGATGATTTCTAAAAAAAAATAAAATAAAAAGATTTTGGAGTGGCATCAATAGCCTTGATCTCTATTGTGAGATAGATTTTAAATCATTAATTGTGAAGAACCTTATTATTGTGGATAGAGATGTGGGTGGGAACTTCATCGCTTCTCGTGGGGAATTACTGCAGAAAACTGAAGCTTTGTCATTGGTGATTTTATACACACAGATATATTGGTGATTTTATACACACAGATGATGAATTTGTGAGCACCAAATATTTTGGCGATAATGCAATACTTAATGTGTTTAACAATAAAACTTCAAAAATGATGAAGAAAACATATGAGAGAACAAATCTGGGTGCAGGAAATATCAAATATATGTGGATTGAGATGTTTATGGGGAGAGTAGGAGAAAAATGCTTTGAACCCCTACAAAATTTGAAGAACCCATAACTCTTTTCCATGAAGTTGCTCTGGAAATCAGAGTTCTTTGTGTCAAAGAAGCATTAACTCTTTCCTATGAAGTTTCTCTGAAAATTAGAATTTTCTGTCTGGATCTTTGCTTCTATTGACCTTTGTTATAGTAGTATCTTCACTTCCGCAATTATTATCTTACCTTCTGTTGACCTTTGTTACAGTAGCACCCACTTCCACAATTATTATCTTATCTTTGGTGTGTTTCACCCTAGGCTTAAATCTTATCCTGAGTACAAATCTTATCTTTTGAATTAGGCTTAAATTGCTCAGAGTACTGGACATATATTTTTCACATTTTGAATATTTCTCTAAATTTGGTAATTTGGTTCTCCTGAGATATCTTGTTCTTAATATTACTTATAAGTTTCCTGTATCAATATCCAAACTTAGAAATCTCCAAACTTTCTTCGTTAATAGTCTCTTGCTGCAGGGATTTTGAGGAAAGCCCAATTCTATTGTTTGATCAGTAAAATATGCCGTTATTGAGGCATCTCTGTATTAGTTGTTTGAAGAAACCTTTTGTGCTCATAGAAGATGATCCTTCACAATTACTTCAATATACCTACAAACCTTATTCACATTGACATTTGCCAAGTGTAAGGAAAACTCTTATGTTATCACGAAGGACGATCCCTCACATTTACTTCGAGAGACAATCCCTTGTCATTTGCTCCAAGACACCTATAGATCTTATCCACATCGACACTTGCCAGATGTTATCCACATCGACATTAGCCAATTGTCTTGCAAGCATTTGTGAAACAAAGAAAAATTACATGATAGATACGTCATCCAAATGCCTAGACAATCTTGTCTACTTGTACGAACTTGAAATAAAATGTTCATTAGGTGAGAACTCTATGGGATGGTGTCCAGTGATTTATTAATACCTGGAGAAAATCCTTTTAGCCAATTTAGCCACATCATCTTTGCTAAACTACTAGGATGCCATCTATTTTTATTTTTTCTTTTTCAAACAATGGCAATCTATGGTGGAAATGAACACATCTTCATTATAAAAATTTAAATAAATATTGCTATATAAAAGCTATTTTTAGTACTTTAGAGATGGTTTATTAGTTCTTTCCTTACATGTTGCGCCTTGAGCTGATTAACATGTATGGCAATCATTTGAAGCCAAAAAATACCTAGAAAAGAGGAGGAAAGTAGTTAACTTTCCCTAATATTTTTTTAGAAAAACATGTAGAATATATTGTTTAAGCTTATTAAATTATTAAAAAAAAAGATATCTCGTTGAGTAAAAGATGACGTTACTAACTTTTTTTTTTTTTTTTTGGGTAAAATAACAACTCTCATCTCAAGATAAAGGAACATAAACTTATAACAACATCAGTTTGGAAAATTATGTGGAAATAAAAAAAAAAATCAGTTTGGATAGGTATGCTCTATTTATGATAATCTTTCAGTTCTTGTCTGAATTTATTTGACAGTACAATTTAACTTTAATTAATTATTTTGGTTTGAGCTCTTGTCTGAGTTTGAAGTTAAGTTCAATACTTTTTTTTTTTAATTTTTTGGGTTAAGAGGCAAACCAAGATTTAGTCTTGAGTCCATTTGAATCTTACTTCGATCTACCATAAGTTTAAATTAATAGTTAATTTCTCTTTTTTATTTAAACTACTATTATTTTGGCACAATTTTTCAATATTCTGTACAAGCATCTCAAAACAATTTCATATGGATTAAGAATACTACCAATATGCTTAGCAAAATGCATGCATGTATAATTGTATGTACTTTCCTATATATAAACATTATCTATCTATAAGAATAAAAATAATAAAAAAACGGAGCAATTCTTTGTGACTTTTGAGATCAAACACTAACATTTATGATTGGATACAGTTGAAATATCTTATCTATCATTCTAACTTCTGTTGCCACCAATCATAAATCCATGCATCGCCCGAGAATTGTATGTAAATGTGTATGCGTACGCACACATATCAAATTGTTGAAAAATGAAATATGGTGAAATAAGACTGGCCAAATATTATTATATTAAAATTTTTAAAAAGCATATGAATTAAAAATGGAAAAAAGTTGACCTCACGCAATTAAAAATATTTATCAATTTTAAAATTTCTAAAAAATGTGAAGAATATTTTTTTTCCTATCTCAGCATATTTTTATAATTAACTGGTATGTATTTTTTAGGGCAATTGCAAAACTTTTAAGTTATAGTTAAAAATATCCTAAACAAAGAATATGAATCCCTTTGCTTTTGATTATTGAAATATAAGAATATGTGTTTAGGCCATCAATGATATGTGTGTAATTTATATTAAAAGACATGAACTAAAATTTCATGTAAACTAAATTTACTTTAATAAATCAAGGCTATATTTATTCATTATAATTTTTATTCAAAATGGATAAATATTTTCTTATTTATAGTGTTTATGGATGACTTTTTTTATATTGTACTTAGGAAATTAGACATGAATTAGTTTTTTTTTAAAGACATTTAAAAAAGGGAAGACATCGGACCAAATGATGCTCTCTTGTATATATGCCATATGGTATAGATATATACATATATACTAATCATAAATAGTGATTAAGGCACACCCAATAAATGTGCGAATAACAATAGTTAATTGTAGAAATTAATTTTCATAAAAATCTTTTTAAAAGACTTCATAAAAAAATATGCTGACAAGCAGTTATTTTTAGTTATTATAAATATAATAATGGATAGTTACTAATATTGTTAAATTTTCTTAAATTTTTGTTTAACATAAAGATAAGAAGGGAGAAGATTCCAATAAATAAGTGATGCTTCCTTTGTATATATAGTCACATAAGATAATATACGATAATACACAGTGTGTTTGATGAATTTTTTTGGAAAGTATTGTCAAAAAATACTACCATATCTTTTTGGGACAAGTGTGTTGTAAACACCTCTGAAAAAATAACTTTTGAATGGGGAGAAAAAACATAAATAATCATTAAACTATTCCTATACTCTACTTTTGGTCACTAAACTGTTTTAAATTAACCATTCAACTATTTTAATTAATATATTACATGTCACTCCGTTGTTTTTTACTGTTAACTCTATTATCTTCAGTCAAATATGGGGGCGTTCATGTCAACAAAAGTTATTTCCTTTCATCTTCCTTTTACTTCCTTTTTCTTTCCCTTTTCCATTTTGTTTCTCAACCCACCATCAGTTGGTCATCATAAAGAAGTGCAGAACTCTAGTAGTAAAAAAATGGAAAACTTGGAAGAAGCAGCCACGCAAATGATTACAAAATAGCCAAACAAAATTTAATATCTCACATAATCGTCAGATTGATTACAAAATCGCCATAATAAAAGAACTTGAAACCAAAATCCATCACAATAGCCTTATTGGATCACATGAATGGTCAAGCCAAACACCAAAATATAAGCACTAATCACATGAATTTATGGAGAGGAAGAGGACAGGAGAGGTGTTATGTAGGGACAGGCAAGGAGAAGGTACAAAAAGAAAGAATTGGGTATCTTTTATGGGTCGGCGAGTAGGTAGCTTGGCTGGAGGCTGGTGGAAGGATTTTCTTCTTTTTTTTTTGGAATAGTTATATATTATATTAATTATACAATAGTTAAAGATACAACTAAATTATGAGCATCCTTACGCTATGCTTTACCTATCTTACAATAAGACAAAAAAGAGAAGTACCTAAGATTTGCAAACATATTTACAAGGGAGAAGGAACTAACTTGCAAAGTTAGCAGTGTCTTAAATTTATCAGACGAAGGCAGAACGCCATTATGTGCACATAATTGCCATATTTTCAGTTCCTATTCCCCGCAACCGATTTTATAAGACATCTATTCTGCTCTTCTATCATCAAATTACCCATAATGGCCTTCCGATCCTTAACTAAACTTCTGTGGTTGAGAGCAGTAGAACACAACCTCCTAGCCTCCATAGACGACTGACCAGTTGTTCCATACTGAATCATTGCTCGTAATGGTGAATTGTGACTGGAGAAAAAAACCAAAGAGACGTTGTTTCTTAGACATGGTACAGAAAAAAGCACCCCTCCTAGATTTACTAGCAATGGTAAAATTATGAACATTATGTTCCAATATCGACCCATACAGAGAACTTCAAGATTGATCCAACAAATGAGCACCAAACCCAATTTGCAGTCGCCCTACCCAATATCCGTAAAAAGCCTCTAAACCCAAATGGTTTTAGTAATGTCTGAGTAGCAGGCCCTCGATTTTTTAAAGTTAATTCCCCCATTGAAAGAACATGGCAAAACATTATCCAGCCTAGAAATATCTAGCCCAGCAAATATCCAAAACAAACGTCCCAACTCCTCAGCCCATAAATTAGTCAAGCCAAATGTTCGATGGGCCCAAGGCTATTATTTCCCCACTGCTGGCTTTAAAGGGAACAAAGCCCATTAAGAGAAACAGCCTGTATTTTCCCGAGATCCCATAGTTTGCCCCAGCCCAGTATTAGTATTTCGGCTTCCCTTTTGCTCAACAGAATATATTAAATTATTCAAAACCTCTTGTATCGGACCCAGTAAATAAGGATTCAAAGAATATATGGGAATTGACCTACACCCCATGATTGAACTCCTTTGCTGTTGTGCCGTCCAATTTTAAAAACCTGCCATATAGATTACCCATTCAACACACTAGGAGCAAGTATGGCACGTGCGCCATGTGACATATTATGTGGTGCATTAGAATCAATTATATATCATCAAATAACATGAAATATGACTCACCATTATAATACGACGATAAATTATTAATTCTAGTGCATTAGGTGATAATGCATGTAGTGCATTTTATACTTTTGCAACACGTTAGTTTTATCTTCAATCTGATCCAAGTCCAAGTCAAAGGGGAAGCTGAACACGGAAAAGTATACAATACATCACGTGCATTGTCACGTGGTGTACTAGAACCAATAATTTATCGTCATGTAGCAATGGTGGGTCATACCTTGTATTATTTGGCGATGTATGATTGGTTCTAGTGCACCACGTGACACGCCACGTGACGCGCGTGGTGCACGCAATACTCACTCAGCTGAACACATCAAAAAGAATATTTTCAGAAGCAGAAAGCGTGTGGCAGTAATCTGTCTCCATATCCATATCAGTCACTATTCTTGTATTTATCACCAAAAGTATCAACATCCAATCGCGAATTGCATCTATTTCAACTGGAACCACAGGCTGTAGTTAATTCCTAACTAATTGGAACTGTTGACTTTCAATTTCACCAGTAGACAATTGGAATAGTTGTGTTGGTTGTTGAACTCGGACAATACTTACATGGATCTGATTCACGGATAGGGTCGTGGACTTTGTGTTTCAAAATCAGCTACCTCCTCTGTAAGCCACACTATAGCCCACTTAATTGACTAGGTGCTTAATTTTGAATCACAAGATCCATGGACCGGATCCATATAAGCATTTCGTGTTAAACTTCAGTCTCTTATTCATCATAAATCAACTCTATTTGTTGTTCTTCTGGAATCATCTCCTCTTCTTCCGGAATCATCTCATCTTCAGAGCACCCTTCATCTTGGAGACCATTTAATCCTCTTGCTGACAATGGTTGATTTATCAAAGAATTATCATTTTCTTCATTCTGCTAAAGCAGATCCAAATCAAAGCCAAGGTCTTGGAAACTTGAAGAAGGCATATTGGGGTAAATCTTGTGTTGAAATCAGAAACCATCCTCATATCGATCTTGATTTTGACTTCTATATTGTCTATTTACCTGATTCCACAAGTTTGATGGAACAAAAGTTGATCTAAGCTCCTTTTGGTGTGCATGGGCTCTAATAGAATTGTAATATAAATCCCTAGATTCATCCCATCTTATAGGTAGACCCAGCTGCACAACTATTCTTGAAAATGCTTCATTGTAAACTCTTCAAGCCCTTCATTGTCATTAACAAACCGACACATAGCCATAGTATGACCAATAAGACCACATTTTCTACAGATCTTATAAACCCTCTCGTACTAAAACGATACCAAATTGAACCTCCTTGCATGAGATTTAGGAAAAATCCTACAACTAAAAGAGTATTCACTTTGACCCAAACACAGTTATGATATAGCTCAAATTTTTTATGTCTTACATACTTGTACGCAGCTTAGTTGGCTCCCCAGCGAATGACTCAAAACGCTGTCCATCTAATAAAAGTATTCAATTGGGGCTTCCCCAATTCTTGCCTAGACCAACACATAAGTTGGAACAATGCTTCTGAGTACCATAACAGCATGCCAACGACTTAAAACTAGCAATGCACCATCAACATCATAATGACCATTATCAAGTACAGCAGGCATATCTTCAAGAGTATTAAACCTGAAGCTATAAACTTGCTGATGACATCCTATTAGCCATGTATGGTGACTCCATTTTTGATGAACATGCTCATTCATCTTGGTAAAACTAAAAGTACAGGAGTCTAACAGCTAGTTTGGGAGCAAGGATTTGTGGAGAAAAGAAAGAGAAAGAAAAAGTTTGATTGTTTGGAAAAAAAAAAAAAAAGAAAAGGTGTTTGGAAGAATGATTGTTTTTGGGAGTTAGAGAGAGGGAAAGAAACGAAAAGAATTAGGAGGAAAACTCCTTCCATTTTTTCTTTAAAAACTTTTTGCTCAAAATTGGGTAGAAAGCAAAGAAAAAAAAAGATAAGGGAAAATCCTGTCTCCTTCTTTTCTTTTATTTTCATTTATCCTCTTTCCCTTCTTTTCTTTTCTATTATAAACTCTTAAACTAAACGTAAGAGATAACCCACTAGAGTATTTGTCAATCTATACTCACCAATGTGGACATTCCTTTGATCAAGTTGATACAACCAATCTCTTGTGGCAATATAAATATATTCGGTTGGATATGGGCTCCATGCAGTAAATTTTTTTTTTCTTCTGAAAACTCTGAGCTTGACTGATTATTATACTATTATCTGACCAATATCACTCAAGAAACCTATCTGTTGAATCCATGGTTCAAAGTTTCGGTCGAAATATCTCCGTCTCGACCAAGTCATCACCGAAACAGAGGTTCTCAGTTTGAGACCGTTCTGGTGAGGTTCGAAGATGGAAGACTCATCGTGAACTCGATCGGACTTAGTCCGAGTCAAAGAGTTGTGGCCGAGTTTTCCGAGTCAATCCGGGTCAAACAAACAAAAACCAAACCACCAAAAAAAGGAAAAAAAACCAAAGATTTGCAAGTTGATAATTAAATAGAAAGTGGCGAGTTTGGGCTGGTGGAAATTTTGCTATTTTGGCTAGTGGTTGGGGCTGATTTTGGTGGTTTAGGTAGCTTTCCTGGTGGTTTATGGTCGCGATTTGTGGGAGTTTGATAGGGTGGTGGTTCAGGGATGAGTATGGCTATGGTGGTGACGTTTTTTGTAAGGATGATGGTGGCAATTTGATTTTGGTAGCAGTGATTTGGGGTGAATGATGTTTTGGGAAGGGGATGCAAGTGTTTTTTTTTTTTTTCCTTCTACTTCTATTGCTTCCTTTCTTTCCTTAGTTACCAGAGTAAACCATCCATTGACAGCAAATGAAACATTTTGGTCAATAAAGTATTTAATTTACTAGTTCTTTTATTTTCATTTTAAAAACTACTTTATCCTTACAAATAGAAAAGTGGCAACGCACGCACTTGAACGTGTTTTGTCCCACATCCTTGTTTGGTATTGTTGATATTGTCAAGCCCATTTTGGTACCTTTGGCTGCTTTTTTTTTTCTGCCATTTGGTCTCTGCCTTTTAAGCAGCGGTGCCGACAAAGTGCCACTGGAGGAGAGAAGTTTGAGATACACTTTTCTTCTCATCTGTTCATATTTCTCTTCTCAGACATTGCACCTTCTCTTCCATTATTCCCTACTATATGTGTTTATATCCATACTCCGTTGTTTCTTTTTCTTCTTTGATTAAGCGATGATTATCTGCCCTTCTCTGCGTTTCCGGTGAGTATCTATTACCTTTTTCCTTTTTTCTTTTTGGCTTTTCCAGTTTCTGTTCCATTATATTCTGTGATTCTCTGTTGCATGCCGAAGATTCATTCTGCTACTACATTTCGACGATTTTTTTTTCCTGCTCTTCTGTGTTGTGGCTTCGATGGAGGCCATACTGAAATCGACCTGTGCATTTTTTACGCTTTTATTCTATTTTGTGTGAATCAATGACGACTCCTAAGTGTACTTAACAGAGGCTTGGAAAGCCTTAATCACCAATGACTACTCTTAAGCGCACTTAATAAAGGCTTTGAAAGCCTCAATCGGTATGCATACCATATGTTTGAATAAGTTCTTTGAACCTGCTGCAATTTCTTTCTCTTTTTCTTAACTTGCTCTAAGTTTTAATTGCCTTGCTACATTGAATTCACATGTTGTGAAGTTGATTTCACAAGCCAATCTTTGTACTAATTTTGATTTGTTAATTGGCTACGAATTTCACTGTGCACACAAGTTTCAGACACACTTCTCTTATTATTATACATAGTTTGCACCATCCCTTCTTGATTTTGTTTAGGCAGTGGTTGTCGGTCTTCTTTTACTGTTGTCGAACTTTCTCCCACCATCGCCTCAGGTTAGAACACCAAATTGCCTTCTACAGCCTTCTTCTGGTTAGTTTTTAATTTTTTTTTTGTTTTATATTTTTATAATAACTGGTTTCCAGTTCTTGTTTAATCGTGTTGTTTTCTTCTGTTTTCCACATTGTGTTGTTGTTTTCTGACTGCACACTGCTGCGATTGTTTATTGTTGGAGTTCAATTTGGTTGTTTCATATGGATAATGTTCATTGTCCTGTTTGATTAATTCTTTCTCCGTGGAATAAAATTCTCACCATGCACTGGGTTCAAATTAGAAGCCCAAATTTGTAATGTGCATTTAGCCAGAAGGGATAATGAAAATGACTATTTATGAAGCGTGCTCCTCCTTTTGGGTGTGGCTATAATGAAGCGTGAGCTATACTCCCAAAGTCACAAAATTCATTATGTCAATGGCAGTCCAGAAATGAAACTAAATTTATTTGTTGTTTTGATTAAGGATTATATATTTTATTTATTTATTTATTTATTTTTGGTTAAACTACAAGGTTTAAAGCTTAGAAGTTTTACAGTTCCAGTTATTTTAAATTTTTGTTTTATGCTTTTATTACAGTTCCAGTTATTTTAAATTTTTGTTTTATGCTTTTATTATCCAGAACCTTGCAGCATAAAAATTGTCAATTATGTTTGTTATTGGAAGTTTCGCAAGCCAAATCACATGCGCCATGGTCTACATCAAATTTTGATCATATGTTCTCTCTCATACATAGCACATACTACTATGTTTTCCTAGATTGTTATGGTTTGGCACTTTAAAATTTATCAACCTTTGGTAGGAGTTTTATGTGCTTTGTTTGCCAATGGATTCACTTGGTATTATTCATATGTTTGTTCCTTATTATACAATCTTTTTTATGCCTTCACCTTTGGAAAAAGGAAAAATTAGTGTCATATTTTATCCCTTAGCCAATGCTAAATTATGTGATTTATCTTTTTGGTGCATCTGATCCCTGCTTCCTCAATTTAAGAAGTGGTGGTTGATTGTAATTTTTGCGAAGATGAATCTAAAATAGACAGTAAGAAATCAGATGCTAATGGTTCTGATGAGGACAAGACATCATGCATTTCATGGTTTTGAAACTTGCGAAGAAATGAATTTTTTTATGAAGTTGATAATGAATACATTCAAGACGACTTTAATCTATGCGAGTTGAATCATGCATTTCATGGTTTTGGAATTTTTCAGCACATCTAATTGTTGTTGTGGTAAGTTTATAATTTCTTTTCCCCTATTGCAATACAATTTTATACACATATTTCAAAAATTCCAGCCCTTCCATTGGGCACCCTCACGCAAATGCGTGAGGCTTGAGCACTAGTTCTTGTGTAATGCACGGAACATGTATTAAATAAAGTAAATATTTAAAGCAAGAAGTGATAAAGAAAATAATTATAACTTGTAAAAGTAAATTGTGGTATCAAACTAAATGAGTTTCTTCTAATTTAACTGTATCTTTTTTCAATTTAGGTAAATATTTTTTTGACAAAACATTGCCGTGTGGTGCAGGTTATAGCAATGAATGGAATTGACTTTTTGACCGTCAGCGTTCACGGACTTTACAGGTTTAGTTGAAAATATATTGAGCAGGTCTAATCATTTTTTCTTTTGGATTGAAAAAAGTTTGATTAAATAAAAATAAAGCGTACTATTTTCACTAGAGATTTTCTTAACTATGTTTTTTAGTTATCTTTGGTTAGTATTTTTTATATTTTGAACGATTATTTATGATTTTTAAAATAAATATTATTTTAAAATACACTTTTAGTAAAGATCGTAGTCGATATGTCGAAATCGATGTGAAATGATACACGTTGTGAACTTGACTGCGATCACGATATTGAATCATGGTTGGATAGTTACTAGACAGTTAGGAAAGAGATACTACAACTATACCAGCTTGAAGAAGTAAGGGCATTAAAGAAACTTCGTTTAACCATCCATTTAGACGACCCGGAAAAGTGCAATTAGAAAATGAAAGGGATAAGAAAGTGGAAAACTTTGTTGCATCACCACCACGAAACACGGAATTGTTAAAGCAAAGTTGAGTACAGAAAGTGTAAAAATCTATGAGAAAGATGAAGTGGTCGGTAAGAGATTTTTGTTACAAGACATCTGCAAAGGACAAAAGATTTACAAGTATTCTGTAAAAGATAAACCACCATAAAACCGAAAGCAATAGTGACTCCCACTAAAGAGTGAGAAACTCCACTGTGGTGGAAGGAGTAATGGGTAGGGGAGTGGCAAGGAAGGCATGCCCCGCCGGAGAGGGGGCAAGAAAAAAAACAAAAAAGGAAGATGACATAAATAGCCTTAGATTAATTGGAGGAACTGTAGTTAACATCCAAATTTAACAGAATGGCCTGCACAATATTGGAGGAACTGTGGTTAACACCCAAATTTAACAGAATGGCGGCAAATTGGTTAAAATATTGCCCAAAAAAAAGAAAATTCGACATTTATACGCGTCAGAAAAAATTTTTTGGCATCTAAACGCGGCGCTGAAATTTTTTTTTCAAATTTGTCATGCTCCGTGTTTCCCAAACGCGGCGCATGAACAGTAGACAAGCGCCGCGTTTGGGAAACGCGGCGGTTACTGTTCACGCACTTTTTTACTATTTTTTTTTTTACAGAATAGATAAGTATTTAAGGTTTTTTGTATTATTATTTATGTAGATTTATAGAATTTAAGTAAAAGTAATCGAGGTAGTTCAATATTTGAATTGAAAAATTTTAGATTTAAAAATAATAAAGCTACAAATACTAAATTTTGATATACCACTAAATTTTTTAATATCTTGTAGGTCATTTTTTATTTTTCGAATGCGAAATCTAGTTTTTAGAGAAAGTGTGCAAAAGTATTCTGGTAAAATTATAATTTTAGCACGTAAAATGCCTTTTTGGTCAATTTTTTATTTTTAAATTCATATTTTATACCCTTGTACAAATTTCTAAATTTTGTAATTTTTTTAAATGAACTACTATTTTTTTGTGTACCACGTCAATTCAAGGGCAAAATAGTTATTTTTAATTTTTTTTAGAATCTTAAATTCATATTTCATAATTTTAAGCACATTTTGTATTTGTGATAATTTTTCAAGTACAAAAAAAAAAAACGATTTTGCCTCAGGAATGTATGCATTATAGAAAAAATAGTTTTTGAACCCGAAAAATTATCACAAATTTAGAATATACGTAAAAATATGAAATATGAGTTTGGAATTCACAAATAGCCAAAAAAAGATATTCAAAAATTGAAATGATTATTTTGTTTTTGAACTGACGTAATACCTAAAAAAATAGTGATTCATCTAGAAAAATTTTAAAATTTAGAAATTTGTACGATAGTATAAATATGAATTTAAAAATAAAAAATTGACAAAAAATATATTTACGTGCTGAAATTATAATTTTCCGAAAGACTTTTGCACACTTTCTCTAAAAATCAAATTTCACATTCTGAAAAATAAAAAATGGCTCACAAGATATTAGAAAATTTAGTGGTATATCAAAATTTGGTGTTTATAGCTTTATTATTTTTAAATCTAAAATTTTTCAATTCAAATATTGAATTACCTTCATTACTTTTACTTAAGTCCTATAAATCTACCTAAACAATAATACAAAAAATCTTAAACACTTACCTATTCTGTAAAAAAAAAAAATGAACAGTAAAAAAATTCGTGATGACAAATTTGAAAAAAAAATTTCAGCGCCGTGTTTTCCAAACGCGGCGCCTTTAGATGTCAAAAATTTTTTTCTGACACCTATAAATGCCGAATTTTTTTTTTTTGGGCAATATTTTAACAAATTTGCCCAGAATGGCCTACATAATACCAGTTTTATTAGTTGAATGGTTAATTAATGTCAAACTGAAAACATGTTTAGTGACCCAAAATAGACTATGGTTAGACGGGAAAACGGCAGTCAATCAATTCCGTCCGCAAGGAAGAGCAAAAGTGGCATAAAAAGGATAAAATGACATCAATAGCCTTAAACTTGACTAGTAGAGTTTTAACGGAATGGCCCGTGCATATAAAATACCCCTCCGTTATTGGGCGTCGCCAATATTTGAGTTCGGAAGTTCACTTCACCACATTTTTCAAGTCTTCGCAGTCACAGCCAATCCTTCCCATCCCGGTGCATCGGGCAGCAGCTTCACTTCCAGTTTTCTTCAGCCGTGGTATCTACTTTTCTACTACTCTTTGGATTGTTGTCCACTCTCCTTCAGTTGCAGTTATATTTATCTATTAATTAATCGGCTTTTGAACCACGAAAATTTCACCAAGGGAGCGGCTTTTGAATTAAGTGGGAAGATTTGTTATGATGATAACTAGTTCCAGTAATTTCCAGAAATTCACTCGTACAAGTGGATTTTCAAAAATTTTAAGATTAGTTGTTATGATCAGTTTTCTTTTATTAATTCCTTGATCTTATCCTTTGGATTTCTTGTTCCTTGAAATTAGTTGACTAATATTTAATATTAGCGTTTATTTTGATGATCAGAGATGGCGACTTATGCCGCAGTTGCTTCTCTTTTGCAAACGCTGGATTATCTACTGCAGTTCCCATGTTTCATTCTCGAAGTCAAGAAAATACAGGCGGATATCCTGACAACAAAACTTGATGAACTCCTATTGCTTTTGGAAGAAGACCAACCATCAACAGTGTCGAGCATTCGTCTACTGCAGTTAATTGAAGAAACTGACTCCTTTCTTGCTTGCAACGTACAAGACTTTGTTGAGGCAGTTATGGAGGGTTCTGATGCCGCGGATGTCTTCATCGCGATCAAGCAAAGATTACTATCCTTTACTTTTAGTACTGCTACAAGTATAACATTTGTGGAGGGAAAGCCGCCGCGAATAGTGGAGGATATTAGATTCTTTGAGAAAAAATTGTGGAATTTTCTCCACAGCATTGACCGCTTCTGGCTACCTACAAGGATGTGTGCTCAGTCTGCCCTTGCCTTCAACCGTGAGAGATTGCCAGTTTCAATCACTGAATCATTGCACTCATCAACCACCAAGGTTGAGGAGAACAATGTCCAAAAAGGGAAATCGACCATACAACATTCAAACGGAACCATATCTACCCCGGGCCTTGAACGACAATTGTCTCAGGCAGATTCCAAGCTCCCCCCAGATATTGTTCAGTCGATTAGAGAATTGAGTTTTAAGTGTCGGAGCCTATGGATGACCATCAGTAGTTTATCTGAAGGTACGATGGAAATAACAGTTCTCCACCAGGATCTTCTGTTCTTGATAAACTTGCTTAAAGAGGATCCTTCTAATAAAAAAAGCTGCCAGGATCATGAATTGCTGAAACAAGTCAAAGATGTTGCTGATAGAGTGAGAGATCTTGTTGAAGAAAAAATGTTGGACTGCCAAATCAACTCAGCCATGAAGTACACCTTTTGTTCGCTGGCTGGGATTCCTCCGCAATTACCATTTTACAAAAAAGATCTTCAGTGTGCAGTCGAAGAAATTTTTAATGGAGAGATAATTGACCAACGCTCAAACGCAGGAATTATTACTCCATGGAATGCAATTGGCCAACGCCTAGAGGAGGCATCAAAGGAGATAAAATCATTGACGGAAACTATTACAAGGATAAATGAAGGGACTCCAAGTTTGCAAACTTCTATTAGCAGCGTTACACTATGCTATTCAAATAGAGAGGACATTGTGGTGGGTCTTGATGATGAATTGATTAGCCTCTTGGAGAGACTCACGAGAAATTGTGACCATTCTGGGGATGGACTAGAAATTGTGACCATTTTGGGGATGGGCGGTATTGGTAAGACAACTCTTGCGCGAAAAGCTTTTCATCATCCTTATACTGCTTATCACTTCTATTGCCGTGAATGGATCACAGTTTCTCAGGTTTATCAAGTCAGAGATTTGTTATTAGGCCTTTTGGGCTATCTTGCTCCATCCACGGATAAAATGGTCAAGAAGAGTAATGCTCAATTAGCTGAAGTTTTGTATAGAAGTTTGAAAGGTAAGAGGTATTTGATTGTTATGGACGATATGTGGAGTATTTGTGCTTGGCATGATATTAAAAGATGTTTTCCGGATGACAAAAATGGAAGTCGAATAGTAGTAACCTGCCGCGTTACAAAGTTAGCTGTCGACATCAATCCCAAGAAACCTCCTCATTGTATGAATCTTTTGGATACTGAGAAAAGTTGGCAACTATTGCATAAGCTCGTATTTGGGAAAGAAAATTGCCCGTCGGAATTGGAGAAAATTGGAAAGCATATAGCTAAAAGATGCCAAGGACTACCACTGGCAATTGTTGTTATTGCTGGTGTTCTCTCGCGTGTCATTAGGACGGACGATTGTTGGAATGATATTGCAGAGAAGGTAAGCTCATTTGTCTCCTCCACTAATCCGGAAGAATGCTTAGATATACTTGCTCTGAGTTACAATTACTTACCCCAGCATCTGAAAGCCTGCTTCCTCTATATGGCAGCTTTCCCCGAAGATTGTGAGATCCAAGTTCAAAAGTTGATAAATTTATGGGTTGCAGAGGGATTCTTGGATCCACAGTCTTCAAAAGATCTAGAACAGATTGCAGAGGAGTATTTGGAAGACCTTATTGGTAGAAACTTAGTTTTGATTGAAAAGAAGTGTTTTGGAGGGAAAGTCAAGACCTGCCGTCTCCATGATTTCTTACGTGAATTATGCTTGAGAGAAGCAGAAAAAGAGAACTTCATGCATGTGATGCAAAAGAGAGGTGCCAAATGCTCTTCAGTAAGCTTGCGTAATCAGCGTCGTCTCAGTTTCCACTTGGATCCTTACAGTGACTTGCCTGCTGCGCCTCCAGTGCCACACATCTCATCTTTTTTGTGTTTTACATTGGGTTCCCATATAGTACCAGATATTCTATTCTTTGAACTAGGCTTTAAGATTCTTAGAGTATTAGATATATTTTTTCTGAATTTCAAATATTTTCCTGAACAAATTCTAAAACTGATTCATTTGAGGTATCTTGCGCTTAATGTAACATATGAGCTTCCTGCATCAGTATCAGAACTGAAGAATCTCCAAACCTTGGTGATTCAGGGTCCATGGTATTCGCCGGGAGTCTGACAGTTGCCCAACATTTTTAGTGGAGTATTGGAGTATGCCTTCATTGAGACATCTCCATTGTACTGTGACCATACATTTAAAGAATCCTCCTGGAGCTAAATATGAACTTCCTCAACTATTTGTTCCAGAATACTTGCAAACTCTGTCTACAATAAGTTTGTCAAGCTGTACAAAGGAAGTTTTCAGTATCATGCCTCGTCTTAAGAAACTTGGAATTTGCGAAACAGAAGAAGACTACTGCAAAGATGGATCATCTGAATTCCTTAATAATCTGCATTACTTGACAGATCTTGAAACACTAGATTGTTGTTTCTACAAACAAAATAGAGAAACACGGCGCATATCATGTTTGTTAGCCTTCCCATGTACCCTTAGGGAACTAATTTTAAGTTGGAGTTTTTGCCATGGGAAGATATGAGCTCAATTGCCATGTTACCGAGACTTGAGGTACTCAAGCTGAAAAATTTTGCTTTCCAAGGACCTAAATGGGAGCCAATGGAAGAGGGTTTTTGCAGTCTAAAGCACTTGTTAATTGAGAACACTGATTTAGTCCATTGGAAAGCCACAGTTTATCACTTTCCATGCCTCCAACATCTATTTCTGAAGTCTTGCAAGCTCTTGGAGGGGATTCCATTTGGTGTCGAGGAGATTGGCACCTTGTTGCGAATTGAGCTGCACAACTGTAGTGAAGCCACTGAGGCAGCTGTTAGAGAAATTCAAGAACAGATTGAAGACATTGAAGTTGTCATCAGAAGTGATTGGTGAGTTGAATATTCTCTCGTTAATATCCTTGACTCGTAATCTTTTGCTTGTGTATGAGAGCATGCAGGTTAATGCAGATGGAAGTACCTTCAATTAAGTAGTGAAGTGGGATCTCTTAATTGTCAAGTGTTTCCTGCAACTAGTGTTGTTACACTGTTGTCTAATTGTGCTATTCTGTGACAGGAATCATGATTCTGCATAAGAAGAGCATCTAGTTCCTTTTTCTCTTTGGATATCCCTCTCAACTTCCTCTTTACTTCCTTGTAACCCTTTCTCTTTCCCACAAGGCATTCTACAAGCAATTGCTCAGGCTTCAAATGTGCTCTCTACTCCAAATTTACATCCATGGCGAAGTTCAGTTTTGGTTTTGATCTTGGACAGCAGTTGACAAATTTCTTTCATTCTTCATGGTCTTGATGCTTGTATAGTAATTCTATGTTGGTTTTTTTGCCAAGTTATCCATTTTAATTGGAAGCATACAGGTTCATAATTGTTACCATGAATGGTACGAGGTCCTTTCACAAAAATATTCTGTAATGATTTTCTTGTGTACGTTCCTCTCTATACACTGAATATAGTCGTTTTCTCTTAAGATAATATATTTGTCTATGCTATGGTGTTGACATTAAAGATTGGATGTTGGCTTGGAGTATTTATCAATTCGTATCAGGAAATAGAAGGCTTCTCTTGTATTTATTTATTTATTTTTTGTGTATTTTCTCAAAATGAAGTGAAAGTTCCCCATTCTAGGTAGATAACAAATTGACAGGTTAGCTTCTAAACCAGTTAATCTTGGTCAGTGATAAAGTAGGAGTTTCCGCAATAAAGGAATCCTTTGATCCTTCATAAGGAGCTTCCCCCAAACAATAGTAACTAAGATTTGCTGGTTGTAAAAAGGAAGTCCATTATCATGCCCCATCATCTGAACGAAATATTTGAAATTCTTTGTTTGAGTTTTCACAAAGAATGAATCCTTTCGATCTTTCCACATCTTAATTTGGCAGTTGCACTCAAAGATTTCCTTCCATCTTTCCGAATCTTAAAAAAACTAGCAATATGTAAAACTAAGGAAGATGAAGGAACATTTAATCCAAATGCCTGAATAATCTTCGCCTGCATGAGTCAACTTTAAGCTCTCAAGTGTCCCTTTTATGCCGAGTATGGTTGGTGGAGAATGTGATGTTGGGATGCTCCCATCCAGTCTCAAGAAATCGACTCTGATTCTGAGCCATCTGAACTGAACGGATGCTAAATCATTTGTTAAGCGTTGCCCCAACCTTAGCTACTCAAAACAGACATGTGATTCATTTACATTATACGTCTGGGAACCAATTGAAACTGGATTTCTCAGTTTAAAGCGCTAGTCAGTGGAGAATAGTGCTCTAGTGCATTGGGAAGCAGGACGAGCTAACCTTGACTTCAAGGTTTTACTAGCTCGGAATTGGTATTCTTTTCTGCATCTGCTATTACTGTATATACTAGCAATTCACAAGTAGATTCGGGGCTTTTTAAGACTTCATTGAAGTCATTCTCATGATTGCTATTTTTAAAACTCCAGCATTTGATTGTCAAATCATCCCCACAAATTTCATTCATTTCTGAAAAACAAAAAATAAAGAACAATTGCAATCTTGGCACGTGAAAGCTTGTAGAAATAAGCCCAAAAATGGCCCAAAGGCAAAATACACGACACCGTAAAAGTACTATATTTATTTAATAGCAGCAAACTTTCATGCAATCTCCAAACTCATGTAATTTCCAAAGTACAGTCTTTTTATTATTATTTACTTTTTATAGAATTTCTAATTTCTGAAATTTAAAATTCCTTACAATTTACAAATGTATTCCTTAGAAAATTAAGTAAACATGCTTTAATAAAATCTACGTTCCCATATTTTTATATATTCAATATTCCTAAAGTAAATCGTCGCTATTAGTAAACATGCTTTAATAAAACCTACATTCCTAAGATGAATAATCATATTAGGATTACAAAAATAGTCCTAACAATTATAAGAGAAGGCATTTAATTTTGGTGACATAATATTAAAACCTACATTCCTAAGATGAATAATCATATTAGGATTACAAAAATAGCCCTAACAATTATAAGAGAAGGCATTTAATTTTGGGGACATAATATTGCTATTAATTTATTTTGTGAGGGGCACTATGGGAAAGAAAATGTAACAACTCGCAAAACTTTCACTTTTAATATATACATATATATATATAATATATAATATATAATATATAATATATAATATAATATAATATAATATAATATATATATATATATATATATATATATATATATATAAGATAAAAACTAGACACTCCAATTTAACAGCCCATACATGAGACAAAGATTATTAATTATACTACAAACTGCATGTTTAACGATTCAGTTGACAAAACGTGTAAAATTCACAAATTTCTACTGCCATCTATAACAAAATCTACGAACACATCACGTTGCCGAACCTCCAACCATAAGAAGAAGAAATCACTCAATTCTGTTAAAGTATTCCTAACTTAGGGACCAAAAAAAGTTTAGTTGCACTTTGCCCCTCTCCCGGGGAACTTTGAGGATAGTCATATTTTAGCACCCTGAAATTTAGAATATATGGTTTCTCCTCTGGTGGACTAGTGAAATCGTTAGACATATTAGCACCATCAGAAAAGATAATATAATGACATTAATGTCCTAAAATTATTAGTATCTAAAAAATGTTTTCCTTCAGGCAGATCATTGTAGTGAATTAGGACAAAATATCCCGTCCCCGAAAAACTTACATCTTGTGATCTCAAAAATAAAGATAAAGAGAATAGAAAAAAAACTATAAAAGGCATTATAAAGTAGGGGTGGGATTCGGTCAGTAATTTAGTAATTTGAAATCGGTCAATTCGATATTTTTGTTTTAAATTTACCGACCGAATTTGATTTCGAATTCGCTTGATACCGAACCAAATTCGATTTCGAATTCAATTCGGTAACCGAATTCGAAAAAAATAAAATTTAAAAAATTTAAAATTTAAAAATTTTAAAAATAAAAAATTAAGAATTAAAAAAATTAAGAAATTCAAAACTAAAAATTAAAAAGACAATGGTGAGGAGATAATGGGCTTAAGGAGGAAATAATGGGCTTGAGGAAATAATGGCCCAACCCAATGACTAAGTAACCTAGCTCATTACCAAATTACTAACCCAATCAATGCTAAATTCAGTAATTCAAATTCGAGATATATATATCAAATTCGAATTACCGAATTGAATTCAGTATATTCGGTATAACTAAATTAGAATTTTATTTTTGGATACTAACCGAATTCGATTTTATTTTTTTCGAATTTTCTGAATTACCGACCGAATTACCGAATTCGATTTACCAAATTCAATTCGAATTTGGTTGGTAATTCGATATTTACTGAATTTGCTCACCCCTATTACAAAGGCAAAAAAAATTAAATTTGGCCATTTACAATGGATATATTTACAAATAATAGTTTATTATAGTGAAAGCCATTTTCTAGTGTGAGAAAAACTCTTTGAAAAAAAACTTGTGCTATACATGGATTTATGGGTGGGAAGAGGAAGGGAAGTGGTATTTAGGGTCAGCGGATTAATAGTCAATATTGAGATAAAGAGAAGAGATGGGAAGCACGTGTAAGGCAAGGAGGAGGCAGAAAAGGATTTGAGTTATCTTTTATGGGTCGGCCGGTGAGTGGTTTGGCTGGAGACTGGTGAATGGATTAATGGCTATGGTAGGTCGACAACATAGGGAGAGCCAATTCCGTTGGCAAGGATGGGTAATAAATAAATAAATAAATAAGATGACATAACCTAAATGACCTGAACTGCTGGTAATGGAGTTAACATCGAAGTTTAACATACAATACAATGCCAGTTTTAATAGTTAAATGGTTAATGTCAAATCGAAAAATTGTTTAGTGATCAAAATAGACTATAACAATGTTTCAGTGGCCGGATTGTTTGTCATTTTGAATAAAATCTAGGGTTAATAACACTTTGCCCCCGTGAAATTAGGGAGTAGTCACACTTTACTCTCTTGAACTTTAAATATATACACTTTGCCCCCCCAAGACTAGTCAAAGTTAGGAATTCAAAAAAAAAAAAAGCGAGTGCTATGACATTATTGCCCTTTTATTAATAAATATATTTATAACTTAATATCATTTCTTTTCATTTTTAAAGTATTTATATCTTCTCTATTGTATTAATTATATAAATAAATTCAAACTAAAAAATTTAAAAAAAGTTAATAGTTAGTTTATATCTTTGAAATTTTTCTCTTAGATTAATATTTACTTCTGTATATGTTTTGTTTAATTTATTATACTTTAAGTCAAACAAAACCGATAAATAACACGATACTAAAATAAATTTAATTGTCAAATTTTGTATAAAAATGGTAATACCAAACTCATTTATGTAAACTAAATTTTTATCATTTTAAATTATTTAAACTTTTGGACTAATATCATAGTCATTTTTATAATTATCAAATTAGTCTAATATGAAATTTTTAATCGAATAATATTTTGGAAAAAAAGAAGAGTTAGCCCATTATACAGTACTAGGGTAAACAAGAATAAATAAGTCAAACAAAAAAATATAATATTTAGTCCAAAGCAATAAATAATAAGAAATTCTTTAATTAAGAATTTCATATTGGAATAATTTGATAAATATAAAAATGACAATGATATTAGTCTAAAAGTTTAAATAAATTAAAATGATAAAAAATTACTTTAAATAAATGAGTTTGGTATTACCTTTTTATATAAATTTTGGTAATTGAATTTATCTTTTATTGTCGTGCTTTTTATCAATTTAGTTTAACTTAAAGTCTAATAAATTAAAAATAACATATATAGAAGTAAATATTGATACAAGAGAAAAAATTTTTAAAGATGTAAATTAAATATTAACTTTCTTTAAATTTTTTAGTTTGGTATTTTTATATAATTTATATGATAGTGAAGAAATAAATCTTTTAAAAATAAAAAGAAATGATATAAAGTTGTAAATATATTAATTAATATAAGGGTAATAATGTCATAATACTCACTTTTTTTTAATTATTAACTTTGACTAGCCTTTGGGGGGTAAAGTGTACATATTTAAAGTTGAGAGGGGCAAAGTGTGACTACCCACTAAGTTCAGGGGGGCAAAGTGTTAAATCTAAAGTGAGCACGCTCGAAACAAATTCAAGATTGAATTGAACGTTTAAAAATTTAAAAATCCAACTCTATTTCTGGTCTTCACCAATAAACGACTCCGGAATTCACTCCATTTTTCAAGTCTTCGCAGTCGCAGGCAGTCTTTCCTATCCCGGTGCATCTGGCAGCAGATTCACTTTCAGTTTTCTTCAGCAAGGGGTATCTACTTTTCTACTCTGTCTTTGGATTGTTTTGTCCACCCTTCTTCAATTGCAGTTTCGTTTGTCTACTAATGTTACCCGCTTTTGAACCACCAAATTTCACTAAGAGACCGGATTTTGAATTAGGTGTATAGACTTGTTATGATGATTACCTATTTCTGGAAATGAAATTTACTCATGTACGTAGATTTTCGAGTATTAGAAGATTAATTAGTATGATTGGTTTTCATATATTAATTCCTTAATGTCATTCTTTGGATTTCTTGTTCCTCGAAATCAGATGACTAATCTTTAACATTGGCACCTATTTTCATCATCAGACATGGCGACTTATGCAGCAGTGGCTTCTCTTACGCAAACGGTCGATTATCTGCTGCAATTCCAACGTTTCGTTCTTGAAGTCAAGATAACACAGGTGGAAGTCCTGAGACCAAAACTTGATAAACTCCTTTTGCTTTTGACAGCAGACCAACCATCAACTCGTCTGTTGCGATTAATTGAAGAAACTGATTCATCTCTGGCATGCGGAGTTGGAGATTTTATTAAGTCAGTTAAGGGGGGTTCTGATGCAGCGGATGTCTTGATTGCGATCAAACAAAGAATTCTGACTTTTACTTCTAGTAATACTGCATGTACAACACCAGAATTTCAGCAGGGAAATCAAATAGTGGCAATACCAGAAATTGTGGAAGCAGAGCAAATAGTGGCTTAGATTAAATTCTTTGAGGAAAAATTGGAGAATTTTCTCCACAGCATTGGCCAAGACATCCACATGAATCCCAAACCTAAGGGATTGCGAGCTCATTTTACACAGGTGGTTTCCATGCTTAAGAGATTGGGAGTTCTGTTTACAGAAGTGATTCAGGATATAATCAATGAATCACTATCGGTATCGGTCTCGGTTTCACACCCAACATTACCTACCCTGGACTTGTTTCTGGAAGATTCCAAGCTCCTCCTTCCTATTATTTGCCCGATACAAAAATTGTCCACTAGGTCTCAGAGGTTAGGTGACACCATCATTAGTTTCGTTGAAGCTACCGCAGAAACAACAAATCTCTACCAGGATCTTGTGTTTTTGCTAAACTTACTTAAAGAGGATCCTTCTAATCATAAATGCTGCCATGACCATGAATTGCTGAAACAAGTCAAAGATATTGCTGATAGAGTAAGAGATCTCGTTGAAGAACATATGGTGGACAACCAAATCAACTCAGCCATGAAGTTCACCTCTTGGTTATTTGGGCATGCACAAAAGATATTGAGCGTGCAGTCAAAGAAATTTTTAGCGGAAAGAAGGTAATCGGTCAATGTTTAGAGCAAGCATCAAACGAGATTCAATTGATAAAGGAAACTATTAGAGTGATAAATGAAGAGACTCCAAATTTGCAAACTTCAATTAGCAGCATTTCACTACGCCATTCAAACAGGGAGGACGTTGTGGTGGGTCTTGATGATGAACTGATTAGCCTCCTGGAGGATCTCACTAGAATTCCATCAGGACTAGAAATCGTGACTATTTTGGGGATGGGCGGCATTGGAAAGACAACTCTTGCTCGAAAAGCTTTTCATCATTCTTACACTGCTTATCACTTCTATTGCCGTGCATGGATCACAGTTTCCCTGGTTTATCAAGTCAGAGATTTGTTTTTAGGCCTTTTGAGCTCTCTTGCTTTGTCCACTGATAAAATGGTCGAGAAAGATAATGCTTAGTTAGCTGAACTTTTGTACAGAAGTTTGAAAGGTAAGAGGTATTTGATTGTTATGGATGATATGTGGAGTATTGGTGCTTGGAATGATATTAAAAGATGTTTTCCGGATGACAAAATGGGAAGTCGAATAGTAGTAACTAGCCGTGTTACAAAGTTAGCTGTCCACATCAATCCCAAAAAGCCTCCTCATTGAATGAATCTTTTGGATACTGAGCAAAGTTGGCAACTATTGCATAAGCTTGTATTTGGGATAGAAATTTGCCCACCTGAATTGGTGAAAACTGGAAAGCATATAGCTAAAAGATGCCAAGGACTACCACTAGCAATTGTTGTTATTGCTGGTGTTCTCTCACATGTCATGAGGACGTATGATTATTGGAATGATATTGCAGAGAAGGTGAGCTCTTTTGTCTCCACTAGTCCAGAAGAATGCTTAGATATACTCGCTCTGAGTTATAATTATTTACCTCAACATTTGAAAGCCTGCTTCCTCTATATGGCGGCTTTTCCTGAAGATTGTGAAATTCAAGTTCAAAAGTTGATAAATTTATGGGTTGCAGAAGGATTCTTGGATCCCCCATCTTCAAAAGATCCAGAACAGATTGCAGAGGAGTATTTGGAAGACCTGATTGGCAGAAACTTAGTTTTGATTGAAAAGAGGTGTTTTCGAGGTAAAGTTAAGACCTGTCATCTCCATGATTTCTTACGCGAATTATGCTTAAGAGAAGCACAAAAAGAGAACTTCATGCACGTGATAAAAAAAGAGTTGTCACACCCCGTGCCCGAGATATAACACCCGCCATGCCAAGACTACGCTGTGACATAAAACTAACAAAATAATCTTAAAACATATCAAAAGAATCATACTATTGAACCCAACTCGAATACAAAGTCATGTGATACATTACAAAGATAATCCATAAACAAAATAAGGAAGATCCTATACAAAGATAGATAACACGACATCTTTGCTATGTATCACACCCTATCTCCAACTCTAATACCATGAGTCGGTCCAATCAACTTCTTCAAAAATGTCATCCTCTGCAGGAAACAATTAAAGGGTGAGCGAAACTAATCACTCAGTAAGTGGTGAGAGTACTCTCTGCGGCTTAAGAGTATTATCTATACACATACATTTCAAGGATCAAGTCACTATAGAGTATAACATAAAACAATACGGCCATTAGCAAATGTCACCAAAACATACATTTTCATAAACAAATCAATGAGTTCTATCAAATGGTTCCAATTGACTCTGAATATTCAGTTGTTAACTTTAACCGGTTAACACGGTCCCAAAACCAACTTTAACCGGTTCGTACGGCCCCAAAACTAACTTTAACCGGTTAGTACGGTCCCAAAGACATTAGGCATGCGATTAAAGAACTAGTCCCGTCAAAAGTATACCACATTTAAGAACTCAGTCAATTCATTCATCAAATCATTCATTCAAGTAGGCCACATTATCACTTTTATAACAATTGCAAATAACCACACTCAAGCCAGACATTTATGTAACAAATAGTCAATTCGAAACATTTATCATTCATAAACTCATTTTCAAAATATCAAAGAGTACAAATCCCCACTTACCTCGATCCGAATCAATTAAGATAATCCGAAAAGGAGGGGTCGATATCTTCACCTATAACACAAAATAAACACTAGATCAATTACTACTTCTATCAAAAGTAAATCTAAAACTTACATCTAGTTTAACACGCCAAAACGAGACGAAAAGGCAAGGACTGAGGTGATCCGCGGCGTCAGCCGCGGTGCGGCTCACGCCGCGGCTCACCAACAGTGACCAGCCGCGGCATCAACCGCGGCGCGATTGGTACCGCGGCTCGGGTCAGAGGAGGAGGGGTAACCCATCCGCGCTGGGCCGCGTCGCGGATGACCCCAAAAGGTCATCCCGAACGAGCCGCGGTCTCATCCGCGCCGCGGCGTCCCAGAAAAGCACCCTGCAACACCTGCAACAACCCAAACCGAAACCAACTCTTCCAACTTCATCTAACACCAATCCAAACGCCCAAAACAGCCTGAAAAGGCGCAAGACACCAAGTATACTTCACATTCAACCATCCACACATGCATCTTCAAGAATTCATAAAAATCAAGCATCAAACACACACACACACACATCTAGCAATTACTCACCATCTCCCTCAATCATCACAAAGCACAGTTCATCACTAAAACATACAACCTCAAAACCTCTTAACTAATACTCAAAGTATAAAAACTTACTTTCTAAGTCAAAGATCTAAGAGGGAAAAGAACAAAGAGAAAAAATACATTGAGTTGAGATTGATGCCACCTTTCTTAAGTTCTCCCCACTTGATTTCCTTTGCAAGCTTACACCTTCACCTCTCTCTTCAAGAAATCACTAGAATAGTGTAAGAAAGATGGAAATTGGATAGAGAGGAATAAAGGAGATGAAATGGAAAGAAAGATGGAAGAATCCCTAAACAATTGGGAATGAAAGTTTCTCAAAATTGCAAATAAGACCCCTAACTAATGATTAATCAACCACCATCACTCAACTTGACAAAAATTACAAAAATGCCCTTAGGAAAGGCCTTGGTGTTACAAGAGTGGTGCCAAACATTCTCTGGTAAGCTTGCGTAATCAGCGTCGTCTCAGTTTCCACTTGGATCCTTACAATGACGTGCCTGCAGCACCTCCAATCCCACACGTCTCATCTTTTTTGTGTTTTACATTGGGTACTGATATAGTACCTGATATTCTATTCTTTCAATTAGACTTCAAGATTCTTAAAGTATTAGATATTTTTTTTCTGAATTTCGAATATTTTCCTGAACAAATTCTAAAACTGATTTATTTGAGGTATCTTGCGCTCAATGTTACTTATGAGCTTCCTGCAACAGTATCAGAACTGAGGAATCTCCAGACCTTGGTCATTCACGGTCCATGGCATCGCTGGGAGTCTGACAGTTGCCCAACATTGTTAGTAGAGTATTGAAGTATGCCTTCATTGAGACATCTCCATTGTACTGTGACCATTCATTTAAAGAATCCTCCTGGAGCTAAAAATGAACTTCCTCAACTATTTGTTCCAGAATACTTGCAAACTCTATCTATGGTAAGATTTTCAAGCTGTACAAAGGAAGTTTTCAATATCATGCCCCATCTTAAGAAACTTGGAATTTGCGAGACAGAAGAAGACTACAGCAAGGACGGACAGTCTGAATTCCTTAAGAATCTACAGTACTTGACGGAGCTTGAAACATTGGATTGTTGTTTCTATAAACAAAACGCTGAAGCACCGCACATATCGTGTTTGTCAGCCTTCCCATGTAGTCTTAGGGAATTAAGTTTGAGTTGGAGTTATTTGCCATGGGAAGATATGACCTCAATTGCCATGTTACCAAGACTTGAGGTGCTTAAACTGAAAAATTTTGCTTTCCAAGGACCTAATTGGGAGGCAGTGGAAGATGGTTTTTGCAGTCTAAAGCACTTGTCAATTGAGAAAACTGATTTAGTCCATTGGAAAGCCACGATTCATCACTTTCCATGCCTCCAACATCTAGTTCTAAAGTCTTGCAAGCTCTTGGAGGAGGTCCCTTTCGGTGTTGAGGGGATTGGCGGCACCCTGCTGCGAATTGAGCTACACTACTGTAGTGAAGCTACTGAGGTGGCTGCTAGAGAAATTCAAGAACAAATTGAAGACATTGAAGTTATTATCAGGAGTGATTGGTAAGTTAAATATTTTCTCAATAATATCCTTGATTTGTAATCATTTACTTGCATATGAGAGCATGCACGTCAATGCAGATGGAAGCACTCTCAATTAAGTAGTGCAGTGTGATCTCTTAATTGTCAAGCTTTTCCTACACTTGTTAATGCTGTTGTCTAATTATGGTATTCTGTGACAGAAATCAGGACTTTGCATAGGGAAGCATCCAATTCCTTTTTTCTATGGATATCCGTCTCAACTTTCTCTTAAATTCTCTGTTGCCCTCTCTCTTCTCCACAAGGCATTCTGTAAGCAATTGCTCATGCTTCAAATGTGCTGTCTCTTCTGTATTTACATCCACAGCGAAATTCAGTTTTGGTTTTGATCTTGGACAGCAGTTGACATATTGCTTCCATTCTTCATGATCTTGATGCTTCTTTAGTAATTTTGTGTGGGGTTTTGCCAAGTTATACAATTTACTTGGAAGAATCCAGGTTCATAATTGTTGTCATGGATGTTATGAGGTTCTTTCATAAAAATATTCTGTAATGATTGTCTTGTGTACGTTCCTGTATGTATAGTGAGTATAAGGCTGTCTTCTTTTAAGATGTTTGTCCATGCTATGGTGTTGACTCTAAAGATTGGATGTTGGCTCGGTGAACGTTACTAATTTAGTATCAGGAAATAGAAGGCTTTCATTTTTTTCCCGTGTATTTCCACAAAATGAAGTGAAAATTCCTTGTTCTATGTACATAACAAATTGACAAGTTGGCTAGCTTCTAATCCGTTTAATCTTGGTTGGTGATAAAGTGGGGCCTTCCACAATCAAGGAATCCTTCTATCCTTAAAGAGGAACTTCCCAAACAATAGTAGATTTGCTGGTTGTAGAAAGGAAGTTTTCACTGTCATGCCCGATCATCCTGTTGAAATATTCGAACTTCTTCATTTAAGTCATCTCATATTCACAGCTATTTTTGGGATTCCAGCAGCAATAGAGAGTCAAATGGTGTCCTGTCGTTTTGGGAACCAAACCAATGGTGGAATATGGGAAATATAAGCTCTGTATTGGAGTATTACAACTTGCCATGTCCGAGGCATCTCCATATTACTTCGGCCAGCAATTTGAGGAATCCTTCCATTTCTAAACCCGTTCATTTAGCTCCACGAATTCTACAGAAAGAATGACAACTAAATCGGGCAAGAGCATTTGAAGAATGAATTCGTTCTATCTTTACACATTTGGCAGTTGCAATCAAATATTTCCTTCCAGCTTTCCGGACCATAAAAAACAAGCAATATGTGAAACCGAGGAAGATAAGGTAACATTTCATCCAAATGCCTGAATAATCTTGAACTTCAGACACTCAAGCGTCCCTTTCATGCCGAGTATGGTCGGTGGACAATGTCAGGTTGGGATGCTCCCATCTAGTCTCAGGAAATGGACTCTGATTCGGAGCCATCTGAACTGACCGATGCTAAATAATTTGTCAAATGTTGCCCATAGCTACTCAAAACTTAAAAATTAGCTTAAAAATTAATAGAACGGAAGAGAAATGTATTTTAAAAACTAACCATTGTTTACGTTAAAAAAAAAACGGCTAGGGTGTCTAGAAATGTAAAGGTATATTATTCAGAGTTAAGTGGTTAAGTGTAATAAAACCAAACATTAATAGATAGGGAAGAAAAGAGGATAAGGAAAGTCGAATATCTAAGCTCAATCACTTTAATTTCTTCAATTGCCACCCTAAAAAAAAAAGTAATCTAAATGAAAAACTAAATAAGGAAAAAAAAAAAAAAACACAGTTTGGGTTATGGGAGAACAACAACATGAGGGCATTGGAGCACATTATAGGCAGTTTGGCACAGTCGCTCCGTCCTGCTCCAAATTACCTCATGTTGTTGTCCTCCCAAAACCGGGCTGTGTTTTCCTGTCTTTCTTTTCCAGTTTAGATTTTTTTCCCCTCTTATTATTCTGATTAAATACGATATTTGTATAACTAGGCAACTGTAGAAAATGTGCTTGGATTTAGATGTTGCATGATAAGTGGAAGTGGATTGGACCGTGATAATCAACCTTGCTAATTGCTTGGGCCCTCAAAATGCTTCAAAATGCTGGTCATCCTTAAAAAATCAAAATATAATTTTCACCTGTTTTCCTTTTTACCTCTTTATTTCTATTCTATATCAGCCGATTATTTTCGTTGAAAACATTAATTTTGAACCACAAAAGAGAAAATAATTAGATAATTATTTCTATTCTCAAAACAAGTATCAAAATGTACCTCTCGTTATGCAAGAGTACAACTCGCTAAGCAGCTGGGGGAATAACTATGTGGTTTAACTAACCAACCATTCGTGGAAAGATAAAAGCCAACCAACAATCCACGGTAAAACAGTAAGAAAATTCCAGGGATTTCTAGTCAGCTCTGCAGCTGGTAACTGGCGAGTTCTGTTTCAGATTTCAATTTTCACTTGGTACTCATTTCTTGCCCTGAAAGTTAATTCAACTCCAAATATTTTTGATGAATCTTTGTTTTTTGTAGATCTATATAATTTTATTGATCGCCTTGGATGGCAACGATAGAGATGGTTTATGATAAAGTGGTTAGTCTTATGAATGAGCTGGACGTTTTACTCCATATTTCAACTAAAATGCTCAATGTCAAGATATTGCAAGCTAAATTGTTTACTGAAAAAGTTGGTGAGGTCCTCGGTGTATTGGAAATGAAAGGATACCCAACTTCGCCGGATCAATTAGTAAAAAAGATTTTATCTCTTGCACGGCCTGCGGGATGTTTTGTTTTAGGGCCACCAGTTGTACCGTTAAATGTAAAGTATATCATGACCACTTACCCCACTTTGGAAGGAAAATTTATTAGAGAACAGATTGGTTTGGTCGAGAATAAGCTAGAGAAATTTCTTGATGAAACTGACTTGTACAACTTCTGGGATGATTTGCGCAGCAATTTAGTGCTACTACCTCCTCGTGAGGCAGCAAGAAGTCTGCTTCAGGCTAGTCAACCACTCAAAGAGGCCATAAACTTTTTCCATCAAGTGAGTACTGAATCAGCTGTTCTCTTCCAGTTTGTTAAATTCTTGTGTAGGTTCTTTGAAACTTTGCAGGGTGATTATTCACATGAATTGGTTCAAGGTATCTGGGATGTTGTGAATAAAGCACTCGATGCCATAGACTGTCCAACGAAGGATGATCTCGTTTCATATTTTGGGCAATTTGAAGATGTATTGTTAGGTTATTCTACGAGATTAGAAAGGAGAAAGATAATATCTATTGAGAAGATGGCCAAGGAATTTTTTGATGGAAACAATGGTAGGCGCTTGGTTTTGTTGGAGACACTAGGAGGCCTTCATTCCTTCACAGGAGAGATTGATATGATTTGTAAGAAACTTGGTAGAGAAGATCTTCAATTCCAGAATGCTTCACTTAGCATTTCACATCCAATCAGATTTTTACGTGTTAATCTTTATCCCAAAAACAGAAAAAGAAGAAGAAATGGATAAGATCACAAGCTAGCAGAGAGCCATACTTGACATTGTCCCCTGGAGTCATTTTAATCCCCTGAAAACAAGGGGCGAGGGCAACTGCTGTTTGCTGTTTGCATTGCAGAACATGAGCATATAGTTTAGTGAGGATCCAAAAAGTTAATCTTACTTGATATTCAAATGTTGTAGGTACTTAATTTACCAGCACATCTTTGTCTGCACTCGAGCATTGTAATATTAATTGTTCTCTTCATTATGCATTTTCCAGGGAAAAAATGTATTGTGTATGAAAAAACAATAAACGTGAATATAACCTTATTCATAATAAGATGCAAATTATTCTGGATTCCTTATTGACGATGTTTCAAGGTACTTACTGAAGTGTCTTTGTCGCGTACTAATGCAAAGCTGCACTGATGCAACTTTGGTCAATATTTGTTTCCAAAAGAAAAAAGAAGTGCTTCTTTTTTTTTTTTTGTGTGGATGAAATTAATCGTAGAACCAAAATATGACAGACAAAACTCTCTCTCTCTCTCTCTTCAATGCTCAGAGAGTGCAAAGTCTCTTCTTCTTAACCCTTCCATCGCCAACCGCCCCCTCCTCCAACTGCTGTCGCCAGCAGGAGAAGGTGAGAAAAGAATATTCTTTGTATGTATATGCTGTAATTTTTCATAAAAACCGGTGGTGCTGGAATTCTGTAGATATACATAAAAACTTAGAATTATATGTAGTTTCTTAGAGAGAGAGGGTTTCTCTACATATGGATTTGAATTCTTCGTTCTATCACCACCGGTGGCTGTGGAGGCAGCTGATGTACCAGTGGGGGCTCAGAACAATGTCGTTTTTGTCTGGAAGGAGAAGGATAAGGAGGCTACTGCCTCTCCTCCTGCTGCTGCTGCTTTTTGTCAATGGTGGATCCGTTTTTTGTCGAGGAGCTTTAGAATCCTCAGTCATCGTCTAACTATTCTGCGGATGGAGCTCGATATACAGAAGTTCTTGCAGAATTCTGATTTACAGCAATTTGAGTTCCAGCATTTCTCCATTTCCTACCTACGTCTTGCAGCACAGAGTTGCTCAACACTATGGTAAAGGATAATATTGTAGATGGACCGGGATCATGAATTTTGGTTAGGAAACTAGGAAAGAGCAAGTTCTTTGATGTATTCTTATCAGATGTCCCAGCTAAACTGTCATCACGTCAAGGCCTTCCAAAGCATCCTCCACTGAAATTGGCGAATTTGGCTTAGAATGCAGTACTTTGCGAACTGTGGAAGAAATGGAGGAGGAGTATGACAGAGCACGTGCTTGTATTTTTAGTAGTCATGGTGGTTCTGAGTCAGAGGATATTTTATCTCATGTTGCTTCTGATGGAAAGAATTCATGTTTGAGTGTGAAGCATAATGAGAACTTGAACTCTGTGGCTGATTTAGAGAAGAACTTCATTAGCAGGAAAAAATGGTGCATCTTCCAAAGTAGCAATCTTTAGGGACAGGCTGACCCTGATTATGATCGAAATTACGAGAGGTATGTTAAGAATGTTCCTATTAATCAAAGCTTTGCTTTGACGCCATATGTTCAGAAGTTCCAGTATCCATATGTGCAGTATGATTCAGCTTTCCCTCAATCAGATCAGATGCCTGGTGTCCAAACCTTCTCTCAACTACAGGAGCCCTTTCAGTGCTATGGGATTGAATCCAACATGGAGCGATGCTGTATACTTAAAGTGGCCTAGCTAGTCCATGATCCATGCACAATCATATGATCAACTTAGACATGCTGTTTTTCGGGCCCCTACTGTCAACATCATTTTGGATAAGTATGCTCCATTTATGATAATCTTTCGGTTCTTTTCTGAATTTGTTTGACAGTAAAATCTAACTTAATCAATTATTTTGGTTTGAGCTCTTGTTTGAGTTTGAGGTTAAGTTCAACACTTTTTTTTTTTTCAAAAATTTCTTTTTTGGGTTCAGCTGCAAACCAAAATCTAGTCTCAAGTCCAATTGAATCTTACCTCGATCTACCATGAGTTTACATTAATAGTTTAATTTCACTTTTTTCTTTAAACTAGTATTATTTTACCACAATTTTTGCAATATTCTGTACAAACCCAATGAAATAGCATCTCAAAACAATTTCATATGGATTAAGAATACTACCAATATGCTTACTTAAATAGAATGGTTGCATTGAAACGTTAGAAAAGCAGACATTGGGCACTAGCACAGGAAATCACAAATTCGATTATGGACAATCACCCTAAAGATTGGAGATAAAAAGAAAAAAATGATGTTGAGATGTGTTAGCAACGCTAAATATACATAAAAATAATAGGAAGACTACGAGTAAACAACAGAAAAGATCCATGTTGTTGTGCACACACAATGAAAAATGGACATCACGTATAGATTACGATCCATAACAAAAGTTTTCATATATCTAAGGGGGCACTTGATTCATAGATCAGAATCAGAATCATTCACTTTAGAATTAAAATGAAGATTTTTATTTTAATATCCTTACTGGGTTAGATGTCGGAATCGAAATTAGAATCATTCACTTTTAAAGATTTTATGATCCTAAATCATTTAATTTTATTGATTAACAAACAAATGATGATGCCTACTAATAGTTTATTACAACAAAACAATCAAGAAATAAAGAAGAAGTCAAAGTTGTAAAATTTTTAAAAATGATTCCGATTCCCTCCAATTCAGTCAAGAATGGAGGATTCTCAATTTTTCAAAAATGATTCCAATTTCTCGATTCTCATTCCCTCCGATCAGGCAGCTTATAAAGATTCATTTTGATTCTTGATTTCAATTCTCATGATTCCGATTCGCATGAACCAAGCAGCCACTAAGTGAAATGAACTATTTGATCGGAACTTTTGTTTGTTTAGAACACAATCTACGTAGATCATCACATGTAAGATGAGCACTATAAAATAGAAATAAGAAGCATATAGATATCCCACGTAAAAAAGAAAGGACAAATACAGACTATAGTGAAATCAGATTTGTGGAGTCTACAACAAAATTTTCCTTATTTGACGGGAGGTACCAGAAAACTGAGCAAGAAGTGACTACTACCTTTTGGTAAGCAACATAAATTGTGAATCCGATAGATTTGTCTCCGGGCAGAATAAGAAGGGGAAGAGGAGAAACCACAGGAAATCAACGGGATGGGAGGAGTAGGGAGGATTATCAAGATTTGATCACCCACAAGTCGAAAAAAGAAAGACCAAATCTTAATAAAAGGCTTCCCTATCCTCCTATACCGTCAATTTACTGATGATTAAACTACCATTCCCACGTATTCCTCTTGCTCTGTACATAAATGAATTAGGTAAGAGTAGAAAAGGAAAGAAAGAAACGCTAGAGAACCATAGGAATGGGAGGACTGGGAACGGCAAAGATAAAATTGACTTGTGATTTTCAAAAGCCAAGTTTTATCACTTTTCTTCCCAAACCTCCCATTCCTCTGGATTGTTGTCCAGGGCTTCTTACTTTCCTACTACCCTTGATCACTTCTCTTGATGGGTTTGAGTTGAGATGCAGGAGGCGTTATTATTATAGAGATGTCTGCAAAGTGCAGTAATGTAGCTATCTTTTACATTTCATAATAACTCATGGTGGTCCTTTGGTAGGCATAGAGGAAAGTACGAGGTGACTTCCCGTTGCTTTCCACCTAGTTTCGTGCTGACAAGAAAAAGGAGGATTCGTAACTCTAACGTAATTGACAAAGTGAATTTTATTATAAATAATGTAAAATATTTATATATATTTTTTGTATAAAAATTTTAACAAAATAATTTAACTCATCTAATCTAATATATTCTTAGCTCCCTCCTTTTCATTTTTTTTTCAATCGGTAATTTCTCTTCTACTATTATTTTATCTTAATTCTACTCTTATTTTAGCATATTTTTTGAAGAGTCTAACTAGGTCACTACGAACCTCTGAGACTAAACCAGCATTGGATACACACCCATGGCTTAGAAGTCATGTATAAGTGACAAATGATGAAATAGAAGCCACATTTTTTTTTTTTTTGAATCTAGTCTAGTGATTTCAATTTCAATATTCCAAATTGGGTCATTGTCAAGGAGAGCATGGAGCATGGGGCAGTGTGAGAGCGCGTCGATGACCATGACAAGGGCGTTTTCTTTCCCACACCACCCTGTTGAAGTCACAGGAAATATTTAGATAGACCCGGTTCAGGAAATAATTTCGTGGATCCCTTGGTCCAGAAGTAACCAAATCATTCATACGGTGGGTCATGAGTGATGTGGTTGCTTCTGAACCAAGAGATCCACAGAATTATTCCGAGGACCATGTCTATTCAAGTATTTTCCTTGAAGTCACGGACAAGGTGGGGCTTCCAAAGCTTAAAACACAAAGCGTCATGCAAGAGAGCAAATGCAATTATTCTTTTTACCTATTAAATTACTGCATTTCACACAAATTATTTTATTTCTCAAGTTTACACAACAACCAAAAAAAAAAAGGCAAATTATTCTAATTGATTTTAGAATGAGAGTTAAATCAAATAAATAGACCAAGATTATGATCTCATCAATTTGCTGTTTTAATTTCTACCATATTGTATCTTGTTTCGGACTTGTCATGAGTGAAATCGAGTAGCATGATTAGGACTATTAAAAGAATTTCAAAAATAAAAAAATCTGTAAAATTACTAGTTCGAATTTCGGTTAGATAATTAACCAAACCAACCTGAACTGGTTCAGGTAGCCATTTAATAAAAGTTATATATATATAATTATAAAAAAATTATTAATAAGAATTATATATTATTCATGGATGATATTCAAGTAACATAAGAACTCGCAATAAGGAAATAATTACTTTTTAATCATTAGATTAAAAATCATTAGAGCAGAAGGGATGTGGTTTAAAAACTAACCATTGCTTGCACAGAAAAAATAGCTAGAGTTTCAACTAATATGAGGGTGTATTACTAGCATGTTTCTTTCTGTAAATGCACACCGTTGAGTTGTGGATTCAAGTTGTATATCTTTAAAGTTTAGTGTGATAAAGTGTGACACATCCGAAGTTCAGATGGTTAAATGTAATTTATCTTTAAAAATAAATAAATAAATAATGGAAAAAAGAGGAGAAGGAAATCCAAATATATAAGTTCAGGCATTTAATTTCTTCAATGCCACCAAAAGAAAAAAAAAATCTAACTGAAAAAAAAAAAGAAAATAAAACGCAGTCTGCGTTATGAGCGAACAACAACATGAACTTCGAATTCCCTCATGTTGTTGTCCTCCCAAAACCAGACTTTGCTTTTATTTTTTCCCAATTTAGATTGTTTTCTTTTCCTTATTATTCTCATTAAACATGATAATCTAATTAGGGAATTGAAGAAACTAGACCTTTTTTTTGAGAATTGAAGAATCTAGACTTTGATATTAGGAAGAGATGGGAAGGTGGACTGGACGGATTATCGGACCTGCTAATCGTTTGCGCCCCACTAAGAGCCAGGTCACTTACGAAGACTTTATGATCACTCAAAATTTATGAAAATTATGTTTTTTTTTTTAATTTTAATTGTTTCAAAATATTTGCCGTCCTTAAAAGTCAAAACATAATTTTTAATCCGCTTTTGTTTTTACCCCTTTATTTTTATTCTGTATCAGCTGATTATTTTCTTTCTTGAAGGTACCCAGCTTTTTGTCAAATCTATTCAGATAGACTTTTCTTTGACTCTGCAAAGTGAGACCATGGCTTGCCTCCACACTATTAGTATATCGGTGGAACAAGGATTTCAAAGTGTTAGATTGCAAACAGATTGTTTACTTTTGATCCAGTGTCTTCAACATAAACAAAATATTCCTTTTGCTTTGGAAACTTTATTTGTCAATATTTCTGTATTAGTTAATTATTTATCGTCTTGTGTGATTACAAAAGTAGATATGTCTATGATCCAATAAACTCATAATCTTGCTATTTTTAAAACTTCTTTGTAACATATGTTTGTTATATATATATATACACACACACACACATATATATAGATGTTGGTTTCGGAAAAAGAAAAAAAAATACACGGTAAAACGGAAAGAAAATTCCAAGAAACATAATCCTTTGGCATTTTTGCAGTTGGCATAATCGTCGTTGACCACATAATCTCATCGCCTGAAGAATTCTTCTTTTGTGGACAAGGGCCTTCAATTTGCGATTTCTAGTCAGCTCTGCAGCTGGTAACTGGTATGTTCAATTTCAGATTTAAATTTTCCGCCTGGTACTCATTTCTTGTCCTGAAACTTAATTTAACTCCAATTATTTTTTATGAATCTTATTTATTTATTTTTTTTGTAGAGTTATATACTTTTATTGATCACCTAGGATGGCAACGATAGATATGGTTTATATTAAAGTGTTTAGTCTTATGAAAGAGCTGAACAATTTATTTCATATTTCAACTAGAATGCTCAATATCAAGGTACTGCAGGCTAAATTATTTACTGAAAAAGTTGGTGAGGTCCTCGGTCTACTGGAAATGAAAGGAATCCCAACTTTCTCCGATCAATTAGTAGGAGAGATTTTATCTTTTGCAGTGCCTGCGGAAGATTTTGACGGGGGACATTGGGTGCCACTTGTACAGTCATATGATGAGTATATCAGGAGCACTCGCTCAATTGCTTTGGTCGAGAATAAGCTGGAGAAATTTCTTGATGAAACTGATTGGTACAACGTCTGGGATGATTTGCGCAGCAATTTAGTGCTACTACCTTCTCGTGAGGCAGTAAGAGATCTGCTTCAGGCTAGTCAACGACTCAAAGAGGCCGTAAACTTTTTCCATCAAGTGAGTACTGAATCAGCTGTTCTCTTCCAGTATGTTAAATTCTTGCGTAGGTTCTTTGAAACTTTGCAGGGTGATTATTCACACGAATTGATTCAAGGTATCTGGGATGTTGTGAATAAAGCACTCAATGCCATAGACTGTCAAACGAAGGATCATCTCGTTTCATATTTTGGGCAATTTGAAGATGTATTATTAGGCTATTCTACGAGATTAGAAAGGAGAAAGATAATATCTATTGAGAAGATGGCCACGGAATTTTTTGATGGAAAAAATGGCAGGCGCTTGGTTTTGTTAGAGACACTAGTAAGCCTTCATTCCTTCACAGGAGAGATTGATATGATTTGTAAGAAACTTGGTAGAGAAGATCTTCAATTCCAGAATGCCTCACTTAGCATTGCACATCCAATCAGATCTTTGCGTGTTAATCTTTATCTCAAAGACATAAAAAGAAGAAGAAATGGTTAAGATCACAAGCTAGCAGATGGCCATACCTGAGATTGTCCCCTCGAGTTATTTTAAGTCATCCCCTGAAAAAAAAGGGGCAAGGGCAACTGCTGTTTGCAGTTGCATTGCAGAACATGAGCATATAGCTTAGTGATGATCCAAAAAGTTAATCTTACTTGAGATTCAAATGTTCTAGGTACTTAATTTACCAGCACATCTTTGTCTACACTCGAGCATTGTAATATTAATTATTCTCTTCATTATGTATTTTCCAGGGGAAAAATGTATTGTGTTTAAAATTAAAACAATAAACTTGAATGTAACCTCATTCACAATAAGATGCAAACTATAGATTGTCTGAATATCTTAGTGCAGTGTCCTTGTCGCATACTGATGCAAAGCTGCACAGATGCAACTTTGCTCAATATTTGTTTCCAAAAAAAAAAAAAAGTGCTTTTTTTGGGATGAAATTAGTTGTAGAACCAAAAAAATGACAGACAACTCTCTCTCTCTTCAATCTCCTTCGATGCTCAAATCTAGTCTAGTGTATTCAATTTCAATATTCCAAATTGTGTCGTTAACAAGGGAGAGCATGAGTCAGTGTGAAAACGCGTGGATGACCATTATGACAGTGCGTTTTCTTACACACTCCCCCCCGGGCGACCCCCGCCGCGGGCGTTGAAGTCACGGACACGGTGGGCTTCCTAACATTAATGTTTTAGTTTTGGGAGTTTAAAAGAGAAAACAATTAGATAACTATTTCTATTCTCAGAACACTTGGTAGAATACACAAAACGAATGGGACGGGAGCCGAGGAAGCATGAAAATGTACCTCTTGTTATGCCAGAGTACAACTCCTTGTCGAATACTTATGCAAAGCTGTACTGATGCAATTTCTGGTCAAAATGTAAAATGGAGAATGTGAAAAAGCATCGCCAGTCAACGCAAATTTTAATTTCAATCAAGTTTTTGGTATTTTAATGTTCTTTTCATTTTGGAATTTTACTTGGATGGGATTGGTCAAATATAGAGCCAAATATGATGTACAAGCAGTTCCTTTTTATCGGATGTCCCCTAAGGGACACAGCAGTTAGTTCTGGTGCCAAGAAATTATTTTTACAAATTAACTTTGCAGTATTCATTAATTGCATGTGAGGAAGATCAGAAAACGTTGATTGGCCTCTGCTATTAGAAAAATTAGAGGATTTCTTTTCTAACAAGAAAAAAGGGATAAAATTGAGGATTCTACGAATCTACACTTACCTTTCAATGAAATATATTTATCTATTTAGTGGATCTTTCTCAGTGGGATTAAGCACCAAAAGAAAAAAAAAAAAAAAAAAAGAAGGAAAGAAGGTAAAACTACTTTTAAAACTCTCAAATTACCATGCACCTCTTAATTGTAGATATTTTGATTAAAAAAATTGTCCTTTTAGGTATTTTTTGGGTGGTGGTGGTGGTGTTGTTGGGGGGGGGGGGGGCGGGGGGGCGGGGGAAGAGTCATTGCCAATGTTTTATATTATACCCCGAAAAACAAATATTAGGGACAAAATTCTACTTAACATATTAGGGATCCAAAATGCTGGCATTTTGATTATAAGACTAACTAGGCCGTGGCTTTCGCAGTTAAATTTTTTTTTTTCCCCTTTATGTAACGTTATAATTAAGTCATCATGGTGGATCCGCATAATAAATAGATTACAACTACGCAATATTGCAGCTATAAATGGTTACATTTATTAATTAAAGAACTCAATCATTCATCTTCAGCCAGCCAAAATTAAAAAGTTGAGGGAACCAAATTTTGTTTTCCGAAACACCAGGAACTACATTGGTCCATGCCCCAGACCAAAATGCTAATATTCCCTTAGAATTATATGATAATTATGCTTTGTGTTTAATCCTAGCAACCACCCAACACCCACGTGCCCTGGTATATTTTTCTCTTCTTTTTTTTTTCCTTTTTTTGGAATTAATTCGGTCCAGATTATGTTCTTGGTTATTTAAGGATTAAGATGTCCTCTTTTATGTCCTTAATCCTCAGAAAATGAGAAGGCTCCACATTCGACAAAATAATCCTCTCCACGAGAGAGATAAATAAGACAAGAAAAGAAAAGCTACAGGATCTAATTCTGCATGTTAGGCGAAAATTAATCTAAAGTAAATCAATCACGTTCTTGGGTTATTCAAATGCACCATTAAACCAACATGGGGAATTTGGCGCAAATGACAAAATAAGAGTCCAATGATGAAAGTTTTTTTTCTTTTTCCTCGTGTCAAAAATGTAATGTTTATTCTATATTTTTATCCATTATGCTTTTCACCAATTTCCTCCACTTGTATTCATAGACCAAAAGGCAATGTTTTAAAAACCTGGACTGGTCAATGGCTCGATGGATTCAATGTTTTTTCTTCATTTTTTAATTTAATTTAATACATAATATAACAACAAATACTAAATGTACCCCACCTTATTAAACTACTTAACCCATTACTTCTTTGAATATATTCAAATATACAAGTTAATAAAACTATTATATTTGGTAAGAATTTTATGAAATATTCTATATCTATAACAATTAAATTAACAAAGAAAATGACATTACAAGTATAAAACATATAACAACTATAAAAGGTAAGTGTATCTGGAAAAAAATGAATAAAACATATATTTTAAAATTCACTACTAAAGTATATTATTATATTTTTGAATATTTTAAATTACAATCTTGAACATTCTAAATTATTAAATCATATTTGTTGCTTGTTTTCACATTCTCTACTCTTTTAATACCATCAAGACTTATTTTTCAATGTAAAATTTAAATTTATTTTTAATACCAAATAATACAATTAACTTTGTGTGTAGGTTAGTTTGAGTAAATGTAATTTTTTAAAATTAAGAATTTTTCGTTTACCCAATTTTTAAGGTAGGTTTCAGCATACTCAAATGATTTTCAAATTTTAATTTGATTATCTTACTATCAATTTAGATCTTTTTTTTTTTTGAGGAATAGTTTTTTTAATTTTTATTTTTTTAATTTTTTTTGTACGACCTAGTGAGAGGTAATTCCTAACAATTTTGAACCAATCAAGAATTTGATTTATAATTTTTGAAAAGAGCATAAACTTTATTTAGAATTGGTTTTTAGGCTTTAACTTTAGACTATTCTCTCAAAAAAAATATTTTTGACGTATTGGACCATTAAATGAGTCCATTTGGACTCTATACAATAGTCTCAAAATAAAACTAACAAGTAAATCCATTTTCTCATTAGTTCTTAATTTAACAAATTATTTTTTATTTACTCATTTTCTTTTAGTATATCAAGAAAAGGTGGAAATGTGATACAATAATAATTAGAATTAATATATTGGATAGAAAAATATGATTTTAATAATTTAAAGTGATTTTTAATTTTTTAATAAAGGAAATAACTTTTCTACTCACTTTCAAGATGCCATATGTGCTTACCATTGAATAATGATTAACCATAATTCAAAAATTTAAACAAATGACTTTCAAAAATACCAATTTAAACTTTTAATTAGGAGAATATTTTAGGCATAAATGAATAGTTAAATAATTTAGATAAAAGGACTAATCTTAGTAGGAGAGATTTTGACAAAAGTAAATCTAAGTTTTCTTTAATATAATGAATTTGGATGCCAAGTTAAAAAGGTAATAATCAATTAATTTCATTAAACATGATTAATACAGGAAACAAAGAAACTAAAAAAAAGTAAGAATCAATTAAATTTATTATAGTCAACTCATCAAACTTAACTATTCGCTCGAACTCAACTCGAGCTCAATTTGACTTCTCTCGAGCAGATCGATTTGCTAACACCTCTATTCTAAATGTCTCTGAAAAATAATTTTTGAATATGCTAGAAAAACATCAATGGTCATTCGACTATTGCTTTTTCGAAAAACAACATTTATATTACCCAATGATTAAGCAAAACATGCATCATGAGAGTTAGCCGCTAGTGCATGTGCTAGCTGCACCTGTGATCTAGAGACTTTCATTACAATGCATGACTTAAACATATTGAAGAAAGAGACAATGTCATGAAACAAAGGTTGCAGATGAAACGGAATAGAGCCTACATAAGGGCCTACATTCTGTGTGCTATGAGAAAGAGAATTTAAGCTGTTGGCAAGTTGTAAATAGTCTGTTAAAATAGCAATGTTCATGAATCCAATTGCTGTTTTTAAAGCGTGAACGCAAGCTAAAGCTTCTGTCTATAAAACTGAGGCCGATTGGACTTTTTTTCCAGAGGAGAAGATGATCTGATTATGGTGATTTTGGAAGACCAAGCCAATGGATGCGTCCCCCGTCTGCTGATGATAGGATCCATCAATCATTATGTATATAACATTCTCTTGCATGTGATATGTTGATCCTTTCAAAAAATTATCTTTGTCCCGACTAATTTTGTAGACAATAACAATTTTGGGTTGAACTTGTAATTTACCTCCTTAAGATAATTATTTTGCAACTGAGAAAACATATAATTGACTTTTTCCACGATATTTATAGGATGAAGACAAACATCTTGCCATATGGCCTTAAATCTTGGCAAGCCATATATTCCAAAAAGATAAGTGTACAGTTGACATGTAGCAGCGGATCCTGTACTTCTTTAAACCATTGCTTTGCCCAAGAGAGGAATGACATTTTTAACCCACATCAAAGTCAAGACCAAGCTGAGAAGCTCTCCAAATAATTTTAGAAGAAGGGCATTCAAAGAAGCAATGCTCGGTTGTCTCCTTATGTTGGCCACATCTAAGACATAATGGAGAAGAAGTCACTCCACGCTTGAAAAGAACAGCCATAGTTGGGCAGATGTTGTTGCAAAGTCTCCAGAAGAAAATTTGGATTTTTGGTGAAATCTTTAATGTCCATAAGACTTTATAGATATGTTGGAGTGAATGATTTGATTCTCCTTGTATGGTTGAAGTTGAAGGCTTTGTCTGTTCATGTAATTGTTTCGATGGAACATATACTGATTTGACAGTATACTGGTCACTGCTCTCTCTGCTCCAGATTCTTTTGTCTTCTTTGGGTGTACAAGGAATATAAATTTTTTGGATTGCTTGGCATACCTGCGAGGGAAAAAGGACAGACAAAAGAATTGACCTCCAATTGTTATTATGATCCAAAAGGTGTTTAATCTTTAGTGGACATCCACTAAGTAATGAGGGGTTGAACTTCGAGGGATTGGGTAATCTTCAGTTATGAAAATATTATCGCCATTGCCAACTACCCGTTTAAGTCCTTGGCTCAGTAGATCTCGTCCCCATAATATGCTTCTCCATCCCCAGGAAACTGTAGATGTTGGTCGTAGTTCCAAAAAAGATTTTGAGGAGCAATATTTTGATAAGAAGATCTGACTTAGAAGGGAATTAGGTTGAGAAAAAATCTTCCATGCTGTTTTACCAAGGAAAGCCTGATTGAGAATGGTAGTAGATTTTAAACCAAGGCCGTCATAAAATTTAGACTGACAAATGCTGTCCCAAGATTTCCAGTAAATATAACATTTATGAACTTCCCCATTCTATATAAATTGTGCCATCAGTTGATCAATGTGGATTTAGCTACAACCAATGGAAGACAAAAAACTGGCAATGTGTGTTGAGAAATAGTAGTTAGGACGTGCTTGGCAATTGTAATCTTGCCCATAAGGGATAGAGAGGCTGTCTTGTATCGCGATATTTTGTTGACAATTCTATTTTTAATGAAGCCAAACAACTGGCTTTTAGATTTCGTAAAATCTAGATCAATTCCTAAATATATACCAGGATGACCAATATTTTGAATTCCTAACAAGGATCCAAAATATTGTTGTTCTTCAAGAGAGATATTGTGACTAAAGAAAAGAGTGGATTTATTATGATTAATAAGCTGACCAGAGTGCAGGGAATACTGATTAAGAACCCCTTTCAGATTAAGAGCTACCTGCTCAGAAAGTTGGAAGAAAATTACACAATCGTCTGCAAATATGAGATGAGAATTTTCGGTTCTCTATGAGATAGAGAGATTTCAGGATAGGAATTTGTTATAAATAGATGATGTAGTCACTTTGTTACTTTTAACAATTAACTCTATTATCTTCGGTCAATTTTGGGGCATTCACGTCAACAGAAGTTATTAGGACTTATATCGTCTATTTCCTTTATTTTTTTGCCCTTTTCCGTTTTGTTTCTCTAACCCCACCATCATAATAAAAAGGGATAATTTCACATACCTCCCCTGAAGTTTGCCAAAATTACACTCACCTCCCCTCAAGTTTTAAAAATTACACTTATATCTCTTGTGTTTACATTTTTCATAACAAAACAAGTCCATCTTGATAATATAACTCAAAAAATACCAACCAAACACCTTAAAATATATTTAATTACTTTAAAAAAAGATAAATAAATTTTAAAAATTAATTAACCAGTCATAAAAATGTCAACAGTATTTATATCTTACCTCAAATTTTTAATCTCTACCAAATATTACTTTTTCAAAATTCAATTATCTGACTAATTTAAATAACATTTACGTTATCTATTAAAATTTTACAAACAAATATATTAATAAGAAAGAGATGACCAATTTAAAAGCAATTCATGATATTTTAAGGTATTTTGTTAGTGTTTTTGGGTTTGGATTTGTTTTATTATGAAAAATATAAACACAAGGGGTGTAACTGTAATTTTCAAAACTTAAGGGGAGGTGAGTGTAATTATGACAAATCTCAAGGGAAGTATCTGAAATTATCCCTAATAAAAAGTGCCGAAGCTCTTATAGTGAATAATTTGGAGATTGGAATCAGAAGCCTAACAAATGATTACAAAATAGATAAGGAGTTCAAACTCCGACCTTAGCATTTGGGAAGAGGAGGGGTTTTAAAAGGGTAGATTGAGAATTGGGAAGTCACATCTCCAATTATGTGTGGTAAAACAGTTTGAGGACACAACCAACACACTCACCCTACTTGTGTGAGGCAACATACATTGTAATGCAAATAGTTGATTAAAAATGATTACAAAATAGCCAACAAGATTTAAAGTCTCAAAATTGTCAGATACACTACAATCTACAATTTGCCACAATCAAAAAACTTAAAATCGAAAACCACCACAAAAACCTTATTAGATCACATGAATGGTCAAGCCAAACGCCAAATATTAGCGCTCAATCACTTGAATGGAAGGGAGGTGGTATGCAGCAGGCAACGGATTGATAGTTGATATTGAGAGAGAGAGAGAGAGAGAGAGAGAGAGAGAGAGAGAGAGAGTAGACAGGAAGAGGTACAAAAGGAATTGGGGATCTCTTACGGGTTGGCGGGGGTGAGTTGGTTAGAGACTGGTGAATGGATTAATGGTTATAGTGGGACGATAGACTCTTTGGATGGATTTGTGTCCACAAGCCCCATCGTGGATCCAATAGTGGACGAATGAGTCACCTCTAGGTGGTTTATTCATCCACGATACCATAGACCGATCCATGCACGCAAGAATGACTCATGGGTGGACAACATAGGGAGAGCCAATTCTGATGGCGAGGAGGGGTGAAAAATAAATAAATAAATAAATAAGATGACATAACATAACATAAATGACCTTAATTGGAGGTATAGGTGGTAATGGAGTTAACATCGAAATTTAACATGCAATACCAGTTTTGATAGTTAAATGGTTAATGTCAAATAGAAAAATTGTTTAGTGATCAAAATAGACTATAACTACCAAGGGCTGGTTGTGCGACGCACAACCACTACCCACCGCCCACCGCCCACTACCCACTGCCCATTGTCCAACAAATAAATAACTCTTGGTATTGAATTCTAGCAGTTCAAATTAAATGTTCAATGAGCAAATTGTACAACATTACAAAAGGTAATATAAAGATAATGGAACTAAATTTAAGGACATAACTAAATTTATCGATGGTGATCCAGTGTAAATCCACAAGCAAGAGCTTCAGCTGCAATCCTAGCAAAAACAACCATGCAATACTTGACCATTTGAGAAAACAAATAAACCAGAAAAGTATTGAAACATTTAAGTAGCAAAATGGAATAAATAGGTAATGCTCAGAATTTAAATAAAGATTTCATATGTACAAACTTCTAAAAATAGTACAAGCAGAGAGGCAAAAAGAGTAGATTCATGCTTCATTTCTGTTTTAACCCCTATGAGCAAAAGACATTATGAAATGAGCAACTAACAAATAGAATCAACTGGGCTAACATATAAGCATCTCTGTAAAACCTCTATTTGTATGGTGTTTCCATACAAGAGGCAATGCGAAGTAAACTAAATAAGAATTGCAGCGACCAGAATTCATGTATATGCAGATTGCATGTTACGAATACAAAGGCCAATGACATTAAATTCTTTGACACTCTTAAAGTATGCGATTTCATATTCTTTTAATGTCAAATGAGTTCTTGGGGCATAAAATTAGAAAGAGAAATTGCAAAAATATTAGATTCATAGGATATCAGAAGATAACCTGTCCTGCATTGAAAAAAATGATTCTCTCTAGCCAATTTTGTTGTTGTTGACTGATAGAAATCATAACATGTCCAAGCAAGCTTACAAAAGGAAAACAACAATATTCTTTCAAAGCAGTTTACCAATTCCCAAGGCAAACATCCAAAAAAAAAATTCAAGACATAAACAATAATTCTCAAATTGACGATTCTATGAGTTTGATCTAGGTTGTTGCCAAACAAACACAAACAACAGAAAAAAAGGAATGATTAAGTACATTTAAATCAAATAAAGTATGGAAAATGAAAGGACCTGCTCAAGTGCCATAACATGAAGAAGTGGTGAGCAAATATTTTACATGTCCAAGAATTGTGAATCTGTTATTGTAAAGGTAAGTTGGCTAATTCTCAAATAAGTAAATAGGTATCACCAAAATTTCTTCCCACTTCAGATAAACATCACAATGACACATTTAACAAGAAAGGCTATAAATCTATTAATATAGAGAGGAGAAGGAGGAGTACTATTCTTTTTATAATATCTCAATACATATTATACCATATGGAAGAAGGGAAAAACTGTACATAACCTATACGCCAGTGTATATACACACTGTTCTTTTCTCTTCAAAACTTGAAACAAAAAATATTCCAGGTAACAATGAACACTATACATGATCTTGTATAGTTTTAAAAAAATTAATTAAATTCTTATAGTAGTAAAGTCAGTGGTGACTAAAAGTTGCACAAAAGAAGGTAATATTATGTCGATAATAATGGAGTGGAGGCAACCTATTTCTTTATTAACTTTTGGCCAATGGTTTTTTTTTTTCTAGATTTGTATATATTTCTTTCTAAACAATTCTTTGATCCTTCCCACTTTTCTTCCGCGGTTTAACCTAAGTGGTTTTTTCTTTTTCCCCATGCTTATGAAGCAGCAATAGGTAGGCAAAAAAAGTGCATAGAGCATCCAATCATTTATAATTGAAATGGCAGCATAACTGAAAAAATGTACAAAGAAGATAACAGAAAACATTAATTATATATATCTCCTAATGATCTATCACTTAATAATAAGATTCATTTGATTGCTCTATCAAATATTCAGTTGAAGATGAGACTTCCCATAATGGCTTTCAGGAAATAGACGCTAAATTTTTATTTTAATAAAATAATTTCTTCAAGCTGCATAATCAAACGACACAGGAATAGAGCATCAAAGATATGACCCAATAGCAAAAGATCTTAACAATGCTCTCATACGAAACTGACCACAAGAAGTCATGCTGAAATCCAGAGACAAACAACAGCGTGGCAATCGAGGACCGAATCAGCAAGCTTAAAGATAATGTCATGTATGCAGAGATACATGAGCTGGGGGATTAAATAACTACATTTGGAAGTCAAGCTCTTAATTCAACAGGTAAATTGATGAATCAAATCCAATCACATTTTTCAATTTTTTCCAATGAAATCTGAAATCAAGCTGATTCACTTACAATGTGCATCATTTACTACAAAATGGTAGTAATTAATTTAGCATGAAATAGCATCTACTAATTATAGACTTAATAGTACAAAGCTATCAGCAGGGCTGGACTTGGGAACACCAATTACACCTTCCTCTCAATTTAGCGATTCAAATCAAGAGGTCAACAATATTCACCAACTGATTTGAACAAGTTCAATTCTGAACATACAGAAGAATTTAATAACACGAATCGACCTTGCAAGATGCTTATGGATGTAATATGGTTCTTCTTTGGCCATATATGGTTCTCCTTCGTACATACAACTGGGTTGAAATGGGACTTAATATCTATATGAACGTAAATAAAATAGAAGAAAATTCGAATTCCAGTCCAATTGAAATTGCCCGTAGAGAACCAAAAATTGCATTTGATTTAGTTATAGCACAACATAATTTAGTGTTTGCTAATGTGTGACACAATTGTTTTATCACTTGATAGTTGTACACTCCTTTCCAGTCCACATGTTTATCCATGAACAGATTATCAAATTCAAACTCATTAACAATTTTCGAGAGTCCAAAAATTCTAATAGTTGAAAAGTTCCAGGCACGATCTGTTCCAAGGAGAAAAGAAAGAGACTATTGAAGTAGAATTAACTAAACCTGTCACCAAGCCATACAGTATAGATATAATCATCCATTTATGAAATCTTATGGAAGCCTCTTAACAAATTTAGGTGTATACCGTGAGCAATTAACAATATTTAGATCTGAACTTTGATTTGAACTTGTGTACATCCTAAAAGATGACTAAAATTAATTATTTATTCAAACAAATAGCCCATTCTACAAATACTAACCATTTCTGAGTGGTGTACTCTAGCCACATGGAGGTACATCACAGCTACTTAGTGAATTTTTGCAAATAACATGCGTTTGAATAAAAATCCCTAAATTAGATGTCCAAATATTCATGGTGTCTTTATTCGTAATTGTTTACTTGTTTACAATTCTTACAAAATATGCACAATTCGAAAAGGAATACAAACAGCCGACAAGCTAAATAGGGAAAAGCTTAATGACAGAGTAAGTAGTGGGGGAAAAAATAGTATCTATGCACATAATAATGACAATAACTTTTTAAAAAAATTTAAAGAAGCCGATATAAGTCAGCAAATAAATCACGAAAGAGGTTAGCAAATGATGTTAAATGATGAACGCACAAATGGCCAAAGATCTAAAGCAAATAATAGGAAAAATTTGTAAAAAGATAACACATGGCTGCATGACAAACATGAAAAAATCAGCAATACCGAAACTCCTTGTGCACTACAAGAAAAACACAGAAGAAGAACAAAATGATGAAATCATAGGAGGGCTAGAAAACCTGAAATTAGATCAAGACATAAAAAAGGAAAATAAGAGCAAATAGAAGAAGGCAGAGGAAGCAGGTAAGACAAATGGTAAAAAAAAAATGAATGAGAAGAAAAGAAAACATGACCAAGAAAAGAGAAAAAAAAGCCGTCTCATGGAAGCCGTGGGTCTTGGCACTCTGTGATGTCAAATTAGAGGAGATAAGAGTAGCTGTTCCCCTTCCCATAGGAAACAGAGGGTGTGTTTGGATGGATTGTTTTTTAGAAAATATGTTTTTTTGGCACAAAAAATACTAAAAGAGTGTTTTTTGGCACATTTTTTGGTTTTACATACACATACACATTTTTATACACACTAAAATTCTACAAACCTAGAACATCAAGAACATACACTCACTTTTACACACACACACACACACATATTATACGTACATAGATACGTATGTACACACATGCATGTACATACATATGTATGTACATATAATATATACAAATATATTATATATAAATATGTATTATATATTATATATTTATATATAAATATATGTATGTACGTATGTATGCATGATGTACAGATGCATGTATGTACATATAATATATTTATTACCAATATATGTTATATATAATACATATTATATATATTATATGTATTGTAATATAATATATATAGGTAATATATATACATACATATATTGATATATATTATATTATATGTATGTATGTATGTATGTACATGCATGCATACATATAATATAATATATATCAATATATAGATATTATCTATATATCTATATATATTATATATTATATATGTTATAATACATAAAATATATCTAATGTATATTATATATAATATATATAGATAATAAATATATTATACGTATATACATATTTATATATAAATATATATATAATATATTTATATATAATATATATAGATAATAAATATATACATACGTACATACATACATATATAATATAATATATATCAATATATGTATGTATATATATAACCTATATATATTATATTATAATACATATATATTATATTATAATATTGTATTATATATTATATTATAATGTAATATATATAGGTAATTAATACATATACATACATATATTGATATATATTATATTATATGTATCTATGTATGTATATATGTACATGCATGCATACATATAATATAATATATATGTATTATAATATAATATATATAGGTAATATATATACATACATATATTGATATATATTATATTATATGTATGTGTGTGTGTATGCACGTACAATATATATAAATATGATATATATAAATATATATAAGCCAATTTACTCCAGGATATTTAATAAATAAAGCAAATAATAAAAAACGGAAGATAAATTCAAGAAAACTTACAAGTATTTGAAGAAGATTTGAAGAGGAAAACTTCTGGAATTTTATTTAACTGTAAACAAGAGTAGTATTTTTACAAGGAGGAAGGAAAAGGAGAAAGAGGTGAAGGAGGAATTCTGCCGAGATCAGGCCTTGAATCCTCTCTTATATAATACAATTTTGAAAGAAAATTACAAATTTCATTGCGTAAGCAATGATCTCATTTGTGATCCCTATTTTTGGACTGTTTCTTCTTTTTCTGAGATTTGACAGGAGCATTTGATGAGGATGCCGATTCTCCACTATTTTCGGACTCTGTCGGTTGCTTTTTTGACTCCTTTTGCTTTGATTTGCCAGATGTTTGTCCTTTAGCTAATGTCTTCATCATTTCTAAGAGAGCTTTGGAATCTAATGATGAAAAGAAATTTTGTAAAGGGATTTCATCTGGATCATGATTGTCAAATTCGGATTCAGAAGATAGTTCAATAGGTATTTCTGGTACTTTCAAATCTGATTCAGATATTTTCGCTTTTCCTTTTCTGATTTTGTCTTTTGATTTTTCTACATCAGTATTTTCCGGTGTAGAGAATATTTCTTCAAGATGTCCAGCAAACAATTTCATTAAGTCAGTTTTGACTTGATCTGCTGTCTTTTGTCCTTGGGAATTTATCTGATATTCCATTTGTCTGAATAAAACTTCCATCTTTGAAGGAGAAGTGATTTCAGAAGTAGTTGGTCCTTCATTCTGAGCGATTAATATTTTGAGATTATGCTCAATATGATAATAGTCAACTTCCATTTTCTTCCACCATTTGCAATTGATTTCTCTTTGGAGAGTTGGAAGTCGATCACTAGTTATTGCTGTAACATAATTCCATGCTAAGCACCAGGGAATTTGAAATCTGGCCAGGAAGTGTAACATGGATCTTTTCTGGATTTTGGGTTCCTGAAAATATTTTGAGTTTTGGTTTTGGAAAATTTGATACAAATTTAAAAGTGGTTCAGGGAAAATTTCTTCACATGGTCCAAAATTTATGAACCAATTATAGAACCAAGAAGGTAATACATTTTGAAGAATTGAGGAAGATATTCTGATCCACCAAGTGTGTTTAAATTGAGAATTTTGGTAGAAGAATATATGGCTCCAAGACTCCATATAATCTTGATAAGTAAATTGATAATTATAATTATTGTATTTGGAAGTAAAATCAATATGGGATTTAGTTTTTGAGTACCAAGTCTGAATAGAGGGTACTTGATGAATATAAATTTGTGAATAGGCTATTTCGTTGTCTTCAACAGTTGGATACCATTTGGGATTTTTGTTATTTTTGTGTCGGTCATGAAGATCAACTATTTTTTGATTATTTATAACAAAGAAATCAAGAAAATTTGCATAAGTATGACGATTTTTGAAAGGAAGTGGTCCTCTCAATGGGAATTGAGATAAGGAAGGATGATTAAAATATTTTCTTTGAAGAGTTAAGGAATCAGAATTTAAATCTTCAAAGGAGATAAATAAGGAGACTAATTTTACTCCTGTGGAAATATAGGGTTCATTTATTTCTTCTTGAAGAAGGATAGACTTTGCTGAGGGTATTTTCCCAAGATTTACCATTGAAGAAGAAGATGGTAATGGTGGAAATTGAAAATTTGATAGGTGAGGGGCTCCATAAAAGATGGAACCTCTACCTCTTCCTCTTCCTCCTTGGGAAGGAGGTTTGCTCATTTCCTGCATTAAAAGATCATTTCAATAAAATTTTCATAAGCCTGATTTTTCACTGCTATTTCAAAAGGAACATTTTCATAATCTACTCTCTTAGCTTCTTCAAGGGATCTAATGGATTCAAAATATCCTAATTTTTTGATAAAAATTTTTTCCTTATAAGTAATAGGTCTCCATTGTGCTACTAATTCTCTGATTTTGTTTAATTTAAACTGAATTGGTTTGCTTTCAAGGAGATTGGTATAATAAATTTCAGTCGCAGAAGGTGTAGGAATTTGCCATACTGGTTGATGATATATGAATATGGCATTGTATTCATCAATGTGTAAAGGTTTTCCATTTACTAAAATAAAATCAGGGTGTTGAATTCCATTCTCATCAATATAAGGTTCAAGGTTTTGGTTTGGGTTGTCAAGAATTTCAAGATGAGGTACTGGATGATAATTTCCATGTTCATCTACATAAGGTAGATGAATGTTTTGTGATATATTTGAAGGAGAATTTGGAGGAGATCCATAAGGATTATTTGAACTGGAAGAAATATCTGTCATGATATTACCCCTGTAAGAATTCACGAGTAAGAAAATCAGGAAGAGAATTTGATTCTCCTTTGATATGTTCAATTTTGAAATCGAATACTGAAAGAGATGCTTGCCATCTAGCAAAAATTTGTTTTGATGCAATATTTTTAACATCATTTTCTAAAATATTTTTTGCAGCTGAACAATCAATTTTTAAAATAAAAGTTTGGTTTAACAAATCATCTTGGAATTTTGTTATACAAAGAACAATGCTTAAAATTTCTTTTTTGATAGTAGAATAATTTATTTGAGCATTTTTCCAAGAACCAGAGGTAAATCTTATGAGTTCCTCTTTATTTGTTTTAGGATTAATTTGTTTTAGTATACCTCCATATCCTATGTCTGAGGCATCTGTCTCAACTATTTTTTGCCAATTGGGATTTGGGAGATTTAAACAAGGCAAATATTTGACTTTTAACTTTATTTTCTTAATAATTTCGGTATGAATTTGACTCCAAGGAGGAGGATTTTTCTTTAACCTATCATATAGAGGTTTACATTCGATTCCAAGATTTTTATAATAATCATGGATATAATTTAGACTTCCTAAAAATCTTTTTAATTGTTTTTTATCCTTTATTTCATCAGGAAATTTAGAAGCAAATTCTATACTTCTAGATATTGGAGTAATATTTCCATTTTTTAATTCATATCCTAAAAATCTTATTTGTGTTTCAAATAATTTCATCTTTTTTGCAGATAAAACTAATCCATTTTGTTTTACAATATTTATAAATTTTTCTAAATGTTCAAAATGTTGTTTAATGGATTTTGAGAATATTAAAATGTCATCTATATAAACAATTATAAATGAATAATTTGAAAATATATCATTCATTATATTTTGAAATTCAGATGGAGCATTTTTTAATCCAAATGGCATTACATTCCATTCATAATGACCAAATGGTACTGTAAAAGCAGTTTTATATCTATCTTTTTCATTTATTTGTATTTGCCAAAATCCTGATTTTAAATCAAATTTTGAATATATAACTGAATCTAATGTTCTATTTAATAAATCTCTTTTATTTGGTATTGGATATCTTATCCATTGTAATATTTTATTTAATGGTTTATAATTTATTACTAATCTAGGTACTCCTCTTTCAATTTCTGAATTTTTATTTACATAAAAAGCAGTACAACTCCAAGGGAGAACTGCTTTTCTAATAATATTTTTTCTTAATAAATCATCTAATTTCTTTTTTAGCAAAATTCTACCATTTCTTTATTCATTTGAGCAGGTCTTGCCTTAGTAGGGATAAATTTTTCATTAAAAGATTTTTCATAATGGTAAATGAAACTATATGTTTTTTCTATTCCAAAAAGCATTTGGTAGATTCACTACAAATTTGGACTTGGATTTTTCTCAGAATTCTTTTTATTTCATTTTGGATTTTATAAATTTTTTAATTGTTCTTCTATTTGATAATGATATAAAATCTTTTGTAAAAATTCTATTTGATTAATTTTTAATTTCATCATTTCTTCTAATGTATCTAATTGTTTAATTTGTGGTTTAGTCACAAAATTGAATGATACAGATTGATCTTGTTTTGAAATTGTTTTTCCATCACATATGAATGGATTGCATAGCATGATAAAAAGGTGTACCCAAAATTACTTGTTGAGATACATCTTTTGTTAATACGAATGGTTGACATATGTAATTTTCTTCATTTGAAAATATACAAACATTTGAAATTTTATATTTGATCTTGATTTTTGATCCTTGTGCTGCTCTAAGAATTACTTCAGTTTTTTCATAATATTTTGTAGGAACTAATCCTTCACAAATTGTATTTAAATCAGCACCACTATCTAACATAGCAATTGCTGAGATTTTAAATTCCTTATTAATTACTAAGGTAACTTGTATATAATATTTTTGAGAAATGTACATTGAACTTAGAAAATTTTCAGGAATATTTTCTATTAACGATTGTTGATTTTCTTCCTGCAATTTTTCTTTTAATAATTCCTTTTTTAATTTTTCTAATAAATTATTTTCTTCTATATTATTTATTTTTTCTTTTAAAAGTTTTACTTCTTGTTTTAATTCATTAATTTCATTTTTTAAAGTTGATAAACTTAAATTTGGTTTTTCTTTATGGATATGATTAAACACATCAGTAAGAGAGAAAGTATTATTTAAATCTATATGTCTTTTTAATTTTGGATTCAATTCTTGATTTTGGTTTGAGCTAGATTCATTTTGCACTATTTCTAAGTAATTTTCTAAATATTTTCTTTTTTATTCTGAATTTGGTAATTCATCTATAAGATCTAAAATAATTTTGTTATTCTGTGTTAGTACATTTATTTCTAGACCATTGGATTCTATAATTGCTTTATAATATTTTAATTGATCTGAGCAATTTTCACATTCATTGTCGCTTTCTTCAGAATTAGAGGAATCTAAATCATGATCATATGTAGATTCTTCACTATATTTATGATCATAATTAATATTATTTAAGATTTCATTTTTAATCTTATCCTCTATATCTAAATTACTAATTTGTTCTATTAGCCTAATTATTTTATTTTTACATCTATTGGCATAATGCCCTTTTTTACCACATTTTGTACAAGTAACATTTTCTCTTATCCATTTTTTAACTTGTTGATCTGTTCTTTTATGTTCTTTTTCTCTTTTATAATTTTTATAAGGTTTTTTAGAATATTGTTTTTTAGAACTTTTTCTAACTTTTCTCTTTTTCGTAATATTTTTAGGAGGTATTTGATAGGCAAATTGTTCACAAAAATCTCCTAATTCATATTTTTGTTTATGTTTTTCAATTTGAGCTTTTAATTTTAAGTCATTACAAATTTTTAATCCTTCTTCAGTACATACTGAAATAATTTCCCCGTAGGTTAAATTATTAAAATTTATATTTACTTCATCAAACATAGATTTTAGATTTGTTCTAACTTTTTCACTAAATAATTTAGGTAACCCAGAAATAAATTTATCTTTCCAAAAACTTAATTGAGAGTCTGCTCTCATCAAAACTTTTGTTAAAAATGTGTCTTTATACCATCTGAAATGAGATAAGGTTGGACATTTTAAATTCATTAATAATTCAGTATCATAATTTTGATAAGCATTAGAATTATAGCCAATAAAATGTTTAACAATTGTACATACTAAAGTAAAAACAGCATCCTCATATTCAGTAGTTTGAGGTTGTTGTTGATTTGAAGTTCCTGGTTCATTTTTCACAGGATTAACTATGATCTTTTTTGCATTTAAAATTTCATTTCGTTGTTGTTCATTAAGATATATTTCCCACCATCCTTTTAATTGTCCAGTAAATCCATTTACAATTATATTTGCAGCATTTTTATTTGAAGTTCCCTCATGTTTAAGTATTTGAGAGTACATAATCATTTTTTGTAATGTTTTTTGAATCATATAATTGGACATACCATCAATATCCCATTCATATATTTCATTTCCTTTAAAACTTGCTTGTATATCATGACGATATTTTTCCTCATGTAAAATGTCTTGAGGACTTGGTCTTTTATAATAAAATGGTACGTCACCATATTTAGGAATAAATTTTTGTTTTCTTTCGTATTTTTGTTTTTTAAATTTTCTTCTTTTAATTGGATTATAATTATAATGTTCATCAAATATTTTATTTATTTTTTCTATATTGTCTTCTGATTCTGATTTAGATTCTTCTTCTGTATTTTGAGTTTCAGAAGTTTCTTGATATTCAGAATGTATTTCAGAAATTGTATTTATCCGAGGTTGATGAATTGAGGGATTTAAGGAAATATTATTTAATTTTTCTGTTAATATTTTTATTAGTTCATTTTGTGAGTTTTTTGTTTTAAAAACATTTGGTGGTAATTCAGTTGGTGGAATCATATTAGGGACAAATAATGGATCTTTTATTTTTTTATTATCATTTGTTGATTTTGTAGGGTTGTAAAGTAAAGAATTATTTTCTATAATTCCTTCTATTCTATTTAATTGATTTGATATGGTTCCTAAATTCAAATTGGTATAATTATTTTGATGTATGATTTTTATAGTTTCATGATTATTTATTTTAGAAGTATCTACAAAAGGGTAAGCTTCAGTAGATTCAATTTTTATTTTTTGTTGTGGAGGATGGATTGATTTAAGTGTTTGATTATCTGAGATTTTCCAAGTTTGGTAAGCATTTTCTAAAACATTTAAGTCATTTATGTCTGTTATATTTTCATCTTTATGTTTTAAATAAAACCATATAACAAAAGAAATAATTATTTTGTTATTATTTAAAAATGTTTAATATTTTTCAGAAAATGTTTTTCTTTGGTTAGCATTATATTTATTAAAAAACCAATTTTCTGAAAATAGAATATTTTTCTTGTAAAAAATCCTTCTGACAGATAGGTTTAATTTTGTTAATGTCAAAATTATTTTCTTCTTCTATACTTATGGTATTAAGATGGAATTCCATATCGGATTGTGTTACTGAAGGTTCACCTTCAATTGGAGAATTTTCAGTTAAATTTTCATAGATAGCATGTGGAATTTTTGAAGATGATTCTTCTATACCTTTAAATTTTAAAGAATTTTGGAATCTTTCAGATATGGATTTTAATGGTTCTTCTTCAGATAAGTTTGTGTTAGTGTAAATAGAAGAGGTAGATTTTCTATTGTTAAACAAAATTTCAACATCTCCACTAGGAGATTGTATGATATGTGAGATTTGTGATATATTTCTTATTTGAGGAGTAGGATTTGAAATTTTTGATAATGTCCATTTTTCTGGTAATTCAACATCATTCCATTGAGTAAATCTAGGGAGTTGAAGATTGGATCTTTTAGAATTTCCTTCTAATAATTGAGTTTTCCTAATTCCTGGTAACTCTGATTTCTTAGCACCAGGACTAATTGTATTCATCATTTTAAAATAAAGCCTATAAGTAATATTAATATTTTCATATCCTATTTTCATATCATAACCTTTTGTCATAATATTTAAAGTAAGAACATCTGCTAAATTTTTGTTAGTTAAAGAAACTGAAAAGTTTGGAAAGCAATTAAAATATATTGGACCCTCACATAAGCTAGATTCTATCATTCCTAGCAATGAGTCACTAAATTGATTATGTTTTCCATCTCTAAGTGCCACTAAAACAGAATTATTTAATCCTTCTCTATTTAAAGGTTGAATTGCTACTTGAATTAATCCTATATGCAAATATTTTCTTCCAGAATTTCTGATCTTATCTAAATCTTTTTCAAGAATTTTAATTTCCTCAAATTCATTTTGGATTGGAGTTGTTTTCTCTACTGTTTTTATAGCTAATTTTGTAGTAAAATCAAAATTTCCAATTTTATATACCTCTTTTGGTTCTATTTTGGGTAAATGCCAATTTTGTAAACTTTGTTCTATTTCAGAAAATTCAAGTAAAGATGCATTTTTTGTAAATTTTGATTTAGAAGATGATGCAATAGATAAAGAACGAGAAAACATAATAATAATAAATATTCTCTTTAGATGTATCTATCCAGTAGAATCAATGATAATGAAAATATGTATATGTCTTGAATGAAGTAATAGCCTTGTTCTAAAATATGTCTTAATATAATTTCCAATAAGACTTTGTACATAAAGATTTTATATCAAACTTCCAATAAGACTCTGGTCTTAAGATCCAAATCCATATGAATTTTTGTTCTATTGATTTGTGGGTCGACACCCAAGTCGCGTAAGGCTTAAGTGGCTATTTTGCCGGAAGAAAGGCGTTTTCTTAGCCCTGCCTGTAAATCGTTGACAGTCGAGCAAATCAATATTACTTAAACCAGTTGATCAATACGGATGTCTGGTATGAAAGACTTTGTGGACAATTGTTCAATACGGAAACTATATTAATTCTATTTTAGAATAAGGATATACGTAATTCTTGATATTTTACATATCTCAATCATTATAAGTGATTTTACATTAATGGATAGATAACATCTAAAGAGAATATTTATTATTATTATGTTTTCTCGTTCTTTATCTATTGCATCATCTTCTAAATCAAAATTTACAAAAAATGCATCTTTACTTGAATTTTCTGAAATAGAACAAAGTTTACAAAATTGGCATTTACCCAAAATAGAACCAAAAGAGGTATATAAAATTGGAAATTTTGATTTTACTACAAAATTAGCTATAAAAACAGTAGAGAAAACAACTCCAATCCAAAATGAATTTGAGGAAATTAAAATTCTTGAAAAAGATTTAGATAAGATCAGAAATTCTGGAAGAAAATATTTGCATATAGGATTAATTCAAGTAGCAATTCAACCTTTAAATAGAGAAGGATTAAATAATTCTGTTTTAGTGGCACTTAGAGATGGAAAACATAATCAATTTAGTGACTCATTGCTAGGAATGATAGAATCTAGCTTATGTGAGGGTCCAATATATTTTAATTGCTTTCCAAACTTTTCAGTTTCTTTAACTAACAAAAATTTAGCAGATGTTCTTACTTTAAATATTATGACAAAAGGTTATGATATGAAAATAGGATATGAAAATATTAATATTACTTATAGGCTTTATTTTAAAATGATGAATACAATTAGTCCTGGTGCTAAGAAATCAGAGTTACCAGGAATTAGGAAAACTCAATTATTAGAAGGAAATTCTAAAAGATCCAATCTTCAACTCCCTAGATTTACTCAATGGAATGATGTTGAATTACCAGAAAAATGGACATTATCAAAAATTTCAAATCCTACTCCTCAAATAAGAAATATATCACAAATCTCACATATCATACAATCTCCTAGTGGAGATGTTGAAATTTTGTTTAACAATAGAAAATCTACCTCTTCTATTTACACTAACACAAACTTATCTGAAGAAGAACCATTAAAATCCATATCTGAAAGATTCCAAAATTCTTTAAAATTTAAAGGTATAGAAGAATCATCTTCAAAAATTCCACATGCTATCTATGAAAATTTAACTGAAAATTCTCCAATTGAAGGTGAACCTTCAGTAACACAATCCGATATGGAATTCCATCTTAATACCATAAGTATAGAAGAAGAAAATAATTTTGACATTAACAAAATTAAACCTATCTGTCAGAAGGATTTTTTACAAGAAAAATATTCTATTTTCAGAAATTGGTTTTTTAATAAATATAATGCTAACCAAAGAAAAACATTTTCTGAAAAATATTAAACATTTTTAAATAATAACAAAATAATTATTTCTTTTGTTATATGGTTTTATTTAAAACATAAAGATGAAAATATAACAGACATAAATGACTTAAATGTTTTAGAAAATGCTTACCAAACTTGGAAAATCTCAGATAATCAAACACTTAAATCAATCCATCCTCCACAACAAAAAATAAAAATTGAATCTACTGAAGCTTACCCTTTTGTAGATACTTCTAAAATAAATAATCATGAAACTATAAAAATCATACATCAAAATAATTATACCAATTTGAATTTAGGAACCATATCAAATCAATTAAATAGAATAGAAGGAATTATAGAAAATAATTCTTTACTTTACAACCCTACAAAATCAACAAATGATAATAAAAAAATAAAAGATCCATTATTTGTCCCTAATATGATTCCACCAACTGAATTACCACCAAATGTTTTTAAAACAAAAAACTCACAAAATGAACTAATAAAAATATTAACAGAAAAATTAAATAATATTTCCTTAAATCCCTCAATTCATCAACCTCGGATAAATACAATTTCTGAAATACATTCTGAATATCAAGAAACTTCTGAAACTCAAAATACAGAAGAAGAATCTAAATCAGAATCAGAAGACAATATAGAAAAAATAAATAAAATATTTGATGAACATTATAATTATAATCCAATTAAAAGAAGAAAATTTAAAAAACAAAAATACGAAAGAAAACAAAAATTTATTCCTAAATATGGTGACGTACCATTTTATTATAAAAGACCAAGTCCTCAAGACATTTTACATGAGGAAAAATATCGTCATGATATACAAGCAAGTTTTAAAGGAAATGAAATATATGAATGGGATATTGATGGTATGTCCAATTATATGATTCAAAAAACATTACAAAAAATGATTATGTACTCTCAAATACTTAAACATGAGGGAACTTCAAATAAAAATGCTGCAAATATAATTGTAAATGGATTTACTGGACAATTAAAAGGATGGTGGGAAATATATCTTAATGAACAACAACGAAATGAAATTTTAAATGCAAAAAAGATCATAGTTAATCCTGTGAAAAATGAACCAGGAACTTCAAATCAACAACAACCTCAAACTACTGAATATGAGGATGCTGTTTTTACTTTAGTATGTACAATTGTTAAACATTTTATTGGCTATAATTCTAATGCTTATCAAAATTATGATACTGAATTATTAATGAATTTAAAATGTCCAACCTTATCTCATTTCAGATGGTATAAAGACACATTTTTAACAAAAGTTTTGATGAGAGCAGACTCTCAATTAAGTTTTTGGAAAGATAAATTTATTTCTGGGTTACCTAAATTATTTAGTGAAAAAGTTAGAACAAATCTAAAATCTATGTTTGATGAAGTAAATATAAATTTTAATAATTTAACCTACGGGGAAATTATTTCAGTATGTACTGAAGAAGGATTAAAAATTTGTAATGACTTAAAATTAAAAGCTCAAATTGAAAAACATAAACAAAAATATGAATTAGGAGATTTTTGTGAACAATTTGCCTATCAAATACCTCCTAAAAATATTACGAAAAAGAGAAAAGTTAGAAAAAGTTCTAAAAAACAATATTCTAAAAAACCTTATAAAAATTATAAAAGAGAAAAAGAACATAAAAGAACAGATCAACAAGTTAAAAAATGGATAAGAGAAAATGTTACTTGTACAAAATGTGGTAAAAAAGGGCATTATGCCAATAGATGTAAAAATAAAATAATTAGGCTAATAGAACAAATTAGTAATTTAGATATAGAGGATAAGATTAAAAATGAAATCTTAAATAATATTAATTATGATCATAAATATAGTGAAGAATCTACATATGATCATGATTTAGATTCCTCTAATTCTGAAGAAAGCGACAATGAATGTGAAAATTGCTCAGATCAATTAAAATATTATAAAGCAATTATAGAATCCAATGGTCTAGAAATAAATGTACTAACACAGAATAACAAAATTATTTTAGATCTTATAGATGAATTACCAAATTCAGAATAAAAAAGAAAATATTCAGAAAATTACTTAGAAATAGTGCAAAATGAATCTAGCTCAAACCAAAATCAAGAATTGAATCCAAAATTAAAAAGACATATAGATTTAAATAATACTTTCTCTCTTACTGATGTGTTTAATCATATCCATAAAGAAAAACCAAATTTAAGTTTATCAACTTTAAAAAATGAAATTAATGAATTAAAACAAGAAGTAAAACTTTTAAAAGAAAAAATAAATAATATAGAAGAAAATAATTTATTAGAAAAATTAAAAAAGGAATTATTAAAAGAAAAATTGCAGGAAGAAAATCAACAATCGTTAATAGAAAATATTCCTGAAAATTTTCTAAGTTCAATGTACATTTCTCAAAAATATTATATACAAGTTACCTTAGTAATTAATAAGGAATTTAAAATCTCAGCAATTGCTATGTTAGATAGTGGTGCTGATTTAAATACAATTTGTGAAGGATTAGTTCCTACAAAATATTATGAAAAAACTGAAGTAATTCTTAGAGCAGCACAAGGATCAAAAATCAAGATCAAATATAAAATTTCAAATGTTTGTATATTTTCAAATGAAGAAAATTACATATGTCAACCATTCGTATTAACAAAAGATGTATCTCAACAAGTAATTTTGGGTACACCTTTTTATCATGCTATGCATCCATTCATATGTGATGGAAAAACAATTTCAAAACAAGATCAATCTGTATCATCCAATTTTGTGACTAAACCACAAATTAAACAATTAGATACATTAGAGGAAATAAAGAAATTAAAAATTAATCATATAGAATTTTTACAAAAATTTTTATATCATTATCAAATAGAAGAACAATTAAAAAATTTTAAAATCCAAAATGAAATAAAAAGAATTTTTGAGAAAATCCAAGTGCAAATCTGTAGTGAGCTACCAACTGCTTTTTGGAATAGAAAGAAACATATAGTTTCTTTACCTTATGAAAAATCTTTTAATGAAAAATTTATGCCTACTAAAGCAAGACCTGCTCAAATGAATAAAGAAATGGTAGAATTTTGCAAAAAAGAAATTGATGAATTATTAAGAAAAAATATCATTAGAAAAAGCAGTTCCCCTTGGAGTTGTACTGCTTTTTATGTAAATAAAAATTCAGAAATTGAGAGAGGAGTACCTAGATTAGTAATAAATTATAAACCATTAAATAAAATATTACAATGGATAAGATATCCAATACCAAATAAAAGAGATTTATTAAATAGAACATTAGATTCAGTTATATATTCAAAATTTGATTTAAAATCAGGATTTTGGCAAATACAAATAAATGAAAAAGATAGATATAAAACTGCTTTTACAGTACCATTTGGTCATTACGAATGGAATGTGATGCCATTTGGATTAAAAAATGCTCCATCTGAATTTCAAAATATAATGAATGATATATTTTCAAATTATTCATTTATAATAGTTTATATAGATGACATTTTAATATTCTCAAAATCCATTAAACAACACTTTGAACATTTAGAAAAATTTATAAATATTGTCAAACAAAATGGATTAGTTTTATCCGCAAAAAAGATAAAATTATTTGAAACACAAATCAGATTTTTAGGATATGAATTAAAAAATGGAAATATTACTCCAATATCTAGGAGTATAGAATTTGCTTCTAAATTTCCTGATGAAATAAAGGATAAAAAACAATTAAAAAGATTTTTAGGAAGTCTAAATTATATCCATGATTATTATAAAAATCTTGGAATCGAATGTAAACCTCTATATGATAGGTTAAAGAAAAATCCTCCTCCTTGGAGTCAAATTCATACCGAAATTATTAAGAAAATAAAGTTAAAAGTCAAATATTTGCCTTGTTTAAATCTCCCAAATCCCAATTGGCAAAAAATAGTTGAGACAGATGCCTCAGACATAGGATATGGAGGTATACTAAAACAAATTAATCCTAAAACAAATAAAGAGGAACTCATAAGATTTACCTCTGGTTCTTGGAAAAATGCTCAAATAAATTATTCTACTATCAAAAAAGAAATTTTAAGCATTGTTCTTTGTATAACAAAATTCCAAGATGATTTGTTAAACCAAACTTTTATTTTAAAAATTGATTGTTCAGCTGCAAAAAATATTTTAGAAAAGGATGTTAAAAATATTGCATCAAAACAAATTTTTGCTAGATGGCAAGCATCTCTTTCAGTATTCGATTTCAAAATTGAACATATCAAAGGAGAATCAAATTCTCTTCCTGATTTTCTTACTCGTGAATTCTTACAGGGGTAATATCATGACAGATATTTCTTCCAGTTCAAATAATCCTTATGGATCTCCTCCAAATTCTCCTTCAAATATATCACAAAACATTCATCTACCTTATGTAGATGAACATGGAAATTATCATCCAGTACCTCATCTTGAAATTCTTGACAACCCAAACCAAAACCTTGAACCTTATATTGATGAGAATGGAATTCAACACCCTGATTTTATTTTAGTAAATGGAAAACCTTTACACATTGATGAATACAATGCCATATTCATATATCATCAACCAGTATGGCAAATTCCTACACCTTCTGCGACTGAAATTTATTATACCAATCTCCTTGAAAGCAAACCAATTCAGTTTAAATTAAACAAAATCAGAGAATTAGTAGCACAATGGAGACCTATTACTTATAAGGAAAAAATTTTTATCAAAAAATTAGGATATTTTGAATCCATTAGATCCCTTGAAGAAGCTAAGAGAGTAGATTATGAAAATGTTCCTTTTGAAATAGCAGTGAAAAATCAGGCTTATGAAAATTTTATTGAAATGATCTTTTAATGCAGGAAATGAGCAAACCTCCTTCCCAAGGAGGAAGAGGAAGAGGTAGAGGTTCCATCTTTTATGGAGCCCCTCACCTATCAAATTTTCAATTTCCACCATTACCATCTTCTTCTTCAATGGTAAATCTTGGGAAAATACCCTCAGCAAAGTCTATCCTTCTTCAAGAAGAAATAAATGAACCCTATATTTCCACAGGAGTAAAATTAGTCTCCTTATTTATCTCCTTTGAAGATTTAAATTCTGATTCCTTAACTCTTCAAAGAAAATATTTTAATCATCCTTCCTTATCTCAATTCCCATTGAGAGGACCACTTCCTTTCAAAAATCGTCATACTTATGCAAATTTTCTTGATTTCTTTGTTATAAATAATCAAAAAATAGTTGATCTTCATGACCGACACAAAAATAACAAAAATCCCAAATGGTATCCAACTGTTGAAGACAACGAAATAGCCTATTCACAAATTTATATTCATCAAGTACCCTCTATTCAGACTTGGTACTCAAAAACTAAATCCCATATTGATTTTACTTCCAAATACAATAATTATAATTATCAATTTACTTATCAAGATTATATGGAGTCTTGGAGCCATATATTCTTCTACCAAAATTCTCAATTTAAACACACTTGGTGGATCAGAATATCTTCCTCAATTCTTCAAAATGTATTACCTTCTTGGTTCTATAATTGGTTCATAAATTTTGGACCATGTGAAGAAATTTTTCCCTGAACCACTTTTAAATTTGTATCAAATTTTCCAAAACCAAAACTCAAAATATTTTCAGGAACCCAAAATCCAGAAAAGATCCATGTTACACTTCCTGGCCAGATTTCAAATTCCCTGGTGCTTAGCATGGAATTATGTTACAGCAATAACTAGTGATCGACTTCCAACTCTCCAAAGAGAAATCAATTGCAAATGGTGGAAGAAAATGGAAGTTGACTATTATCATATTGAGCATAATCTCAAAATATTAATTGCTCAGAATGAAGGACCAACTACTTCTGAAATCACTTCTCCTTCAAAGATGGAAGTTTTATTCAGACAAATGGAATATCAGATAAATTCCCAAGGACAAAAGACAGCAGATCAAGTCAAAACTGACTTAATGAAATTGTTTGCTGGACATCTTGAAGAAATATTCTCTACACCGGAAAATACTGATGTAGAAAAATCAAAAGACAAAATCAGAAAAGGAAAAGCGAAAATATCTGAATCAGATTTGAAAGTACCAGAAATACCTATTGAACTATCTTCTGAATCCGAATTTGACAATCATGATCCAGATGAAATCCCTTTACAAAATTTCTTTTCATCATTAGATTCCAAAGCTCTCTTAGAAATGATGAAGACATTAGCTAAAGGACAAACATCTGGCAAATCAAAGCAAAAGGAGTCAAAAAAGCAACCGACAGAGTCCGAAAATAGTGGAGAATCGGCATCCTCATCAAATGCTCCTGTCAAATCTCAGAAAAAGAAGAAACAGTCCAAAAATAGGGATCACAAATGAGATCATTGCTTACGCAATGAAATTTGTAATTTTCTTTCAAAATTGTATTATATAAGAGAGGATTCAAGGCCTGATCTCGGCAGAATTCCTCCTTCACCTCTTTCTCCTTTTCCTTCCTCCTTGTAAAAATACTACTCTTGTTTACAGTTAAATAAAATTCCAGAAGTTTTCCTCTTCAAATCTTCTTCAAATACTTGTAAGTTTTCTTGAATTTATCTTCCGTTTTTTATTATTTGCTTTATTTATTAAATATCCTGGAGCCATGTTTAGTAACTAAATCCATCTCTTTAGATGGATCTATCCAGTAGAATCAATTATAATGAAAATATGTATATGTCTTGAATGAAGTAATAGCCTTGTTCTAAAATATGTCTTAATATAATTTCCAATAAGACTTTGTACATAAAGATTTTATATCAAACTTCCAATAAGACTCTTTAAAAATGTGTCCTTATACCATCTGAAATGAGATAAGGTTGGACATTTTAAATTCATTAATAATTCAGTATCATAATTTTGATAAGCATTAGAATTATAGCCAATAAAATGTTTAACAATTGTACATACTAAAGTAAAAACAGCATCCTCATATTCAGTAGTTTGAGGTTGTTGTTGATTTGAAGTTCCTGGTTCATTTTTCACAGGATTAACTAGGATCTTTTTTGCATTTAAAATTTCATTTCGTTGTTGTTCATTAAGATATATTTCCCACCATCCTTTTAATTGTCCAGTATATATATTATATATTATATATATTTATATGTAAATATATTATATATATTTATATATAAATATGTATGTACGTATAATATATTTATTATCTATATAATATATATAGATAATATCTATATATACATATATGTATATATATTATATTATATATATGTACGTACGTATATATTTATTATCTATATATATTACATATAATATACATTATATATATTTTATGTATTATAATATATATAATATATAATATATATATATAGATATATAGATAATATCTATATATACATATATGTATATATATTATATTATATATATGCACGTACGTATGTATGCGTGCACATACGTACGTATGCATGTACGTATAATATATATAAATATATTATATATAAATATATATATTATATTATATATATTTATATATTATATATATTATATGTATTATAATATATATAATATATAATATACATATATAGATAATATATATACATACATATATTTATATATTTTTTATTATATATGTATGTATGTATGCATGCATGCAAGTACATACATATGTATGTACGTGTAATATATATTATATATAATCTATTATATATATTTACTTATATAATATATACGTATAGGTATGCATCTACGTATGTATCATATTATATATATAATGTAAATACATGTTATATGTGTGTGTGTGTATGTATATATGTGTGTGTGTGCGTGCATGCATATATGTGTGTGTGTTTACAAATTTGAATTTTGGACAAAAATTTCCTAATTGTTTCTAAAAAACAATATTGGCCAAACACTAATTGTTTCTAAAAAATAACTACAGTAAAATTTCTTAAAATACACCTTAAAAAACACCCATCTAAACGCAGTCAGAAATTTTGTTAAGCTGCGTCAGATTTGGATCTAACAATCAGATCGGCGCCGGATAATGAAGGTACAAGATCGAACGCTCAAAAATGTTTGGAGCCAAAAAAATCCCTTAATTCGAGGGAAAAAGGAGGACCTAATAGGGACAGTAGGGTATAGAGAAGATGCACTTAGAGTAGAAGAGGAAATATTAAAAAATTAAAAAAACACAAAGAACGTAGAAGAGTAGGAGGAGTTCGTAATGCATGCAATTCCCAGGTGTGCAAAGCAATGGATTGAAAAAATACCAAAAGCTTGATCAAACGGTTGTACAGCGTCCAACAAAGAAAAATGTGTGGTTGGATCTATTTGATCTGACAAACAGTAGAGACAAATTGTTCAACCCTGCCAAATGCACGAGGACCGAACCAAACCATCATATAGCTTGTCCGAATAGGACACTGTTAAATGACGAATTAAAACCTCAACAGTTGCATACTGTTGGCATTTACTTCCTTTTATTTGTCAGAACCATAACGTAACTTACGCAAGAAAAATACAAAACTATATTTGGGCAAAACTGAATTTACAGGAAAAGACATCAATAGTTCTATACTGTTTGATTTTAGTTTTTGTTGTAAAGGGCAAAAATGTCCCAACGGCATTTATCCTCTCAAAAACCAGACCAACGTTCAAAAAAGCGGGAGGAAATTTACAAAAAGAGGCTGGAACAATATAGGACTGTTTATGCAGCTTGTTTTGTTGAAAAGGACATAGGCGTCGTCGTACCACCATTCCTCTCTAGAAGCCAAATCAACAACCAATGAACAGTCAACACGTGGCGAACTCTGGTACCTGGTTAATACCTTTGTATTGAACAGTCGACACGTGGCGAACTCTGGTGCCTAGGTAATACCTTTGTATAATACCTTTGTATATAAGGGTATCCACAATGAATTATACTTCGTAGAATGTAATTCATATGCCACATCATAAATATACTAAACTTACTTTTATTATACCATCAGTCATCAATGGATTATACCCTGTACAATATAATAACATGGACCCATAATTGCATATTTACTTTAATAATTCACAATATATATCCCATAAATTAATAAAATTTTGTTAAAAAATAATTTCATTATTTGTGAAAAATAATTTATGGGCTTTAATTGAAGTACACACTTTCTAATTTTTTTTAAATATTGTTATTAATTTTTTGCTTTCAATAATATATTTTTTCCCTAAACCTCAAAAATAATTTGGGTAATTTTGGTGGTTTTGATTTTGTGTAGAGGATGAATATTTTATAATTTTTTTAAAACTATTAAAATTCTTATCCATAATGAAAAAATATTTGAACTGATGCAATAGAAGAAGTGATGGAATAAGAGATTAAAGAAAATAAATATAGTAGGAGAAATAAATAGAATTAGATAAATGATGGAGTGGGAGGCCCACTTTTCACCTCTTCTACTTTCATTATGTGTGTAGTGAATATGATACGTATAATATGGATGAAACTCTCACAATGATAGTGGGTATAATATATGAGTGTAATGGAGGGTATTACACCCTCCGTTACACCCCATTGTGGATGCTTTAATTAGTGGATAATATTTTAGTGGCTGGATTGTTTGTCCTTTTGAATAAAGTCTAACTTAAGATGCTCGACACAAAGTCCAGATTGAATTCGTTTAAAAATTTAAAAAGCCAATTTATTTGTGGCCTTCACCAATAAACGACTCCGGAAATTCACTCCATTTTTCAAGTCTTCGCAGTCGCAGGCAATCTTTCATATCCTGGTGTATCTGGCAACAGCTTCGCTTTCAATTTTCTTCCGCCAGGGGTATCTACTTTTCTACCCTTGTCGTTGGATTGTTTTGTCCACCCTTCTTCAATTGCTGTTTTGTTTGTCTATTAATTTTACCCACTTTTGAACCACCAAATTTTCACCAAGAGACCGGCTTTTGAATTAAGTGTATAGACTTGTTATGATGATTACCTATTTCTGGAAATAAAATTTACTCGTATGTGGATTTTTGAATATTAGAAGATTAATTGGTACGATCGGTTTTTATTATTAATTCCTTAATGTTATTCTTTGGATCCTTGAAATCAGATGACTGATACTTAACATTAGTAGTTGTTTTGATCATCAGAGATGGCGACTTATGCAGCAGTGGCTTCTCTTTTGCAAACGCTGGATTATCTGCTGCAATTCCCATGTTTCCTACTTGAAGTCAAGAAAATACAAGCAGAATTCCTAAGGCCAAAATTTGATGAACTCATATTGCTTTTGACAGCAGATCAACCATCAAAGGAGTCTAGCATTCGCCTATTGCAGTTATTTGAAGAAACTGACTTATTTCTGGCATGTAAAGTAGGAGATTTTGTTTCTTCTGTTAAAGCAGTTAAGGAGGGTTCTGATGCAGCGGATGTCTTTATCGCGATCAGGCAAAGAATACTGTCCTTTACTGTTAGTTCTACAACAAGTACAACCCCAAAATTTGTATTGGAGGGAGAGCAAATATTGGCGGAGATTAGATTTTTTGAGGTAAAATTGGGGAACTTTCTCTACAGCATTGACCCTGCCTACGGGAACCCCAAGTCTAGGGGATTGCGAGCTTTAATCAGTGATTTACCGGGGAAATTGTTCTCGGCCGAACAACATGCATACATAACATCATTGTTTCAGGCAGATTCCAACTTTTCCCTTCGAGATATTGTTCGGTTGATAGAGACATCATTGTCTCAGGCAGATTCCAACCTTTCCCTTCGAGATATTATTCCGTTGATAGAGAGATTGTGCACGAATTGTCAGAGGCTGCATGACACCATCAGTAATTTTGTTAAAGCTACTGCACAAGTAACAAATCTCCACCAGGATCTTCTTTTCTTGCTAAACTTACTTAATGAGGATCCTTCTGATCATAAATGTTGCCATGACCATGAATTGCTGAAACAAGTCAAAGATGTTGCTGATAGAGTAAGAGACCTTGTTGAAGAACATATAATGGACAGCCAAATCAACTCAGATATGGACTTACTTAATGAGGATCGTTCTGATCATACATTGTGCAATGACCAAGAATTTCTGAAACAAGTCAAAGATGTTGCTAATAGAGCAAGAGACCTTGTTGAAGAACATATAATGGACAGCCAAATCAACTCAGAGATGAACTACAGTTTTTTGAACTACACTTTGGCGAAGATTTTTCTGCCAAGTTTCTTGAACAGGTTTGAGCGTGCACTTAAACAAATTTTTTTGGGAAGGAAGGGAATTGGCCAATGTTTAGCGCAGGCATTAAAGAGGCTTCAATTGATAAAGGAGACTATTAGAGGGAGAAATGAAGAGACTCCAAGTTTGCAAACTTCAATTAGCAACATTTCACTACGCCATTCAAATAGGGAGGACATTTTGGTGGGTCTTGATGACGAACTGTTTAGCCTCCTGGAGGGACTCATGAGAACTCCATCAGGCCTAGAAATTGTGACCATCTTGGGGATGGGTGGCATTGGTAAGACAACTCTTGCTCGAAAAGCTTTTCATCATCCTTACACTACTTATCACTTCTATTGCCGTGCATGGATCACGATATCCCAGGTTTATAAAGTTAGAGAGTTGTTATTAGGCCTTTTGGGCTCTCTTGCTCTATCCACTGATGAAATGGTTGAGAAGAATGATGCTCAATTAGCTGAAGTCTTGTATAGAAGTTTGAAAGGTAAGAGGTATTTGATTGTTATGGATGATATGTGGAGTATTGACGCTTGGAATGATGTCAAAAGATGTTTTCCGGATGACAAAAATGGAAGTCGAATAGTAGTAACCAGCCGCATTACAAAGTTAGCTGTCTATGTTAGTCCCAAGAAGCCTCCTCATTGTATGAATCTTCTGGATACTGAGAAAAGTTGGCAACTATTGCATAAGCTCGTATTTGGGAAAGAAAGTTGCCCATCGGAATTGGAGAAAATTGGAAAGTATATAGCTAAAAGATGCCAAGGACTACCACTAGCAATTGTTGTTATTGCTGGTGTTCTCGCGCGTGTCATCAGGACGAATGATTGTTGGAATGATATTGCAGAGAAGGTAAGCTCATTTGTCTCCACTAATCCGGAAGAATGCTTAGATATACTTGCTCTGAGTTACAATTACTTGCCCCAGCATCTGAAAGCCTGCTTCCTCTATATGGCGGCTTTCCCTGAAGATTGTGAGATCCAAGTTCAAAAGTTGATAAATTTATGGGTTGCAGAGGGATTCTTGGATCCACAGTCTTCAAAAGATCTAGAACAGATTGCAGAGGAGTATTTGGAAGACCTTATTGGTAGAAACTTAGTTTTGATTGAAAAGAAGTATTTTGGAGGGAAAGTCAAGACCTGCCGTCTCCATGATTTCTTACGCGAATTATGCTTGAGAGAAGCAGAAAACGAGAACTTCATGCATGTGATGCAAAAGAGAGGTGCCAAATGCTCTTCAGTAAGCTTGCGTAATCAACGTCGTCTCAGTTTCCACTTGGATCCTTATTGTGATGTGCCTGCGGCACCTCCAATCCCACACGTCTCATCTTTTTTGTGTTTTACATTGGGTACTGATATAGTACCAAATATTTTATTCTTTCAATTAGGTTTTAAGATTCTTAGAGTATTAGATATTTTTTTTCTGAATTTCGAATATTTTCCTGAACAAATTCTAAAACTGATTCATTTGAGGTATCTTGCGCTCAATGTTACTTATGAGCTTCCTGCATCAGTATCAAAACTGAGGAATCTCCAAACCTTGGTCATTCATGGTCCATGGCATCGCCAGGAGTCTGACAGTAGCCCAACATTTTTAGTGGAGTATTGGAGTATGCCTTCATTGAGACATCTCCATTGTAGTGTGACCATTCATTTAAAGAATCCTCCTGGACCTAAAAACGAACTGCCTCAACTATTTGTTCCAGAGTACTTGCAAACTCTATCTATAGTCAGATTTTCAAGCTGTACAAAGAAAGTCTTCAGTATCATGCCCCATCTTAAGAAACTTAGAATTTGCGAGACTGAAGAAGACTATAGCAAAGACAGACCATCTGAATTGCTTAAGAATCTACACTGCTTGACAGAACTCGAAACACTGGATTGTTGTTTCTACAAACAAAATGGTGAAGCACGGCGCATATCGTGTTTGTCAGCCTTCCCATGTACTCTTAGGGAATTAAGTTTAAGTTGGAGTTATTTGCCATGGGAAGATATGAGCTCAATTGCCATGTTACCAAGACTTGAGGTGCTTAAACTGAAAAATTTTGCTTTCCAGGGACCAAAATGGGAGCCAGTGGAAGATGGTTTTTGCAGTCTAAAGCACTTGCTAATTGAGAAAACTAATTTAGTCCATTGGAAAGCCACGATTTATCACTTTCCATGCCTCCAACATCTAGTTCTAAAGTCTTGCAAGCTCTTGGAGGAGGTTCCTTTTGGTGTTGAGGAGATTGGCACCCTGCTGCGAATCGAGCTGCAATACTGTAGTGAAGCTACTGAGGTAGCTGCTAGAGAAATTCAAGAACAGATTGAAGGCATTGAAGTTGTTATTAGAAGTGATTGGTGAGTTAAATATTTTTTCAATAATATCCTTGATTTGTAATCATTTACTTGCATACGAGAGCATGCACGTCAATGCAGATGGAAGCACTCTCAATTAAGTAGTGCAGTGTGATCTCTTAATTGTCAGGCTTTTCCTACACTTGTTAATGCTGTTGTCTAATTATGCTATTCTGTGACAGAAATCAGGACTTTGCATAGGGAGCATCCAATTCATTTTTCTCTATGGATATCCTCTCAACTTCCTCTTAAATTCTCTGTTGCCCTCTCTCTTCTCCACAAGGCATTCTGTAAGCAATTGCTCATGCTTCAAATGTGCTGTCTCTTCTATATTTACATCCACGGCGAAGTTCAGTTTTGGTTTTGATCTTGGACAGCAGTTGACATGTTGCTTCTATTTTTCATGATCTTGATACTTGTTTAGTAATTTTGTATGGGTTTTTGCCAAGTTATCCATTTTCCTTGGAAGAATCCAAGTTCATAATTGTTGTCATGGATGGTATGAGGTTCTTTCATAAAAATATTCTGTAATGATTGTCTTGTGTACGTTCCTGTATGTATAGTGAGTGTAAGGCTGTCTTCTTTTTTAAGATGTTTGTCCATGCTACGATGTTGACTCTAAAGATTGGATGTTGGCTTGGCGAATGTTATTAATTTAGTATCCGGAAATAGAAGGCCCTTTTTTTTCCCTTGTATTTCCGCAAAATGAAGTGAAAATTCCTTGTTCTAGGTAGATAACAAATTGATAAGTTAGCTAGCTTCTAATCCGTTTAATCTTGGTTAGTGGTAAAGTGTGGCCTTCCACAATCAAGGAATCCTTCTGTCCTTAAAGAGGAGCTTCCCAAACAATAGTAAGATTTTCTGGTTGTAGAAAGGAAGTTTTCACTGTCATGCCCAATCATCTTGTTGAAATATTCGAACTTCTTCGTTTGGGTCATCTCATATTCACAGCTATTTTGGGGATTCCAGCAGCAAGACGATAGAGGCAAATGGTGTCCTGTCGTTTTGGGAACCAATGGTGGAATATGGGAAATATAAGCTCTGTATTTGAGTATTACAACCTGCCATGTCCGCGGCATCTCCATATTACTTCGGCCAGCAATTTGAGGACCCGTTCATTTAGCTTCGCAAATTCTACAGAAAGAATCCACAACTAGATTGGGCAGGTGCATTCAAGGAATGAATTCTTTCCATCTTTCCACATCTTAATTTAGCAGTTGCAATCAAATATTTCCTTCCAGCTTTCCGGATCTTAAAAAACAAGCAATATGTGAAACCGAGGAAGATAAGGGAACATTTCATCCAAATGCCTGAATAATCTTGAACTTCAGACACTCGGGTGCCCCTTTTATGCCGAGTATGGTCGGTGGAGAATGTCATGTTGGGATGCTCCCATCTAGTCTCAAGAAATCGACTCTGATTTGGAGTCATCTGAGCTGACCGATGCTAAATAATGTTGCTCATAGCTACTCAAAACTTAAAAATTAGCTTAAAAATTAATAAAGCGGAAGAGAAATGTAGTTTAAAAACTAACCATTGTTTACATAGAAAAAAAAGTGGCTAGAGTCTCCATAAATATGAGGGTTATATTATTCAGAGTTAGGTGGTTAAGTGTAATAAACCCAAAAAATAAATGAATAAGGAAGAAAAAGGAGATAAAGAGTCGAATATCCAAGCTCAATCACTTAAATTTCTTCAATTGCCACCAAAAAAAAAAAAAAAAAGGTAATGTAAATGAACAATTTAAATAAGAAAAAAAGAAAACACAGTATGGGTTGTGGGAGAACAACAACATGAGGGAATTGGCACATTATAGGCAATTTGGCACAGTCGTTCTTGCCCTGCTCCAAATTCCCTTATGTTGTTGTCCTCCCAAAACCAGACTGTTTGTTTTAATCTTTTGTCCAGCTTAGATTTTTTTTTTCGTTATTATTCTGATTATATACGATATTAGTCTAACCAGGCAACTAAAGAAGATGCGCTTGGATTTAGACATTAGCATGAGATGTGGAAGTGGATTGGACCGTGATAATCAACCTTGCTAATCTTTTGGGCCCTACTCCACATTATAAGAGGCTGGCACTCGAGCCAAGATTGCTGATGAAAACTTCATGATCGTGCAAAATTTTGGACCTCTACCCTATTAAATTACTTATGTTCTTTTTTTTTTTTTTGTTTTAATTTAGTGCTTCAAAATGCTTGTTGTCCTTAAAAGGTAACAATATAATTTTTCATCTGTTTTCATTTTTACGTCTATATTTTATTCTATATCAGGTGATTATTTTCATTCAAAACATGAAATTTGAACCAGAAAAGAGAAAAAAATTAGAGAACTATTTCAATTCTCACAACACTTGGTAGAATACGCAAAACGAATAGAAGCCGGGAGAGTATGAAAATGTACCTCTCGTTATGCAAGGGTACAGCTCTCGAAGTAGCTGGTGGGGACAAATAAATGCTTCCACTAATTACCTACTCCTGAGCAGAATAAATAAAGGATCAGCAGATAAAGTTTTACAATTTTACTTTTAAAATTTAGATTTCGAATCCCATCAAAATTTTTATCTATTATATTATAATAACATAAATTTGATTAAAAAAATAAAAAAGTCAACCAACAACACACGGTCAAACAGAAAGAAATTTCCAAGAAACATAATCCTTTGGCATTTTTGCAGTTGGCATAATCATCGTTGACCACAAAATCTTATCGCCTGAAGATTTGTTCTCTTATGGTCGTCATTCCTACCAATTTAAGGAAAAGGACCTTCGATTTGCTATTTCTAGTCTGCTCTGCTGCTGGTAACTGGCGAGTTCTGTTTCAGATTTCAATTTTCACCTGGTACTCATTTCTTACCCTGAAAGTTAATTTAATTCCAAATATTTTTTATGAATATTTGCTTTTTAGAGCTATATAATTTTATTGATCACCTAGGATGGCAACGATAAAGATGGTTCATGTTGAAGTGGCTAGTCTTATGACTGAGCTGAACATTTTACTAAATTTTTCAACTAAAATGCTCAGTATCAAGATATTGCAAGCTAAATTGTTTATTGGAAAGTTGGTGAGGTCCTCGGTGTATTGGAAATGAAAGGAACCCCAACTTTCTTGGATCAATTAGTAGGAGAGATTTTATCTCTTGCAGTGCCTGCGGAAGATTTTGTTGAGGGACATTGGGCGCGAGTTGTACAGTCAAATGATGAGTATATCAGAAGCACTCGCTCTATTGGTTTGATCGAGAATGAGTTGGAGAAATTTCTTGATGAAACTGACTTGTACAACGTCTGGGACGATTTACGCAACAATTTAGTGCTACTACCTTCTCGTGAGGCAGTAAGGGATCTGCTTCAGGCTAGTCAACAACTCAGAGAGAACATAAACTTTTTCCATCTATTGAGTGCTGAATTATCTGTTCTCTTCCAGTATCTTGAATTCTTGCGTAGGTTTTTTGAAACTTTGCAGGGTGATTATTCACATGACTTGGTTCAAGGTATCTGGGATGTTGCGAATAAAGCACTTGATCTTGATGACGTAGACTTTGAAAAGAAGGGTGATCCCGTTTCAGAGTTTAACCATTTGGAAGGTGTATTGTTAGGGAATTATACGAGAATAAAAAGGAGAGCGATAGTATTTATTGAGAGCGATAATATTACTTAATATTCAAATGTAGTGGGCACTTAATTTACCAGCACATCTTTGTCTACTCTCGAGCATTGTAATATTAATTGTTCTCTTCATGTATTTTCAAGGGGAAAAGTGTAGTGTAGTTTGTCTCAAATAAAAACAGTAAACGTGAATGTAACCTTATTCATAATAAGATGCAAATTATAGATTGTCTGAATTTCTTAGTGATGATGTTTCAAGGTACTTGGTGCTTGGTGCAGGTGTTCTTGTAGCAGAGTAATGCAAAGCTGCACTGATGCAACTTGGGTCAATATTTGTTTCGAAAAGAAAAAAGAAGTGCTTTTTTCGTATGAAATTAATTGTTATATGGACTTGAATTCTTCGTTTCTATCATCACCGGTTGTGGCAGAGGCAGCTGATGTAGCAGTGGGGGCTCGGTACAATGCCATCTTTGTCCGGCAGGAGAAGGATAAGGAGGCTGCTGTAGCTTCTCCTACTGCTGCTGCCGCTTATCTGTCAATGGTGGACCCATTTTTGGTTGAGGCGCTTCAGAATTCTCGTCATCGTCTAACTATTCTGCAGATGGATCAATTCGATATACAGAAGTTCTTGCAGAATTCTGATTTACAGTAGTTTTGAGTTCCAGCATTTACCCACTTCTTACCTACGTCTTGCAGCACAGAGTTGCTCAACACTATGGTTTGCGGACCATGGTAAAGGATAATATTGTAGATGGACCGGGATCATGAATTTTGGTTAGGAAACAAGAGAAGAGCAAGTTCTTTGCTGTATGCTTATCAGATGTCCCAGCTAAACTGTCAGAGAATGACAAAAATGATCAGGTTAAAATTTTCATCACGTCAAGGCCCTCCAAAGCATCCTCAACTGAAATTGGTGAAATTGGTTTAAAATGCAGTACCGTGCGAACTGTGGAAGAAAGAAAGGAGAAGAATGACAGAGCACGTGCCCGTATTTTCAGTAGTCATAGTGGTTCTGAGTCAGAGGATATTTTAACTCATGTTGCTTCTGATGGAAAGAATTCATGTTTGAGTGTGGAGGATAATGAGAACTTGAAGAACTCTGTGGCTGATTTAGAGAAGAACTTCATTAGCAGGAAAAAATAGTGCGTCTTCCATAGTGGCAATTTTTAGGGACAAGGAGAAGCATCGCAGTGACCCTATTATGATCGAAGTTATGAGAGTTATGTTACGAATGTTCCTATTAATCAAAGCTTTGCTTTGACGCCATATGTTCAGAAGTTCCAGTATCCATACGTGCAGTCTGATTCAGCTTTCCCTCAATTAGGTCACATGCCTGGTGCCCAACCTTCTCTCAACTACAGGAGCCCTTTCAGTGCCATGGGATTGAATTCAACATGGAGGGATACTGTATACTTAAAGTGGCTCAACCAGTCCATGGTCTATGCACAATCATATGATTAACTTAGACATGCTGTTTTTCAGGCCCCTGCTATCAACATCATTTTGGATAAATATGCTCCATTTATGGTAATCTTTCGGTTCTTGTCTGAATTTGTTTGACAGTACAATCTAACTTTAATCAATTATTTTGGTTTGAGCTCTTATTTGAATTTGAGGTTAAGTTCAACACTTTTTTTTTAATTTTCTTTTTTTGGGTTCAGATGCAAACCAAAATCTAGTCTTGAGTCCAATTGAATCTTAGATCTACCATGAGTTTACATTAATAGTTTAATTTCTCTGTTTTCTTTGAACTAGTATTATTTTGTATTCTATACAAACCCAATGAAATAGCATCTCAAAACAATTTCGTATGGATTAAGAATACTGCCAATATGCTTACTTTAAAAAAATATAATGGTTGCAGTGAAACATTAGAAAAGCAGGCATTGGGCACTACCACAGGAAATCACAAATTCGATTATGGACAATCACTCTAAACATTGGAGATAAAAACAAAAAAACAATGTTGATATGTGTTAGCAACGTTAAATATACATAAAAATAATAGTAAGACTACCAGTAAACAACAGAACAGATCCGTGTTGCTGTGCACACACAGACATACATGTATATACACGCATACAGACCAAAAATTCTTTTGGAGACCCCATTAAATGGATAGTATCTCACAATAAAAAAATAGACATCACATTACGATCCACAACAGAAGTTTTAAATGAAATAAACTATTTGATCTGAACTTTTGTTTGTTTAGAACACAATCTACGTAGATCATCTCATGTAAAATGAGCACTATAAAATATAAATAAGATCCACATAGACATCCCACATAAAAATAGGCTGCACAAAGGCAGATAATAGTGAAATCAGATTTGTTTAGTCTGCAACAAAATTTTCCTTATTTGATGCGAGGTACCAGGAAACTGAGCAAGAAGTGACTACTACCTTTTGGTAAGCAGCATAAGTTGTGAATCCGATAGATATGTCTCCGGGCAGAATAAGAAATGGAAGGGGAGAAATCACAGGAAATCAACGGGATGGGAGGAGTAGGGAGGATTATCAAGATTTGATCACCCACAACTCAAAAAAAGAAAGACCAAATCTTAATAAAAGGCTTCCCTGTCCTCCTATACCGTCAATTTCCTGATGATTAAGCTCTCATTCCCATGTATTCCTCTTGCTCTATACATAAATGAATTGGGTAAGAGCAGAAAAGGAAAGAAAGAAACGCTAGAGAACCATAGGTATGGGAGGATTGGGAAAGGCAAAGATAAAATTGACCTGTGATTTTCAAAAGTCGAGTTTTATCACTTTTCTTACCAAACCTCCCATTCCTCTGGTTGTTGTCCAGGGCTTCTTACTTTCCTACTACCCTTGATCACCTATCTTGATGAGTTGAGTTGAGACGCAGGAGAAGAAGGAATAGGCATTGTTATTATAGTGATGTCTGCAAAGCACATTAATGTAGCTATCTTTTGCATTTCATAATAATTCACGGGGGTCCATTGGGAGGCATAGAAGAAACTACGAGGTGACTTCCCCGTTGCTTTCCACCTAATGTTCGTGCCGACAAGAAGAAAAAGGAGGATTCGTAACTTTAACGCAATTGCCAAAGTGAATTTTATTATAAATAATGTAATAAATTTTTTTTATAAATTTTGTATTAAATCTTTACATATTTTTGTATAAAACTTTTAACAAAATAATTTAACTCATCTAGTCTAGTATGTTGCTTGACTTTTTTTTAATCAACAATTTCTATTTTACCCCTACTTTTATTTTACTCATTAAATCTAATTAGATCATAAATAACCGATGAAATTGAACCAACATCGGATACGCACCCGTATGGATTAGAAGGTACATACAAGTAACAATTGATGAATTAGAAGCCACAAATTCTTTTTTTTTTTTCTTTTAATATAGTCTAATGTATTCAATTTCAATATTTAAAATTGTGTCGTTGTTAAGGAAGAGCATGGGGCAGTGTGAAAGTGCGTCAATGACCATAATGACAGAGGTGTTTTCTTACCCAGTCCACCCCATTGAAGTCACGGACACGGTGGGGCTTCAAAACCTTATGCCTAGTTTGGGAGGAGGGAAAGGGAAAGAAAAGAAATGATTGAGGGAACGAAAGTATTTTCTTGGGAGTTTAAGTTGAAAGAAAAGAAAATGAAAGAAAAGATACTTAAGAATTTGTCCACAAGTTTGCCTTTCAACATTGGCCGGAAAAGAAAGAAAAGTGAAGGAAAGTTGAGTAAATTTTTTAAAATGACAATATTGTCTTTGAAGGTATGATACAAAAAATTTTATTACTCAATAAATCTCTTTTATTTCTTAAACTCCAAAACAACCTAGAAAGAAACTTATATCATTTTCTTTCATTTCATTTCATTCCTAACTTATCTTTTGTCTTCTTTTCTTTTCTATTCTCAACTCCCAAACTAGCCATTAATGTTTAGTTTGGGAGTTTAAGGTGAAAAAGAAAATGAAAGAAAAGGAGAAATCAAAGGGACCAAGATTATGATCTCATCATTTGCCCTCTTAATTTCTACCATATTGCATCTTGTTTCGGATTTGTCATGAGTGAAATCGAGTAGCATGGTTAGGACTATTAAAAAATTTTCAAAAAAAAAAAAATTTGTAAAATTACTAGTTCGAATATCTCTTAGATACTTAACCAAATCAACCTGAACTGGTTCAGGTAGCCATTTAATAAAAATTAGATAGATAACTATAAAAAAATTATTAATAAGAATTATATATTATTTATGCATGAGATTCAAGGAACTGGAGAACTCGCAATAAGGAAATAATTACTTTTTAATCATTAGATTAAAAATCTTTAGAGCAGAAGAGAAATGTGGTTTAAAAACTAACCCTTGCTTACACAGAAAAAGTGGCTAGAGTCTCAATTAATATGAGGGTGTATTACTAGCATGCTCCTTTCTGTACATACACACCGTTGAGTTGAGGATTCAAAATGTATACCTTTAAAGTTTAGTGTGATAAAGTGTGACACATCCAGAGTTTAGATGGTTAAATGTAATTTTTCTTTAAAAAATCAATAAATAAGGGAAAAAAGAGGAGAAGGAGATCCAAATATATAAGTTCAGGCATTTAATTTCTTCATTTGCCACCAAAATGAAAAAGAACAATAATCTAAATAAAAAAATCAAATAAAATGCAGTCTGCCTTATGAGCGGACAGCAACATGAACTTCAAATTCCTTCATGTTGTTGTCCTCCCAAAACCAGACTGTGTTTTTATTTTTCCCAATTTGGATTGTTTTCTTTTCCTTATTGTTCTCATGAAATATGATATTCTAATTAGAGAATTGAAGAAACTAGACTTTTTTTGAGAATTGAAGAAACTAGACATTGATATTAGGATGAGATGAGAAGAAGGTGGACTGGACCGGGATGATCGCACCTGCTAATCATTTGTGCCCTACTCCACGTTATGGAATCTGATACTAAGAGTCAGGATCACTAATGAAGACTTTATGATCATTCTAAATTTATGAAAATTATGTTCTTGCATTTTTAATTGTTTCAAAATATTTATCGTCCTTAAAAGTCAAAATATAATTTTCATCCGCTTTTGTTTTTACCTCTTTATTTTTATTCTATATCAACAGAGTATTTTCATTCAAAACATTAAATCTGAATGGTCTTGTTCTCAATAATTTTTTTATTTGATTTTAGTTTCTAATTTTTAAAAAATTTATTTTGCGATATTCGTAACTTTTTTTTTACTATATTTTTTAATTTTTAAAATTAAAATTAGGAACAGTTAATTTTTAATTTTTTGAAAATTAATTTTTATAAAAATTAAAAACTATTAAAAACAATTCCAAAATGTTCCTCTCGTTGGGCAAGAGTGCAACTCCCTATGCAGTGGGTGGGGGACGAGTAAATGCTTCAACTAAAAGTATTCGTCGTCAACCAACAATACACAACCACTGGGCTAACGGCCCAGTGGTCAGGGAGAGATCCTTAAGGTCTCCCTTTGCTGTGCTGCAGGTCATGGGATCAAATCTTAGAATTGAATTTTAAGACTTGCAGTAGATAGGGAGTTTTCGCGGAAAGAGAAATTTAAGTAATTTCGAAAAGTCATACTTTTAAATTGTGTATAGCAAACAATCTAGTACAGTCTCACTTTACTTTTGTGAGGCAACAAACATGTAATACAAGCATTTGATAAAAAAAAAAAAACCAACAATACACGATTAGAAAATTCCAGGAACATATGATTTAAACCGTACTGATATTTTGTGATTTTTTTATTTTCGTTTTTGAGTTTTATTAGCCAAGGTCGTTTGTGTCAGGGTTCTCCCCTTCCGCCAAACAACCTCCATCTACCGCCACTAACAAGCAGCCTGAAAATCACCTCATCCATAGCCCAAAACGCAGCCAGCCACTTCCATCTCCTTTGTCCCATAGATCAGCCACAAAAACCACTCAACTCCAAAACCACCTAAAAAAAAGAAAAAAAAGCCCGGCAGCCAGTCCCAAAACCCTCAAAACAGTTCCCTATCGCCACCCAAAAACCACCAAAACCAGCCCCAAATCGCCAGTGACCAAGCCATATCACCACCAGCAATCCTCCTGCTCCGCCAGTTCCGGCTATCCGCAACCCCCTCATCAACAAAGCTCCACCAAACCGTCGTCACCTGAGCCATCCATAAGCACCACCAGTGAGTCTTTCCCCTATCACGCACATCGCCAATCCACCCCACCAAACACCACCCAAAACAGCCCCATCAGCCTTCATAATCAGCCCCAAAATAGATCCAAAAACGCCATCAAAACAGCCTCAAACAACCCCCATCAACCACCCAAAACTAGCACCAAGCGCACCACTACAGCTACCCAATCACACCTACAACCAGACACTGCACCACTACTGATAGTTTTTTGTCTGATGCTGTCTACCTTTGTTGTCTGGAAATTTGTCTCGAATTTGACACGGGATGACTAGGCCGATTCGTCCGTCGGAGGTAACCATTAGCTAAAATATGCCTACGGTTAACTAATTGGTGGGCTGCAGGAATAGTCGAAGCCATGCCCAATCCAAAAAGGATGGTTTCCTGTTTCAAGAACAAAATACTTTCCTGTTTCAAGAACAAGTCCCCCGAATTTTGCTACAAGTCCCGCGAACTTACACTTAGCTCCTCGTTGGAGGGCTCCTCGTTGGAGGGCTCCTCGTTGGAGGATGCGGTCAGTCTCTATCGGATCAGACCTGCCGTGTCATCTCGGACTCGATTGGCAACGGTAAAGATGATTTATGGTGCAGTGGTTAGGCTTTTGAATGAGCTAGACACTGTATTTCATCTTTCAACTAAAATGCTCGATATCAAAATACTGCAAGCCAAATTATTTACTGAAAAAGTTGGTGAGGTCCTCGGTGTATTGGAAATGGAAGGAACCCCAACTTTCTCGGATCAATTAGTAGGAGAGATTTTATCCCTTGCACTGCCTGCGGAAGATTTTGTTAACAAACATTGGCTGCCAATCGTACAGTCAAATGTTCATTGCGCTGGGAGCACTCACTCCATTTTGATAGAAAAATTTATCAGAGATCGGATTGGTTTGGTCGAGAATAAGCTGGAGAAATTTCTTGATGAAACTGACTTGTACAACGTCTGGGATGATTTGCGCAACAATTTAGTGCTGCTACCTACTCGTGAGGCAGTAAGAGATCTGCTTCAGGCTAGTCAACAACTCAAAGAAGCCATTAACTTTTTCCATCAAGTGACTACTGAATCAGCTGTTCTCCACCAATATCTTGAATTCTTGCATAGGTTTTTCAAGACTTTGCAGGATGATTATTTGCATAAATTGTTTCTAGATATCTGGGATGCCGTAACAAAAGCACTTGATGCCATGGACTTTCCACAATTAAGATTTCGCAAATTTGAAGAAGCATCGTTAGGTTATTCTACGGGATCAGGAACGTACTTTTTAACTGAGAAGACAGTCAAGGAATTTTTTGATGGAAACAATGGTAGGCGCTTGATTTTGTTGGAGACATTAGGAAAGCTTCATTCCTTCACAGGAGAGCTTGATGTGTTTTGTAAGAAACTTGGTAGAGAAGATCTTCAATTTCAGAATGCTTCACTTAGCATTTAACATCCAATCAGATCTCTGCCTGTTAGTTTTTATTTCAAAAGAAAAGAAGAAGTAATGTTGTCAGAAAAAGGAGAAATGGTTCTCATAAGAAGACAAGCTAGCACATAGCCGCTCCTGACATTATCCCCTCGAGTCATTTTAGGTCATCCCCCGAAAACAAGGGGCAACTGCTGTTCTGCAGTTGCATTGCAGAACACGAGCATATAGCTTAATGATCCAAAAGGTTAATCTTACTTGATATTCAAATGTAGTACGCATTTAATTTCCAACACATCTTTGTCTATGCTCGAGCATTGTTATGTTAATTGTTTTCTTCATTATGTATTTTCAGGAGGGAAAAATGTAGTGTGTGTTTAAAATAAAAAGAGTAAACGTGAATCTAAACTTATTCGTAATAAGATGCAAATTATAGATTGTCTGAGTTTCTTATTCGTAATAAGATGCAAATTATATTTCAAGGTACTTGGTACTTGGTGCATGTGTTCTTGTAGCAGAGTAATGCAAAATTGCACTGATGCAACTTTTGGTCAATATTTGTTTCGAAAAGAAAAAGAACTGCTTTTTTTCGGCTGAAATTAATTGTAGAACCAAAAAATGACAGACAACTCTCTCTCTCTTTGATCTCCTTCTATGCCTAGAGAGCGCAAAGCTCTTCTTCGTAACACTTCCGCCGCCGACCGCTCCTCTTCGAACTGTTCTGTTGGTAGGTGAAGGTGAACATGGTTCGCCACATGTGTCACGTTCTGTGTCTGGGATATAACACCATCGTAATTAGACTAAACTGAGTCACCAAGCTCAAAAAAAGTCAAAGCATCTAACATAAACATTTCAAATATTAAGCATACAAAACCATTAACAATATCCCAAGTTGAATAATAACATTAGGTACAATTACATTGTCATCCATTACCATAATATCTTATGCTTTAGATACACAATTCTAGATGCCTATCACAACCATTAGAGTCTTAACCTAACTTAACATAGTACAAAACATGGTCTAAATAACATAAATACAAACCACTACTAGCTTACTCACATCTAATTACCTTGTTTCTTTTAAGTGCTAATTCACCCTTCTTTGCATTTCACCTACCACTGCATGTCAAAAGGAGACGGGTGAGTGACAAAATCACTCAATAAGCAGCAAAAGCATCACCTTGCGGCTTGAAAGTGTCATACATATAGCTACGTTTAAAACACATAGGTAATAGCTTATATAAGTACGAAGAAGCTTGACAATGCACAATTAGTCACGAATCCAATATCAAATATCAAAACTGGATCATGCACTCAAACAAAGTATCATTGCATTCAAACAAAGGCTCAATTCATTCAAACAAGCCCTGGATATCCAATCATTCACTGTAACCCGGTTGCCCGGTCATATTAACTTTTACCCTGTCAATTCGGTCATACTGACTTTAACCCGGCCAATTCGGTCATACTGATTATCACCCGGTCAGCTCGGTCCAAACATATAACATTGTACATACATTCATTTCATTGTTCAAATGATTCATTCATATCTTATATAAATAATTCATTCATATCTTATATTATCAAATCATAGTAACATGAGAACATAATCACAATTAAGCCATTTATCATAGCAAATATAGTTTCAAAACACTCATACTTTGACAATATCATTTTTAAAAAATTCAAGGAATACGAGTCCTACTTACGTCGGTCCGAGCAAACTCAAAACTCTACGAAGGGTTGATCACGTTTTTTGCCTAAAACATACAATTAAACATCCAATTATACACTAACTCTACCAAGAAATCGTAACTGAGGCATACATCTAACTTAAACGCAAAACAAAGTACAAGAGGGAGGAATTGTTGTGATCCGGGGCGTCAGCCGCGGCGCGGCTCACGTTGTGACTCACCAACAGTACCCATCCGCGGCGCGGGTGACACCGCGGATGGCTCCAGACAACCAGCCCTACTCAGTCGCGGCCTTATCCGCGGCGCGGATGGCACGGCGGATGAGCTCAGGCAACGCGATCTGCAACTCTGCCACACTCCCAAAATCAAATCCACTCACTCCCACTCGACCCAACACCATCCAAATACCAAACCAACTCCAAATTGGCATAATAAAGCAATAGCAAAGCATCTCAAGTTCAAAACACTCATTTAGCCCAAAACACAAATAACAAATCACATAGTCCCTCAAAGTTCTTCACCCACATTCTTTATAAATCCACCATCAATTCACACATTTTCACCCACGTCAACATAAACACATATATAATAAGCATAAGGACCTTAGACTTCCAAAATCAACTATCCATTTTACCAATTTCTCATATAAGCCCAACCAATGAAAGAAAAGTTAGACTTGGAGGAAAAATACCTTGGGTGGAAGTTTCGAGGAGGTTTCTACTTGCTTCCCTTTGATAATGAGGTTGTTTACTACTTTCTTCAAGAGAAAATGAAGAGAAATTTAGACAGAGAAGAGAAGAGTTTCCAAAGAGAGGAGAAAAGAAGAAAATGAAAGAGGAAGAAGAAAGCCCTAACTCTTTTGGGCAAAAGAAACAAAATATAGAAATTGCACTTGAGTCCCTTATGAGTTTTCAATTTACATTTTCACCCAAATCATGCCAAATTACATAATCGCCCCAGAAGGTCATTAGTATTACAACATGGGCCAAGTTCATAATGTATCGTCCGAATCATAACTGAAACAAACGTATTGTCAGAGTCATAACTAAAACAAGGCTTACAAATACGACACCATTACCTGTATCACTTTTGAAACTAAATCGGATACAAATTGCCGAGAAATCGGCAATATCGGCCGATATCTAACGATATGACATGGTATCAGCGAATATCGGCCTAAATTTAAGCAATATGTACTATTAGGAACTCAAAAAACTTCTAAGGTAAACACGATTCTTCCTATTCCCTTGCTTTAATAACAAAATACTAAAAAGAAAATAAAAAGTTGAAAAATAGTAATCAAATGTTGGAAACTTCAATTAAGAATCAACCTTCTCACCCTATTATACAAAACAACAGGAGTGCAAATTGGAGCCAAGTATTAAACATATATTATAGCCTTAAAAGAGAAAGTCCACTCTTGTACCAACAAATCCAACCCCATAATCTCTTTCTTTCTTTCTTGCCTATAACATTTTAAATCAAAAGATACAAAATTTTCATCTAACTACATAGATTTTTTCCCCCTAGTTTTGTAACCTTTTGGAGATCTATCATCTCAATTCTACCAAAAGTTCTTATTAATCAATTTATAATGAAAATTCTTATTGAGAATATGGTAAAAATGATTACTCCTTTATGTCTTTATATTTTATAATATTATTTGATGAATATTTGTTTCTTTGTTATATTAAACTAAATACTTTCTTTGTGTAATTCTTATTCTGTTATGTAAGATATGATGATTTTACTTTTATATTTAACTTTTGATGTCATATAAAATCAATGCTGAAATTATTTATTGCTAATGCTATAGTTCTACGGTTACATCATCATTACTTTAGTTAAATAATTAGCGATTATATATGACAATATAGGTATTTAATACATTTAATTTGATAATTGTGCTTGTTATGATATTTTTTATTTTTGGTAATATTTTTAGATTTTTTTTAAAAAAATTTTATATGCTATAATGCACGTATCACCCAATATTTGACCAATATAGTGTGAGGGATGTGCAATGATGGCGATCGCAATGCAACCGCGACCCGTGACGGCGAATCATGAAAGTGAGAGAAGAAGATTCTTTGCGTACGTATATGCGTACGTGTATGCATATGTATTTGCATATGTACGAGTGCGAGTGAGTGCATATGCATATATGTATGTACACACACGTATACACATACTGTAATTTCTCAATTACTTTCTCTTTTTTGAAATTTCTATAGATATACATAAAAAACTAAAATTATATGTATTTTCTTAGAGAGAGGGTTTCTCTAGATATGGACTTGAATTCTTCGTTTCTATCATCACCGGTCGCGATGGAGGCAGCTGATGTAGCAGTGGGGGCTTGGTGCAATGTCACCTTTGTCCGGCAGGAGAAGGATAAGAAGGCTGCTGCATCTTCTCTTGCTGCTGCTGCTGTTTATTTGTTCATGGTGGACCCTTTTTTGGTTGTGGCACTTCAAAATCCTCGTCACCGTCTAACTATTCTGCCGATATACAGAAGTTCTTGCAGAATTCGAGCATTTCCCATTCCTACCTACGTCTTGCAGCATAGAGTTGCTCAACAAAGTGATCTGTAGAAGATGGTAAAGGATAATGTTGTAGATGAACTGGGATGAAGAATTTTAGTTAGGACTTAGGAAAGGGAGAAGGATCGCAATGACCCTGATTATGATCGAAGTTATGCGAGGTATGTTACGAATGTTTCTATTAATCAAAGCTTTCTCTGACGCCATAGGTTCAGAAGCTTTGCTATGCTGGGTAAATCTCCACGAAAAAAGGGACAAGGATTTACAATCTTTTTGAAAATTCCAACCCCAATGCTTCAAATTAAATACGTATCAATAGCCCCTCTCTTCTGTATAAAACCTTAGTTCAATTACGCAAGACCACCAATGTGTAAGACATCCAACATTTTAAATATTAAACGCTTTTGGCAATTCTTTGTTCTTTTCATTCTGGAATTTCACTTGTAAGGGATTAGTCTAATGTGGAGCCAAATATGCTAAACGAGTTCTACTGCATTTCACTAAGTAACGCAAACTTTAGTTGTAGTGCCAAGAAATTATTCTTACACATTAACCTCGCAGCATCCATTAGTTGCATGCATGTAAGCAAGATCAAAATACATGGATTGGCCTCTAATCAGAAAAATTAGAGGATTCCTTTTCTAACAAGGAAAAAAAAAAGGATAAAATTTGAGGATTCTACCAATCTACATTTACCTTTTAATGAAACAAATTTATCTATTTATTGGATCTTTCAAAGTGGCATAAAATACCCAAAAAAAAGGTTAAAATTTCCATTAAAGCTTCCAATTTACAATTCACCTCTAAATTGTGTAGATACTCTGGTAAAAAAATTGTCCTTTTGGAAAAAGATGACATTACTCCTATCTTTATTCTTATACCATGGAACAGTCCTAATTCAAATATTAGTGATCCAAATTCTACTTTAAGCTTCAGGGATCTAAAATGCTAGCGTTTTGCTGATAAGACTAACTTGGAAGTGGTCTTCGCAGTTAACTTTTTCTTTTTTTCTTTTTATATAACTTTATAATTAAGTGTTAATTAGGTATCTATATAAATAGATTACAACTCAGTAATATTATAAGTAATTTACAAATGGTCACATTTATTAATTAAAAATTCAGTCAATTATCTTCAGCCAGTCAAAATTAAAAAGTTGAGAAACCAGAATTTTGTTTGGCGAAATAGTGGGAACTATATTGGTCCATGCCCCAACAAAAAATGTAAATCTTCCCTTAGAATTATGTGACAATTCTCCTTGTGTTTAATCCTAGCAACCACCCAAAACTGGTATGCCATAATATATTTTTCTCTCCTTTTCTTAATATTTTGGAATTAATTTGGTCCGGATTATGCTTTTCATTATTTAAGGATTAAGTTGTCCTCTTTTATATCCTTAATCCTCAGAAAATGCGAAGGCTCCACATTTGACAAAATAATCTTTTCCTCCAGAGAGATAAATAAGAAAAGAAAAGAAAAACTACAAGTTCTAATTCGGCATATCAGACGAAAATTAATCTAAAGTAAATTAAGGGTTAATTCCAAAAACCCCCTAAAGTTTGATCAAAGTGGTAGTCTACCCCCTAACTTTTAATTTTTATCACTTTATCCCCCATTTTAGTCCACATCATCAATTTAATATTTAAAATATTGTGAATTGACAAAAATGCCACCTTCTTAAACAATTTTTTTTTTTTCAAATTATCAATACTTTCCATCAATGACTATAAAATGGAAACATATATGTATGTATGTATGTGTGTGTATATATATATATATATATATATATATATATATATATATATATATTCATATTCATTCTTTTTTTTTTAAATCCTAAACAACACATTTTTTTAAAATTTTTTTCTTTTCATTTTTTGTCCAAAATACCTAAAACCAGCCATAAAAGTTAAGATCCTTTTGCTAAAAAATATCGAGACCTTTTTGCAAAAAAAAAAAATCAAGAAAAAATCTATTTTTTACTTTACTACTTGTATTTTTGAGGACAAGTTCTTCAATAATTAGACCTTCAAAATTCTTGTAGTATTTATCAAACACAAGTTTTTGGCAAGCTTTAGTGTATGATAAGAATTTAAAGCCTATCAAATAAATTCAGGGGCGATAAGTTTTTAAAGTTTTTGGACAATTTTTTTCCCTTTCAACTATAAAGTTGTAAAGATAAAAGTGAAAAAAAACTTGTAATTTGAAAAAATATTTAGAATGTGGCATTTTTTGTCAATTCATAATATTTTAAATATTAAATTGATGATGTGGACTAAAATGGGAGATAAAATGAAAAAAATTAAAGGTTAGGAGTAAACTGCAACTTTAATCAAACGTGAGGGGGAGTTTTTAAAATTAACCCGTAAATTAATCACATTCTTGGGTTATTCAAAAACACCATTACACCAACATGGGGAATTTGGTGCAAATGACGAAATAAGAGTCCGATAATGAAACTTTTTTCCTTTTTCCTCGTGCTAAAAATGTAACTTATGATTCAAATCTTTATTCTATATTTCTATCCATTATGATTTTCCCCACTTTCCTCCCCTTGCATTCACAGAACAATAGAAATATGGACTTTTCAATTTTCTCACTCTCAAAGTCACAAAAGGCGGCCTCAGTAACTGTCACTATTATCTGTTCGAGATATTGTTTATTTGCCCCCACACAATTCATAAATTACTAATATAGAGAATGTACATTTTCATCAACAAAATGTAGCAACCAATTGTATGCCAATTTTTAGACCAAAACAGGAGTATTTTTGCACCGTTAATCTCAACTGTTCATTTTGAGACGTAAACTATCGCAACAATCACCTCTGTGATTGCTATGAGAAGATTATTGAAACCATATATCGTTTTTTTTTTTTTTTTAACCATGTATCGGATTGCTTAATTTTAACAAAAGGAAGAACAGCAAAAAGAAAAGAAAAACAATGAAGGTACAACCCCTAGAAAGAGGTTGACCACAAATGAAATGGATTTCAAAGCCTCAGCAGCAACTACTGAAATAGTGGATATAAATCATTTATTGTGAATTATATAGTAAATAGTATAATTATTTTTTAAAAAAATTAAGTAGACATTTTTTGTAAAACTAATGTAAAATTGAACATCTCCTATAAACCACCAATCAAATAATGATAGTCTATTAGGATATGATTATCTGGAGAATTATTTAGAATAATTATTTGTTGAATTTTTTAAAAGATGAAAAGGTGTTTGGATTGAGAAAAATTTTTTTCACCAAGTTTGAAAAGTGCATAACAACTTGAACACTTTTTAAGAGATTGTTGCTGAAAGACAGCAAATTTTTGTACTAAATCTGTTCTGGAAAATTGAAAAAATTATGGCACTTAAGATGAGACCTAATTTCAATATGTTTAAAAGATAGATCATTGGGCATCGGATGCTAAATAGTGAACCAGCATCTGATGGCAATAAAAAAATATTTGTCGACTTTTTCATTCCGACACATGTCCGCTATACCACTCTTTATCGGTTTTTTCATTTCAAAAATATTGATTTCTTTTGTCTCCTAATCACATCACTTGTTTTTTGTTCAAAAAATATGAATAGTAATTATTTTAACTGTAGATACCAAATTTTGACACACCATTTATTTTTCAAACATCAGGGGGCATTTTATATTTTGGGTCAAATTTTAATTTTTCAATAATCTAGGAGGTAAAATAATAATTTTACCTGTAAATATTTGACTATCAGCTTTTGGGGGTTTTAAGTTCATAATTTTACTTTCATGTGAATTTGTTAATTTTTTATGATTTTTCTGAATTCAATTGGTATTCTTTTATATTTTACCAGCACAAGGGTCAAATAATAATTTCATCTTGCAAACACCATTTTAGCTCATCTTTAATTCCAAATTCATTTTTTTAATTCTTTAAGCTTATTTTTAATTTTTGGTAATTTTTTGAGGCCAATAGCTATTTTTTTGTGAATTTTCATTGTCCAAGGGCAAAATCGTTATTTTACAGTTTAAATTCATTTTTTGTCATATTTGAGTCAGAAATGCATTTTCTAATGTTTTAAGCTTATCTTTAATTTTTGGTGATTTTTTTGAGGTCAATAGCTATTTTTCTGTGAATTTTTATTGTCCAAGGGCAAAATTATCATTTTATAGTTTAAATTCATTTTTTTGTCAAATTTTGAGTCATAAATGCATTTTCTAGTGTTTTAAGCTTATCTTTAATTTTTGGTAATTTTTTGAGGCTAATAGCCATTTTTTGTGTATTTTCGTTGTCTAGGGACAAAATCGTCATTGTACACCCGAATGCGTTTTTATCAGCTTTAAGCTGTAGCTTTTATTTTTGAAATCTACTTTGAATTCTTTTTGAAAGTTTTAGAGATTGTTGTTATTTCTTTGTATTACTTTTTTAATTTTGGGGTTTAAAAAATATTTTTTTTAAATAAAATTAGTATTTTTAATATCGGTGGCATTTTTGTTATTTTATAGCATTCTTGGTCAACAAGACAACTGGCCTATAAATACCCCTTTAATTAGCAAAAAAAAAAAAAGAAGAAGAAGAAATTGGAAAACCCTAAACACACACCTTTCTTATCTTTAAGGATCAAACACACACCAAAACACCTAAAAAGCACACACTAGCGTTGTTTCTTCAAAAAACATCTACTATTCATTTGGTCTTCAAAAAAGGTTAAAAATAACTGTTCATTACCAGTTCACTGTGCAGAATCAAAAGGAGGAAGTCACTGTTCATATAGTTTTTCGCAATTTTCAAAGTTACAGTTCAATCACCAATTCACCAAGTTTTAAAAGGCAAAAAAAAATTTTTTTTTTAGTCTTGATTTTGGTCTTCTTTTAATCTGATTAATGGAAGGTTTAATTTCTCTTTTTTGATTGCTTGATTATGGGCTTTTATTCTTTCCATTTCTGGGTTTGATTTCTGATTTTTTTCATTTTGTCATTCCTCTTTCCATCGTTCTCCTTCATCCGCCTTTCTCCCTCTCCTTCCTCCTTCTCTCCATCACCATTGTCAACCTCCAAAACCACCTTCATCAGTCCACAGCCCCAAATCTACCATACAACAACAATCAACAAAATCACTGCCAATTCTATCAAGCTTCTACCTCCCCTGTCTTCCCACAACCGCCCTCGCCATTATCTCAATCCCACCATATCCAGTTTCATGAATCCACCTGCAACTAATAACAAATTCACAAGTAATCGCCCCCCAGCTCACTCACCATAATTCCCTAAACCCCTAAGATAATCGCAATTCAGTTCCAGAAAAAGCTCCAATTAAACCATAAATGTCACTGCATCACCATTCCACAGCCCCATCAACCTACAAAAGAAAAGAAACAGTCCCAAACTTCACTTCAAGGCCATTGACAATTAGTCTCAAAACCACCATACCATCGCCATCAATTTGCCTCCACCCAAAGTCACCCACAACCCAATTTCATCACCTCACCACCATTGCCATTTCCTCCCCTGTCTTCACCATCAAAATCACAAACACAAATCCCCCATATTACTGCAAGAACACAATAGCCAAGCAACCCAAACCAATATTCCCTACACCGATGAACTACTAGCCAGTAGCTTCTTTATCATCAACAAACATCAATTCCAAAATCCCATGCCCATCAAATCCACGCTGCCAAAAGACCCAGCAGCTCCTCCCTTTAACTCCATTGTTCTGTTCCTCAACTGAGAGGAGAAAATAAGCAAAATTGTGACAGAAATAGAGCAAGAGTAAGTGAGAGTGAACTAGAATAGAGAGTGGAAATTAAAGAGAAAGGGAGTAGCGAGGCAGAGAGGGGAAGGAGAGAAGCAAGAAGGAGCTGGAATGAGAGAGGTCATCGGAGAAGAGAACCGAGGAGAGAGAACAGAAAAAAAAAAATAGAAAGAAAAACCTAGTAAAGAGTAAAACAGATGAGGGAAAATGAAGAGACCATATGGAGAGAAAGGGAGACGAGACAAGATCAGAGGGGAAGAGGGTAAAAGGAAAGGGAAATAGGAAGAGAGAAAGTAGGAAGAAAAGAGGGAAAGAGAAAGCATAAACAGAAATCATAAACGGAAGCTAGAGAAGAGAAGAAGAGAGTGAGAACGTTTGAGAGAGAATGGGCAGTTGGAGGGGGAGAGAAATTAGAGAAAATATAGAAAGAAAGAAAGAAAGCGAGAGCCTGAAGAAGAAAGAGAAATAAACCAATAGAGAAGAAAGAAAATGAGAGCAACGAGTATTTGGGGGTCTGGGGCATTTATTTTTTAGGTTTAATTTCAATTTTTAGTTAATTTATTTCTTTTATTTTTTATTTAATTTAGTAACTTAGTTAGTTAGTTCAGTGAACCTAAATGATTTAGTTAATTGATTCAGTCTTTAGGTTTGGCCTTATGTTACTATGCCCCTGAGAATTATTAATTCCTTGCAATCAAGTCCCCCATATTTATAGATTGGCCCTCGAATTTTACTTTCATTTCAATTAGGTCCCCTCATTTTCTATTTTGTCCCTAAATTGCTAGAATTTACCATTTGTTCCCTTATCTTTATATGAATTTTCAAATGACCCCTTGAGTTTTATAGAAATTTACTTGTAGTCCCCTTAGGTTCATAGAATTTATTTTTTATCCTAATTTTGGTAGGGTTTCATATTCTAACCTTTATTGGTTTATATTGAGATACCTTGACTTGTGTTTTTGTTTTTTTAGCTTTGGTACCAAGTCTCTAAAGAGGTATCCTAACTTCTTGTTATTTTCCTCTTTATGTGCTCAAATATACTCCAATGTGATTTTATGCATCATTTTTATTATTATTTGTTTATTTCTTATTTTACACACTTTTTGCGTATTTACATATTTAATTTATTTAATTTTGAATTTTTATTACTTTTGCAAAAGTATAATATTTTGTATTTAGCTAGTCAATGTAATAGTTAGATTATTTTTCTCATATTTTGGCAAAATTGTGTAATTAGATAGAAAATGTAATAGATAGGGCATTTTTAATTTCCCCCCTTAAATTGTAAATCAAGCCCCCCGGTGTAATAGTTAGGATTTATTTGCTTTTGCGTGCTTATGTGTTTATTTCTTTTACTGCTTTCCTTAGGATTTTTGCATCTAGAGTATTATGCTTATGTGTTATGTGCTCTTATGTGATCTTATATGTTTTTATATGTTTAATTTGCTTTTAATTCATGCTTTAATATTTAATTCATGATTTATGGTATTCCATCACCACACTAGTCCAACGCTAGTTGTGGCTTCTTTCTTTCCCGTTAGTCCAACGCTAATGGGACTTTTTAGAACGGGCTAGTCCAACGCTAGACTCTTAAGACATTTAGTATTAGGTGCATTTGTGTGAGTTTCACATCTCATTTCACACACTTTTAATTTTCTTTCCATTTGGCATGATTTTTATTATTATTATTATTATTATTATTATTATTATTATTATTATTATTATTATTATTATTACTACTACTACTATTATTATTATTATTTTAACACATTTTTAAAATGCACGACATTTAGGTTGCATCTCACTTAGAAATTAGGACATTTGTATGATTCGACTAGAAATAGTCGTCTACTCATGTGGGAAGCGGTGGCGTACAGACCGTTCCTCCCTCCGTGAGTAGAAACATTCAGTTACAAGTTATTAGTTCCCCGTACCCGTCATGTTGCCTATCCACCTCATTTCTTCACTTAATATATATTATTATTATTTTCTTTTCCTTTTGCATTTCATTTTGCATAGACGCTCGTGACTCCCTCGAGGTCTCGACTCGGATTTTTGTAATTAATACGATAATCCCGACCAAGCCTCGACGGGACATTTCGACCCTCTCGATATTCACATTTAAACTTAGGATTTGCATTCATTTAGATACATTTGAATGCGATAGAACTTAGTATTAATTTCGGAAATTTTGATTAAACCTCGCAACTTGCCTCGATTAGATGGAAAGGGTGCCTTAGGCACCAGCCTTTGCCTTCCCTTTCTTCAAATGTGACTTTCGAACCTTTTTCTCTCGTTTTTTTGTAGACCGAAGTCAGGAAAGAGTTTTTAAATATTTTTTAAATTTTTATTTTTTTGTTGTTTTGCTAAATTATTTTTCAGGTGACTTGGTACACCCTAACTTAATACCAAGTGGCGACTCTATTTCAAAAATAAAAGCCTTTTTTAAAATTAGTTGGTCAAAACTATAGCACTTTTAGTCCCGGTCTTGTTTTCTTTTAAAATACCATTTTCCTTAAAATACACTTTTTTCGCCAAAATTTAATTTTTATCACACACGCACATTTTCAAAAGAGACCACGAGACCGAACTATATTTTCGAGACGCGACAGTCAACGACCCATCAGTATCCTTTTAACCTTTTATAATTTTTTAGGACGCGACATTAACTTGACCAAATAATTTCTCAAATGACCATATATCCAAATGGGATGTGAAAAGAACGGAGAGGTCTCAATCAAGGTTGTATTATTACCAAACCAAGCACGTACCACTAGAACCTCTTGTTGAATCAACCGAAAGAAACAAAATAAGACCATGTGCTAAAGACTTCGCGCTCTTTACAGTTGGCTTCATGACCCGGAAACCTCACAGTCGTTGACTTCTAAAACTTGATAATTACCGAATTCCTTCTCTTGTGATTCCGATCAGTCGTAGCGGCGTAACTTCTCTGGTATTTATCTTCTGTCTCAGCTCTATTACTTTTTGTGAATCCCATCTAGTTTATTATTTTTTGCTTTAAGTTGGGAACTTTTGCTTGGTTTCATATATACTTTTTCAACACTTTGATTTAAATCGTATTGATAAAATTTTTAATCAGCTTGGGAGGATTAATAGGGAGAGAAAGATGGCTTGCAATGAAGTTAATTGTCTCTTTGAAGGAGTGGAGAAATTATTTTAGATCCAACTTAATACACTCAATAACAAGAAACTACAACCCCAAAATTTTATTGAATACCAAGAAACGTCACAATGAGACCGACTTGTATAACACCTGGGAGGAAATTTTACATAACAATTTTGCACTACTACCGAGTGGTGAAGGACGTAAGAAATATGCTCTAGGCCAGTAAAGAACTCAAGGAGGCCATAACTGTTTGCAATGAACTGGGTATAGAACCAACACACCTTTTTACCAGCATTATTTGGCTCTTGCTTCTGCCATATGGACTCTCGTCTCACCTTTACCCTACCTGTGTTGTGTTATGTAGATATTGGTGTGGTTTTTTGTGTAGATGTAACATATGCGCCTATGTCGGACTCTTTATTCGTTATAGTGTCTACATACTCCGGTACTCATGTAACATAGGTTATTGCTCATACTTAGCTAGCTTGAGCATTTAAATGAATCCCTTGGTTAGGAATTGGTGTAAGGTATCCAGAATGCCTCAAATATGCACTTAATTCTTTGAACTGTCCAAATAAGGATCATCTTATATCACTTTCAGACTAGAAGTAATATTCTTGGGTTATTGTTATGGACTAGAAGTGAAGGGAATTTCTAATGAGGAAGGGGCCAAGGAATTTCGTTCATAGGAGGAATGGCATTTTGCTTTTTTTGTTGGAGACATTAAAAAAACTTCCATCCTGTGAAGAAGGGATTGATATAGTTAATAAGACACTTGGGGTTAGGATCTTCTATTATTTCCATTAGGGAATGCTTCATTTGGCAGGTAACATTATTGTCTTGTCAAGTAGCTTAGAGATTTCCTCATCACTAAGTGGTTCAGCGATTCCCTCATCAACAAAAAGGAAACAGAGGAAGAGATAGTAAACTAGAAGCTTTTAATTGAAAGAGATTAACCTTTCTCACTATCATTACCTTCAGATTTGAAGTGAGCCCTGGAATTAGCCTTTTTTTTGGGGGGGTTTGTTGGTGTTTTTGTTTTGGGGGGGGGGGGGAGGCAATTGCTCTTTCTGTTGTTATGCGTTGGATAACATCAGCATTGCTCAGTGCATGAATTTTGATTCGTCTTCATTATTTGTTTTCAGAAAAAACCAATGTATGTACAAAGAAAGTGATAATTGTGATTATTTCTGCCTTCCTCATAGTGTCAAATAAAAATGACAAAGCTGATTACATTATATTTATTGTGTTGCCTTTGTCATATTATACTGATACGTTATACCATGCTGAGTTGAAAAGAAAATATCTTACCATTGATGAAATTAATCTTGCAGAGAAACAAATATGATGCAGAAGTTCTACTATATTTAAGCATTACAAACTTCAATATTGATGTGATACTACCAGTTGGATCCATAGTTGCATGTTAGAAAGATCAAAATTCACGAATTGGCCTTTTTCTTCTTTTTGGGACAAAAAGAGGATTCTACACATGCTTTCTAATGATCTGTAATTTAGTGTTGCAAAATGTTTGTCCAGATTTATGAAAAAGAGGATGAGAATAGTACAGTTTTTAGATGTTACATTGACACACAAATTTTATTTTCTTGAAAATTTTGGGGAGGGTTGTGGGGAGGGGGGAGGAAGAGCAGTAGGAGATGATCTCCTGATTCTTGCATTATGGGTTGTGCATCCAACTACTTATGTACTAGCTCAATTACAGTCATATTAAATATTTTATGACCAATGAATATTTCAGATAAAAAATAGAAGTATGCATCAAGTGTAGACTGAGTAGACAACAAAACTTCTAGCATGGCGGTAGCGGCATATTGCACTGTGGAGATTCACTGTATAACCAATGAGTTCAACATTTCTTTATCTCTTAATTCAATTACAAAACAAATAAAATTGCTAACTATCTATTTTCGAATTTATGATCCTTTTGTTTTCTCTGCTAATGTTCTTGTCTAATAATTGTTTTCTAACCTTAGTACATCCAGATGCCATGTCTCACTAGATTTTCAGACCAAATAATCCTTCTTTTCTTTCTCCTGGTGCCTCTGGTTGCTTATCTTTCAATTTTTTGCCAGGTATCCTTAAATTTTGTTGATCATCTTGGAAGATTACACCTGAGAGATGGCTTATGCTGCTTTGGCTTCTCTGGTGCAAACACTGGAGTATCTGCTGCAGTATCCCTGTATGATTCTTGAAATGAAGAATATGCAAGCAGAAGTTGTCAAACAGAAGTTTACTCAAGTCTCATTGCTTCTTACAGGAGGACCTTCAACTCTATCAAACACTCAACTACAGCAATTAAGCAAAGAAATTGAAACTCTGGCATCAACTGCAGAAGATTTTTTTGGGGCTGTTCAGTCAGATGCAGATATCTTGGAGATGAAAAAAAGAATCCTGTCCTCCAGCTGTGGAACACCAAAGTTGCTGGAGGAAAAGCCACGAATCTTGAAGGATATTAGAATGTTTGAGGCAGATTTGAAGAGATTTCTAGATACCACTGTCTTTGACATCAGGACAGATATATCTAAATATGTACTTCAACAACCTTCTCGTGAAGCAGCAACAAAATTGCTTCAAGCAATTAATCAGCTCAAACAAGCCATAACCTTTTTCTATGAAGTTGCTTCTGAGATAACAATTCTCTACCAGGATCTTCGGTCCTTGCTGAGTAGTCTTGATGATTCTTCTGATAAATTTCAGGATAATGAACTGCTGAATTGTAGCAAAGATGTTGCCTGTAGGACAAGAGACCTTGTTGAAGAATATTTGGTGGACAATCAAGTTGAGTCAGCAATGACATACCTCATTTACAGTGTGTCCGGAATTCCTACTGAATTGCCACTTGAGAAACTTTTTCTTGAAAGAGTGGTTAAGAATATTTTTGATGGAAAGGAGGGCATTCGTCGAGGTCTAGTGCTTGCATTGCAGGAGGTTCGATCCATTAAAATAAAGACCATGAATATAGGTGATAAGAGTCTAAGATTGCAAGGATCCAGTAGGAGGATTGCACCACTTGATTCAAATGAGAATATTGTGGTTGGTCTTGATGATGAACTGATGAATATCTTGGAAAGGCTTACTGGGTTGCCATCTGGATTACAAATAATAACAGTTTTGGGGATGGGTGGCATTGGTAAGACAACTCTTGCTCGAAAAGCTTTTAACCATTCTTACACTGATTATCACTTTTATTGCCGTGCATGGATAACAGTATCCCAAGTTTATCAAGTAAAAGATTTGTTGCTAGGCCTTTTGAGCTTTCTTCCACATTCCACTGATAAATTGGTTGAGAAGAGCAATGCTGAATTAGCTGAAGTTGTGTACAGAAGTTTGAAAGGTAGGAGGTATTTGATTGTTATGGATGACATGTGGAGTATTGATGCTTGGAATGATGTCAAAAGATGTCTTCCTGATGACAAAATGGGAAGCCGAATACTGGTTACAACTCGGTTCACTGAGTTAGCCAAGAATGTGAATCCCAAGAAGGCTCCTCATTGTATGAACCTTCTGAATGCAGACCAAAGCTGGGAACTATTGGCAAAGCTGATCTTCGGGATAGGAAGCTGCCCTCCTGAATTGGTGGGAAGTGGAAAGCAAATAGCTAAGAGATGCCAAGGACTACCTCTAGCAATTGTTGTTATTGCTGGTGTTCTCTCACGTAGTATGCGAACATATGATTATTGGAATGATATTGCAGAGAAGGTGAGCTCAATTGTGTCCACTGATCCAGAACAATGCCTAGATATACTCGCTTTGAGTTACAATTACCTGCCTCATCACCTGAAAGCCTGCTTCCTTTATATGGGGGTTTTCCCTGAAGATTGTGAAATCGAAGTTTTGAAATTGATTAATTTATGGGTTGCAGAGGGCTTCATTGATTCGGAATCTTCAAAAGGTCTGGAACATATTGCAGAGAATTACTTGGAAGACCTTATTGGTAGAAACTTAGTTCTGGTTGAAAAGAAGCATTTTGGGGGAAAAGTCAAAACTTGTCGCCTCCATGATTTCTTACGTGAATTGTGCTTGAGAGAAGCTCAGAAAGAGAACTTCATGCACGTGCTACAAAAGAGAGGTTCCAAAGGGTTTCAGGCAGGCATGCGTACTCAGCGTCGTTTCAGTTTCCACTTGGATCCTTATAGTGATGTGCCTGCGGCTCCTGCAATCCCACACGTCTCATCTTTTTTGTGTTTCACCTTGGGTACCGATATAGTACCGGATATACTATTTTTTCAATTAGGCTTTAAATTGCTTAGAGTATTAGACATATTTTTTTTGCATTTTGATTATTTCCCTGTTCAAATAATAAAACTGATTCATTTGAGGTATCTTGCACTCAATGTTACCTACGAGCTTCCTGCATCAATATCCCAACTAAGGAATCTCCAAACCTTTGTCATACATGGTCCATGGCCTTGCAGGGAATCTGGCAGTAGCCCCACATTGTCATTAGAGTATTGGAGTATGCTTTCACTCAGGCATCTCTCTAGTAGCGTGGCTAGTCATTTAAAGAATCCTTCCACAGTCCGGGAGAACCTTCCTCGACCATTTGCTTCAGAACAGCTGCAGACTCTCTCTACAATAAGATTTTCAAGCTGCACAAAGGAAGTTTTCACTGTCATGCCCCATCTTAAGAAACTGGGAATTTCTGAAACTAAAGAAGACTACAGCACAGGCAGGTCGTTAGAATTCCTACAAAATCTTGTCTACTTGCAAGAACTTGAAACTTTGGACTGTTCCTTCCACATGCAAAATAGAGAAGCACGACATGTTTTGGGTTTGGCTGCTTTGCCATCGACTCTTAGGCAATTGAGTTTGAGTTGGAGTTACTTACCATGGGAAGATATGACCTCTATAGCCATGTTACCGAAACTTGAGGTACTCAAACTAAAAAATTATGCTTTCCAAGGACCTAAATGGGAGCCCACTGAGGTGGGTTTTCGTAGTCTAAAGCACTTGCTGATTGAGAACACTGACTTAGTCTATTGGGAAGCAACAGCGCACCACTTTCCATGCCTTCAACACATAATTCTGAAGTATTGCAAGCACTTGGAGGAAATCCCTTTTGGCGTTGAGGAAATTGGTACCTTGCAGCGAATTGAGGTGCACTACTGTAGCCAACCTATGGAGATTTCTGCTAAAGAAATTCAAGAACAGATTGAAGGCATTGATGTTTATATCAGGAGCGATCGGTATGTCAAACATTTTGTTTTTAATCCTTGGGTTGTGTTTTTATTTGCACCTGATATTTTGAACTTAAGTGCAGACTCTGATTCATGTAGTATATATTTGAGCTTTAAGTAGTTATTGTTTTCCTCTACCAACTGTTATCAATATATTGTACATTTGGCTTCTGTTTGTGAATCTATTTATTTTCTTCCCATTTTTTGTAACAGGAATCCAGGCTCTGCATAAGGAGAGCTTATAACTCATTGTTTGCCCTGGTGTTCGACTTCATCTCAACCTCACTGTATGCATATCTCCTTCGATGAATCCTTGCACAAGAATTTGTAAATGTTCTGTCTGTACCAAATTCACATTCTCGTTTTCATTTTGGACTCCAGTTGACAAGTTGTTCCTGCTCTACATTATCTTGATACCGATTTCAGTATTAATATGTTCGTGTCCTGTTAAATTATCCATCATTCTGAAAATGACTTTACATGACTGTAATCATGGATGATAGGTAAGCCCTCTTACTAAATATTGTGAAAAATTTTCTTCTGTATGCTCTTATGTATTTGAATTAATCCCTTCTTCTACGAAGATATTTTTATCCAGGATATGGTATTGAAAATAGAAATTGTATGATGATTTGCCACGTTATTAGTTTAGCATTAGGAACTAGAATGGCTTCATAATTTTGTCTATATTTCCATAAAAATGAATTTGCTTCGGAAGAGCATCCATTTGATTGTTGTCTTGTTAAGTGTCCACTACCTTTTCATTGTTATCCTTTAAATAAGGAGGCTATATTTGAATTTTACATTAAGGATGTAATTCGGTTATTGCGGTAAGGCATACTTCTTCTCTAGTCTGGCTCTAACTCAGTACTCTTTCCAAAAATCTCCATTCATGATTTAGGTGACCACCACTACTCAGGAACACTAATCAAAATGTTGAACTAATCAGGTCAGAAGTCCATCATCAGTTGGTTGACAGTGTCAAAATGTTTAATTTCGCAAACAAAGTAGAGTATGAAGAATATATCCAAGAGATTCTGGTACTAGAATCACTTCATGAAAGCATAATCTGACATCACCTATCTTCAACATAGGAGGCTCCTGCAACTTGCTGAAAATTTTCTTTTTAATCACTAAAACAAATGAACATGAAATCTGAATCCTTGAATCAACATTTGTGTCTTTTTTAGATTCCTTTCTTTGCATGTATAGATTTTCCACTTCAAGTGTAGTAGCTGATACTCTTCCAGCAAAATGGCCGCCAAGAGGGATGTGAACTTCATAGGGTGCTCTTGAACAAATCATGTATAAGTCTGCTAGGAGTATTTTTAGAACGAACAGCATAAAAACACACTCTAAGCCCGAAATTCCCCTAGAGCTAGCACTTACAGAAGAAAGGAACGGAACTTAGTCAGATATCAGATTTTCTTTCAGCAATTGAAATTCCAGAACAAATATCAATAGATAATCTTGGATCTAGGTCAATGGGCGGATTATAGACTACAGATATTAGTTCCCTTTGGGGTGAAATTAGGAAGATGTATGACAAGTAAATTACCAGTAAGGCTGTGTTTGTTTGAACTGAAAATATTTTCCTTGGAAAATATTTTCTAGGGAAGTTCTTTTTCAGGAAAATAATTTTCATTTTCATTATTTTCAGGCATTTGGTTAGTTTATTGAAAATATTTTCCAATTTCATTTTTAGTGTTTTTTTATAATGATTAAAACTATTTTTTACAACCTGACACTATTATTTCACCTTACTATCACCTTTACTTTTTATCCATTATAAGGTAATTTTCCCAAAAAAATGGATTATTATTATTATTATTATTATTATTATTATTATTATTATTCAACTTTATAAAATTTTTTGAAAAAATCATATACTACTAAAAAATAACGTCCCTATGCAATAAATAAATTATTCAAAATCTAAATCATAGTCATGCTTATTATACCAACTAAAAGCAATATAAAAAAAGAGTTACAATAACTTTAAATATAACTTTTTACTATCAACTTTTAATTTTCATATCCACAAACTCTGTAAAATGAGTTATAACTACTAAGAAGTTTAAACAACATTTTAAATAGCGAACTACAAGGTATTGTTTTACAGAACAACAGTCTAAAGAAGTCTTAGCTAGAAATACAGTTCTTAAGAAAAAAAGGATAAAAGCAAATGGCTTTTTAAAAGCTCAACTGCTGATATATAAACAGTAGGTCCCTCCTAATGGTTGTAGAAATAAGTAGCAATTTAGTAGCACCACAAAAGGCTCCCCTGCAACCTGCACACAACCAACCAGCCTACACCACCAAGAAAACTGCAGCCAATTCCATACATTTCTGTTTCCAACCAACACACATAGTAGCACATCAATACAAAACCACACTACCGCACAACCAGCACCTCTCACAGATACAATCACCACACTACTACAACACAAAACCACTGCACACTCACACTCATCCTGTTGCAACACATACAGTCACCTCACTAGGTACAAGTCATTACTAAACCACTGCACAGGATATCTCACTTCACAGAAACACCTGCAACCCTCACTTGCATTGCACACTAGCACTCTCACATCTCCCTGCAACCATTACCTCACCGAATCCTATAGAAAATTGGGTACAAGTCCACAAGCACTTTTGTCATCCTGGAAATGAGGTGCCACGAGATCAAACAAACAATTGTGAATGTTCTATTATCAGTAGCACAAGTCAGTATTCATAAAACTTGCTACAAATTATTACATATGGGAAGCTGTAAAATGCTAATTAGTTAAGTACTATATCTAATTAGTAATGTTTTCATTTAGTAACATTATTGTACACTTCAACCGCAAACTGAAGCATGGCCTATTACTATTGACCAACACCAAGCGCAAATGTAATATTCAGTAAATAGCTTCAGAGTCTCCAATCTAACTTTCCATCCAAATCCATTTTGGTCCCATGTAAAAATAATTTCAGAAGAATAATTAAAAAAACCCTAACTTCTCAAAATTAAATCTGCCAAAAAAAAAATCATAAATATCAATCGGCATTCTCCAATTTCCAACATTTCAGCAACCAATCGAGATTTAGAAAAAAAATTCCAAAAAATTTAGACTCACATTCGAGCTTTGACTAGGTGACGGCTGGAGGAAGTTGAGACTTCTAGTCAACATGGTTTATAGCTTCAGCGACGATCTCCTTAGAGTTCTCAGAAGCTTCGCCGTCGATGGAGGTCTTCGCAGTGCTTCGTCGATCTTCTCTCTACAGCTCAGAGCTCTCTCGGTCTTCTTTTTCTTTAGTCTTTCTTTTCATTCTTTCTTTGTTCAACGTTTCTTTCTTTTTTCAACTGTCAAAGTATTTCAGGTCTATAGACGCGTGATTTGATTAAAGGGAAAACAACTTCATTAATTTAAAAAGGTAAGTTATTTTCCACCCTTAGATGTAAAATATTTTACTCAAGAAAATATTTTACTAGAGTAAATGATAACCAAACAGCTGAAAATTCAGAAAATATTTTCCAGAAAATATTTTCAGTCAAAACAAACACACCATAAATTATGAAGATGTGTATGACAAGTAAATTACCAGTAAATTATGAAGATGGATACCCTTCAGCACCTAAGGATTGAGAGTTTCGGCTTAATGTATACTCCATTAATGCAGATATTAACTTCTTATTTCCAAGTAACAAATAAGATGTATACTTTCTGGTCCATTTTATGGTCTTCAGCATTGAAAAGTTTCAATGTTCTTTTGGTGTGTTCCCAAAGTCGAACTAAAGCCTACCGGACAAAAGAACCACATGGTTTTCTCTTCCAATTAGCAGTAAGGCATTTGCTTTGCTTCAGAATGCTGCATCTATCTATCATATTCTATAACCACTGGAGAGTCTGAATTTGGTTGTTATTACGTTTCTCGATTGAATCCAATTGTGCACTGGATCACTTCTTTTACTTTAATTTTTTATTTTTTATTTTTTTTTGGGGCTTGGAAGCACATTTCTTCAATATCGTGTTACTGCATGAAGTGTGTCTCACTCAAGCAGGTTCAGACTATAGAAAAATTTCCAATTGAGATTTTACTGAATTAATAACAAACCAGCATTTTAGATTATAGTGAACAGCCATTACTAAACATTAGATAGTCAATAGTCACCTTGCATCCAGTAAAATTACTGTAAATAGTACCTACACAAAAAAAATTCTAACAGTAAAAGATGCTTTGCAAAACCAGCAAAAGGGAAATCAATGCAAATCTATTCTCTCTTTAAAATTATGGTTAGTCTTAGTAGGTTTAGAGTCTTTGCACTTTGTGTGTTAGTTTTTAAATATGTCTAAATTGTCCTTCTAAAATGTCTTTTTGTGCCTTAATGAAATGGATTGTATTGTAATTGAGTGCTAAATGAAATTTTTGTGCTACAATGAAATTGATTATATTGTAATTGAGTACCGTAATGAAATTGATTGTATTTTAATTGAGGTGGAGTTACAAAATCCTTTAATTTACATTACTCTGGTATAAGAGGGAGAAGGGAGTATTGGAAGTAAAAGAGTTGTGGTAAGGGGATTTATTTGATTGAAATTATATTGGTATTTTTCATATTCATAGCTATATAACTAAATAAATAGCTATTTTAGAACCCACGACTGAATATATATTAAATATTCTAATAGAGGGAGATGTTGTAACTTTGGATTTGCCAAGAAAATGATGGATGACTTCAAGAATTAGAAGAGCTTGCAAAAAGGGTATGATTGAGTGCTATTAATTATGTTGTAATTGAGGAGGAGTTATAAAATCCTTTAATTTACATTATGTTTGTAATTAATTTACAAAATCCTTCAATTCCTCATATAATGCCATTTAAGTACCCTTTCACTTCACCATCTAATATATCAATCTCTTACTAACACCAACTACAAAAATTGCTTATGCTTTATTTCAATTGCCATGAATAAGTTTGAAAGGTATCTACAATGGTGGAGTAAAAGAAGAAGAGAAAAAGATTAATACACCCTCTCAATTCATATGCATTTTGCCAAAACATGTCTATTTTCTCTTGCTTTATTAGTGTTTTTTTTTTCAGTTTATCTATGAGTTACTCCTAATTTCCTATTTGAGAGAATTTTCCGAATGTGGATGTATATGTGTTTTTTAATTGGCTTCAAATTATGATGCTACGCTAAGCAATAGTCATAGGACAAAAATAGAGGCACCCATAATCAAAGCTTAACAAAAAATCCAAGTTATATTTCAGATATTGATATGATTGTACACCTTGATATATAAAGAAAGAAGTATAAAAAATCGCATGTTATTCTACCTACGTGTATGTAATTTTAATTACCTTGGGTTTGAAGTTGTCCATTTTCTGAAATTATGATTTGAATAAGAAAAAAGATGGGTGATTTTATAAATAGTGTTGTATTTTTGTATTTTTATTTATTAGTGCTATGTATATTTTAAATTTTTACTTGAATTTTAGTATTTAAAAGATTTTAGTATCAATGTTTGTGTCATTGTGCTAGCTATGCATTTTCTACATATCTTTAAAGAAATAGGTCAAACATTTTGATATAATGACCTGAAATTATATTTTTCAACAAGAAGTATTACAAGAAAAAGAATCACTTTACTATTGTATTTATAGTAAAAAATTTTCAAAAAATTCAATATATAAAAGATGTTACATATAGTTCAAACATTTTGATATTATGACCTGAAATTATGTTTTTCACAACAATTATTACAAGAAAAAGAGAGCATATAATCACTTCGCTGTACGTATAATAAAAATATTTCAAAAAATTTAATATATAAAAGATGTTATCAATTATCAATTATCAATTATCAACATGCATACAAAGGAGAAGAAGAAACTAATATTAATAAGAGCACACCAAAAACCAATTGAAGAACCCAAAACATAGTTAAAAATATGGAATTGAAGACCAAATCCCAATTATAGACTCCAAAAGCAAGAAAAAACATTACAACGTAAAAGCAATAGACTAAAATCAATATATATCTAGAAATGTACCAATGAAAATGATAACTTAAGGAAATTTAACTACATTATGGGAGTATAATTTAATTTTTCAATTGATTTTACATAAAATGCCAAAACCTTTTTCCCAATAAATTTTCATGACCTCTACTTATGCATCTAAATAACCTGCTTCTTGAAATACACAAAGAAAGCACCATAAAGATCCTTGTCAACGTGAATTCCTTATTTACTTTGGACAAAGCCACCATCTTTAGTCAATGACCAAAGCTTATTAAGGGCGTTTGTTACCTAGCTAAACATTATGGTGGCATTTGGTAAGTGAGTTTTGTAATAGAGAATTGGAATAAACCCCATAATTATTGTTTGAACTACTACTATCAATATTGGGATTTTAGAATTATATCTAAAAATTGAGAGTTTCCTAATTCCATTAGTAAGTTAGAGGATTTTGGACAAAATAGAAATTTTATCCTGAATCTGAATCCAAGATGAATGATCCTGAATCCGAATCCGAATCCGAATCCAATCCGATTCCGTAAGTGCGAACCAAATACGACCTATATTATTCTGGATGAATGTAGAGCAAGGGCCATGATAGCATATAAAGGAATCCAGTTTGGTGTGTCAAAATTATTCTATTCAGGAATAAATAAAAGTAAACAAATTGCTACAAATTATGTTGAGGAAGGTAGATTCTAGAATGTAATCGCCATCCTTAGAATGCAAGATGATTTTCATAAATTTACTCATCGTGGAAATTCCCGGACATTAAATTTCTCCAACAAACAAAATTCACACAATTAGTTGAATGGCAACTTGAAGACATATATTCCTGTCAAATAGAAGAAGATGGAGAAAACAATAGCATTATGACTTCATGGATGACGACATCGAAATAAGTCTAAGAAATGATGCAGAAAGATGAAAATATAGGACACTAACAAAAGGAAGAAAAGAAAGAAAGACCACTGAAACAGTTGAAGAACCTCAGCAAAATAAATTTGCAAGGCAAGAAGTTGATCATGCTTATGCAAAATAACCAATATTTAGAAAGAGCAAGAGTAAAAGAAGAACTCAGCAAGAAAGAATTCTATTGTAGTAGAATAGAATTGTAAAATAGTAGTAATAGAGTTGCTGTAATAGAAGTTGAATAAAAAAAGCTGTAACGATATAGCAGCATATAATTTATAAGTATAATTTTTTAAATTTAAATATATTTTCCTTCATTCTGAACAGTTTATGTTTCTCGTTTGCTTAGTTGATTCATAACAAAGTTTGTCTCATTTGTCTAGAATATGATATAAGTTAATATCAAAATTTGTTCAAAGATTCTTCCAGATTTTATTCAAATAATTTATTTACTATTATATATTGATATTATCCTTAATTCTGAAAACCTCTGAATTTAGTTGTTTGTCAAGAGTAATCATAACAGTGCAGTGGGAAGTGAGTTTGTAAATTTAAACATGTTAAGGGACTTAAAGGATATTATTTTCATATAATAGTAATAGACTAAGTAAAACAGAACTTGGCAGCTGAGAAACTCTTTGCTTGGGTAAGAATTGTTCCTATCTTTGTTAGATTATATCAGTAAAACCTAAAGACTTGAGGTTATTATTATGAAATCAATTAATCATTTGATAAAATAAACTGGGTACGTTGTAGAAGAAAATAATTTAAAAACTCACGAGGTAGTGGCCGAGGAATTATGATATTTCAGGGACTAAAAAGCAATCAAAAACATAAATACTTTCACACGACTTAAAGAAATGTCACGTTGTCCACCATCAGATCACTTGTCAATACCAGTCACTCTAGCAAATTCGTGTACAAGCACTAGACTTTGTAACCTTAAAAACACTGCTATCAGAATGTGCTCGTGGAGCCATAACTTTTCTGAAGTCCTGGTCCTTGATGCGTACCAAAAATTGCTCAAGATTCAAGTCATTGATTGTGCTCCAAAGTGAAAGAATGCTTGCAAGGACAAGAAAAGCGGTCCAGGCAAATGTCGTCCGGTCGTCCTCCACTACACAATGATCTGGCACTGTGGTGGCGAGAAGTCCACAATGTATTTTCAAAAAAGGCTTGGACTTCAAAAATGCGGAGCAAGTTTCCAATTCATTTTTATAGAAGTCCAAGAAGACCTGGACTTCAAAAATGGTCTTCAAACATTGCGAGCAAATCTACAAATCGTTATTGGAAATCCAAGAAGACTTGGACTTGCACAATTGCGAAAAAGTCTACAATTTATTTTCAAAGAAGACTTGGACTTTAAAAATTGGCTCTTTGTATCAAAATTCAACAATTTTTTTTTTTGTAGCCCAGATTGATGACACACAGGCCTGGGGCATGTCAAGGCCGCTAATCGGTATTTGTTGCGACTGCAAAAACCCCTATCCAAATATTCACAACCTGGCTCTTCCAGCGTCATCATGTCTCTACCTCCCACGGCCTCCATTTTCAACTGATTCTAGTATATTTTGACTAGATTATTTATGTCAAGTACACAATTTTATTTAAACCCGTGTGAAACAGAAGTAGTTTGTTTGAAACAATTTATGTTACTAGTGCGTCCAAAAAATTCTAAAATTATATTCCTTGACTGTATACTTGTAGAAAAAATTTTGGTGTACATTAATATTTCGTTTTAATTTTTAAACAAGACTTGTATCCTTATTATTATTTTTATAGTATCTTTAATATTTTTAGATTGAAAAGCTATCTCTAAAACACCAATTGCTAACTTGTCCTAAAAGTGCCTTGAACATCAAAAGCTCTAGTTCTAAAATTATTGTAGGTTGATAACCAAATATTCTCACAGTAATTTTACTGTACAAAACCAATTATTTTATTTTATTTTTTAGAACCGCTGCAATTCCATATTGTTTGTTAAACAAATGTTAACCTAAACGTTCGGTCATAATCCAAAAATTAAGAAAAGATCAACATCCAATATAAAATTCAAATCTGAAAGAATAAATTATTGTTTAACAGGACAAAAAGAACTATAAAAGTTCGAAACGTACAAATTTTTAACAGACTAATAAAGTATATATCATATATTTGTTTAGTACAATTCCATAATATATGTTATTATCAAACGGGAACTTGAGACCATTTAAGCTCCATCTAAGGTGGGGAATTCTAAAAAACTAGTCGCTATTTGGTTTATTTTCGGGAAATGAAATTGATCAGATTACCATTCCCACCCTGACACAGGATCCCTTGCACCGTCATAGAATATTCTTGAAATATTCTAAATTTTCTTCTACCGGTACAGAATATTCCGTAACGATAAGTGGATTAAATATGCCTAGTGCGGAATATTCCATCCATTTTTCACTTTTCATAAAACCACAGGGGAGTTATATAGTCATATTGAAACTATAGGGGTTATGTGGTCAAAGATAATACCACACGGGGTGAATAGTAATTTACCCTTAAAATTAAGAAACCAAATTCAAACTGTTTTATCCAATATCTACTATTGATTTTAAAACTATCGTTTACAGATACCAATTAACGCAACAATGATTCGGCCAATTTTTTGGTTTTCCACCCTATTGTAATGTACAAGTATAAAAAGAATTATAATCTGATATAACACTATGTTTTTTAAGATAATTCCATTAGTGTTTCATCCTACGCTATCCATGCTACTAGTATTCTAGATCTATTTTTGTCCATATATCTACGCGTTAGATGTCCCCATTGTCTAGTATATTATACACACCCCGAGTAGCAATTTTTAGCTATGCCAAGCCAAGACTTTATCTGTTGTCTTAGAACTCAAACTGAATATGGTCATGAAGAAGTTTTACCACTCTCTGCCCCTTGCTTACTTCTTTTTAACCTTATGTATTACCCTGCTCCGCTATGACCTACCACCAACATTACCACAGATCAATCATCCCTTCTTTTATTGAGAGCTAAAATCAACTCAGATCCTAGTCAAACTTTGGCCTAACAACTGGTCCGTAACATCCTCGGTTTGTGACTGGATAAGAGTCACTTGTGGCTCTCGCCACCGCAGAGTGACTGCATTGGATATCTCCAACTTGGGTCTTGATGGCACCATTCCTCCCCAGCTGGGGAATCTTTCCTTTCTTGTTTCACTTAACATGAGTGAAAATGGTTTCCATGGAGATTTATCACACTGACCTAGCTCATCTGCGCCGCTTAAGAGTCTTGATCTGGGCATCAACAACTTCACTGGAGACTTTCCCTCGTGGATTGGTTCCTTAAAGGAAACTCGAATACTTGTCTCTAAGAAACAATAGCTTCACAGGCGGCATACCACCTTCTATCTCCAACATATCAAATCTAAAGACATTATGGTTGTCATTCAATTCTCTACAAGGAGTAATTCCAGTGGAGATTGGAAATCTAAATAAATTGACGACATTGAAGATTAACTACAATCAGCTTTCCGGTTCTTTGCCATGGGAAATTTTCAATATTTGTTCACTCGAAAGTACTGGTTTTCACAGTAATAGCCTATCTGGCAATCTTCCTGTTAACATCTGTCTCTGTCTTCCACGTCTCACATGGCTTGACTTTTCCACTAACAAATTAAGCGGCGTAATACCATCAACAATATCACAATGTTCAAAGCTTCAACTACTATGGTTATCTGAAAACCATTTTAGTGGACTGATACCGGCGGAATTGGGGAATTTAACGGTCCTTGAAGATCTATATCTTTACAAAAACAATTTAAATGGTAAGTTCCTAACTATTGTACTTTTGCAATAATCTATCTTTTTGAGCCAATCGGGCACGCCAGAAGCTCATTAATGTTCCCAAAGTTAGTTTTTCACCCCCTCCCTCAATAAAATTCCATTTTTATGAACGAAAAATTTAATCCTTTGCTTCTGTGCAAGTATTTTAGGACTTAGTATCTATTTGTTTCATGGATGGGATGAGATAGGATTACATATCCTCTGATTAATAATCTTGGCATGAGTAATTATTGGATTAATAGCCCCTATTATTCAGTGTTTGTTTGATACTGGATTTGATAGAATATTGTAAGAAATATGTCAGTGTGTGTTTTATTGATGATTGAATTTCAGTTTTACTGACTAAAATACTCAAAATTTATAATATTATTGTTATTTGGTAAGTACTGGTAGTTACATAGTGACAGGTGGTCATGGTAGTGTATAGTGATAGATAGGTGGTGGTAGGTGTTACATTGTAGTGGTACTAGTGGTGCTCGACTTATAATAGTGGACAGTGGTAGATGGTGATGATGCATCGTGGTAGATAGTAGTATTGCACAATAGTGGTGGTGCATGGCAATGATAGAATGTTGCATAGTGGTAGATATTGGTGGTGGTACAAAGTAATAGATGGTGATATTGCACAATAGTAGTGATGATAGCACTGGTGTTTTGTCTAGCAATGATTATGGTGGATGCTCAGTGGTTTTATTGATGTGTGATGACTAGTGGTTGATGGTGTTGGTAGTGATGTAGTGCAATTTGGTAGTGGCGGCAGTAATGGTGGGTGGTACTAGTGGTGCACATGGTGATGGATAGAGGACAAATTAATAAAAATTTTAGTATCTTGTCTAAGATTCAGTACTAGAAGAACAAATACAACCACTCCCACTGCAATTATTTCATCCTATGTATGAGGGACTAATGTGGCAAATAGAATAAATAATTGTATGCTTAAAATGCAACTAAATATCGGATAGCATAGGATTAATAATTCAATTCTGTGTCATCTCATGAACTAAATGCATCCTTAGTATTGGTTAATTTTTTATTAAACTTAATTTCTTCTGTCCAATAAATTTATAACTTTAGAGTTTAATTGGCTCCCTTTTGGATTTATTGTTACCATTTTATCCCTAAAAATTCTAATTATTAATTCTATAACTCTTTTACATTTCATCTCAGTATATATTAAAGTGCAGATGTATAAAAATTACTTTGGTGACAACATATCACACTTATTGAAAATATATATATATATCTGTGTGTGTGTGTGTGTCCGCGCGCCTTGCTTCCAAGTTGAATACTAAGACACAGTTATTATCTAAATTTTGATAGTAGAAATTAATCAACTTATACTTTCTTCTTTCATTTATGGTGATAAAAAGATTAAGTCAGAGTGATTCAGATATATATACGTATATATAGACACACACACATATATACATAATTTGTCATATTTGCCAGATAGATAAATCATATATTGATTAATAATTTACGGGTTTGTCTACAGGTGCCTCAGTTTCACCTAATTAGGCGTCAATATTATTTTTTTAAATAGAAAAGTTAAATTGGGAAAAGTATTTAAGTCTAGGGGGACAATAAATGTAACTTGTACATAGCTAGATAAATTGTGTGCATCAATAACTACCTCTCACATACCCGTAAGAAAATTCATAATTTGATATATAGCTTAGTTTTATATTTTCTATACTTAGACATTACTTTTTTCTCCTTATCAGAATCATCTTGTGATGAGAAAGAAGGTTTTGAGTAAATTTTGTGAAATCTTTAATAAAAGTAAAATAATTATTTGGTCAATGATTTAAAACAATTCTAAATTTATGGTAAAATGTTATGAAGAAGAGACAGGTAATAAAAAATGAAAGATTAATACTATGCAATTAAGTGTATTTGTCGTTAGAGACTGGTACAACATTTAAAAAACTACTTAATTAATTAAAGATTGTGTCTAACAAGTGAAGTTAAGACCTTAGACAAAAACAAGCGAAGCTAATAAATTATGGCCTCAAACTGTTAATCTTTTAGGTTGAAGGAAAGAAAATTTGAGAATTAGACAATTGAAAATAAATTCCAAGTGTTAAATAAGTTTAAGGAACAAAGCCAGGGGACTAATTTAACTAATTTCTCCTTTATGTCTTATTGTTTAAATGTAAAATTTCATGTTACCAGGCTCAAAACTTTTACTATACTGGCCAGTTCAGTTGGAGAATGATTTATAAATTCCATTTTCCTATGCAGTCGCTCATTCGTTTGTATGATTTACAAATTCCATTTTCCTATGTAGTCACTCATTCGTTTGTTTCTTGTTAAACGAATACACTAAAATACTCCTAATTATAAGACTTCAAGTCCACATGTATAAAAAATAAGCTTTGTTTAGGCTATTAGTCTAATAAAAAAACAAGAGGTGTAGTCTATGCAACGAATAAGTGGAATGTATATATCACTTTCTATTCAGTTTGACCAATACACGAGTTTTCACAATCTGGATCAAAAAGGTTGTTCTTCTTCTTAATCTGAAAATTGTTATCTATGGAAAACAAGAAGTCTACGGGACCTAGTTGGAACTTTGAAATTCATTATTAAGAACTGCATCCACTCTTTAGGTAAAATCCCACAAGAGCTTGGCAATCTACAGAACCTTAGAGAGCTTGGTATGACATGGAATAGCCTAAGTGGATCCGTAACCAGTGCAAATATTCAACATAACGACACTGCAACAGTTGTGGCATTGGGATCAATAATCTTTCTGGGAATCTTCCATCAGCCATGGGTTATGGATTAATCAACTTGGAAAGGCTTTATCTTGCTTCAAATGACTTTGTTGGAGTGATACCAACCTTTATCTCAAATGCATCTAAACTAGCTGATTTAGACCTATCTTATGAACAAATTCAGTGGTCTGATTCCCAATTCTCTTGGCGATCTAAGACATCTAAGAGACCTGTATCTCTTTCAGAATTATTTGACAGCTGAACCTTCATCAACAGAATTGAGCTTCATCAATTATTTGACAAATTGCAAGTGTCTGAAGAGGATTAGGGCTTGCTGACAATCCTTTGCATGGTTTTCTTCCTAAGTCGGTTGGGAATCTTTCAACTTATTTGGAGAAACTTTATGCATATAGTTGTGAAATCGAGGGAAGGAGTTCATGAAGAAATTGGGAATTTAAGCACATTAATAGCTTTGAGTCTATTTGGAAATCAGCTGAGTGGACCCCTTCCAAGCACAGTTAAAGGATTGCAAAATCTTCAGGTCCTATATATTAATGATAACCAATTGAGTGGTTCCGTTCCAAATAGTCTTTGTGAGTTAAAGAGCTTATTCGGAATATATCTAAGCCGAAACCAAATTCAAGGATCAATACCATCATGCTTAGGTAATATTACTTCTCTAAGGGAAATTTTTTTGGATGGAAATGACTTAAACTCTAGCATACCTTCTAGCTTGTGGGACCTGAATGATGTCTTGATCTTGAATCTATCCTCTAATTCCTTGGTTGGCTCACTACCTCAAGCAATTCAAAATTTGAAGGTTGTAACGGTGTTGGATTTGTCAGAAAATCACATATATGGGAATATTCCAACTTCAATTGGGGATTTGCAAAGGTTAACCAACCTTTCTTTAGCACAGAATAAACTTGAAGGGCCTATTCCCGACTCACTTAGTCATATGTTGAGCTTGCAATTCTTGGACCTATCAAGAAACAATCTCTCAGGTTTGATCCCAAGGTCCTTGGAAAACTTTCATATCTCACTTATATCAATCTCTCTTTCAACAATTTAAGAGGTGAGATTCCTTGTGGTGGTCCTTTTAAGAACTTCACAAGTCAATCCTTCATGTTTAATAAACTGTTGTGTGGTGCTCCAAGATTTCTTGTCCCTCCTTGCAGTACTTCTACATATCACAAATCAAGTAGGAAGAAGGTATTTCGATTGATCGTACCTACTGTTAGGTATTTTAGCAATAGTCATTGCTTTAGTTGCAACAATTTTATTTGTGCGATATCAAAGAAAGAAAGATGTTCCAACAACACTGGATTTAGTGCCCGTGAGAGTACCAGAAAGAATTTCTTATTATGAGCTTTTACAAGCAACCAATGGTTACGATGATACCAATTTGCTTGGTAGCGGCAGTTTCGGATCCGTTTACAAAGGAACACGAAGAGATGGGACGCTTGTGGCTGTGAAAGTGTTCAGTTTGCAGATGGATGGTGTATCGAAGAGTTTTGACACCGAATGTGAAGTATTAGGCAACCTTCGCCACAGGAACATAACTAAAGTGATTGGTTGTTGCTCTAACCAGGACTTCAAAGCCTTAGTGCTTGAATATATGTGCAATGGGAGTCTTGAAAGGTGGTTGTACTCCCACAACTATTACTTGGATTTGATGCAAAGGTTAAATATAATGATAGATGTTGCTTGTGGATTGCAATATCTTCATCATGGTTACACAACACCAGTAGTTCATTGTGACTTGAAGCCTAGTAACATCTTGCTTGATGCAAACATGGTTGCTCATGTAACTGACTTTGGTGTTGCGAAGTTTCTGGATGAGACACAGTGTTATGCATACCAAGAACCTTGCCACACTGGGATATATTGCACCAGGTGAAGGATAAAGCTTTTGCTTATTATTATTATTATTTACTTATGTTTGCTTATGTAGGTTTGATATTCCACTTTCCTTTGAAATAAATTTGATTGATTGCACTATATATTGTAGAGTATGGACTAGAGGGACAGGTGTCAACAAGAACTGATGTGTATAGTTTTGGCATAGTTTTGATGGAAACTTTTTCAAGAATGAAGCCTAATGATGACATGTTTTTGGGAGATATGAGCCTAAAGTCTTGGATAGAAGATTCTCTGAACAACACTTCATTTCAAGTTATAGATGCCAACTTACTCAGACCAGAAGACCAGCATTTCGCTGAGAAGCTGGAATGTGTCTCACTGATATTTCAATTGGCTTTGAATTGCTGTATTGTATCTCCAAGAGATAGGATTAACATGATAGATGTAGTTGCGTCACTCGGGAAGATAAAACATCAACTTCAAAGATTTTGCGAGGGAACTTGAACATGAAAGTATACTGTCCTATTTGTGTTTATGTAGTCTTATTAGAATATAAGCATAGAATCAATTTACTCATAACTGATCCTTGAAACATTTTTACAGGTCCATGCATGTCAAGATTTCAAGACTCGATGGAGTAATGATTTTCATTATCCAAGTTAGAGGATGTTGATGTATTCCTTGGAAACAAAAGGGATGTCAAACTTGTGTTCTTTTCTCTTCACTTGCACCACTTAATTTTTTTATGACATTAGCATGTACTTAATGCAAATTACTTTTTTTGTAGTTATTTGATTTAATATTCAAGAAACACGTTGCAGTTGTCTCACATTAGTTAATGTGTACATAGGGGTAACAGTTTCCGACACGACCCAAAAATCCGACATAAACCTAACCCACAAATGGAGGATTTGGGTTGGGGGTTCGCGGGTTGGACTCTATTTACCCGCGAAGAAAAACAGATCAGGTTTGGGTTGACCCGCGGGTGGACCCGTGAACCCAAAGAAAAAAAAAACTAATATTTTGTAACTTTGTTTCACCTATTCACATTCAAACACAAACTTTATTCATTGAATAATTAATAAAGTAAATTGTAAGAAAAATTAAAAATTCTATCTAGGTTTATGAAGAGTAAATTGTAAGAGAAATTAAGTATATGTTAATAAGTAACTTTGATATTACTGTGTGTAAAAAATATATTTGATCATTTTTTTTGTGTGTGTGTGTGTGTGTTTTAATCTCTTTCCTTTTTCTTTTCTTTCCTCTTTTCTTCTTCATCTCCCTCTTTTTTTTTTGGTTCGGGTCGGCAGGTCGACTCGCCAGCCCGTTTTGGGTCATGTTCGGGTTGACAGGTTGGCGGGTTGAGTTCAGATTGACGAATTGATTATTATACTTAAGTTTCAACTCGGCTGGCCAACTCGACCCGCTGCCACCCAGACACTCCTATAAACTAATGGGCACCCCGGTACATTACCTTGTGATGTTTTCTCAAAATTCTTTTAGCCCTTTTAATCATCAATCAAAACGGTGTAAAAAATGGTCAAAACAATTTTTTATGACAATTTTTGAGCCCAAATTCATTGATCATATGCACTGGCTTCGTACAACATTGCGCCGTCTTTCTTATTTCTTCTCAAGAATTACCATGCTACCATAACATGCATGATGCAATATTGAGAGTGGAGAATACAGGCTCCAAGCAGGAGTGAAAAAATGAAAGGGAGGAACCCTTGCACCCCCCCCCCCCCCCCCCAAAAAAAAAAAAAAAAACACACACACACACACACAGAGACAAAAGAAGAAACTAAAAATGTGGAAACCCTTGCCCAGTCTCCCATTCCCAAGATTTCCTGTGGATCTGGCTCCCTTTCTGAAGAAATATAGATCGTGGGCTGTAGATAAAAGAAGAATGGATCATGAAGCCCAGGATCTGTACATAAAGCCCAGACCCAGAGCCAAAGACCAAAGTCCCAGAGAAAAGCTTCAACTTAACGAGCTGAAAGCTAATGCTTCAGCTTGTCTTTAGCTGAGCCAATGGAGGATAATTCCAGCTTCAACGAATTTCCTCTTCTGCAAGGAATAGTGGATAGGATCAAGTTTGTTAGGAGTAGTAGCCTTTCATATTTAGACACTTGTTATTTTTTAATTTGTTGCAATTGTATATAAAACTCACTGTAGATACTTCATTGCTTTTTTGAGTGAATGAGCATTTTTCAGAAGAATTCCACTCCAAATATTTTCTTTGCATTTCGTTCACTTTCGATGTTACTCTTCTTCCCACGCATACTTGTTCATCTCCTACCATGCATACACACTAGATATTAAGAAGAGTAAATAAGGGGAAAAAGTGAAGCTGAATGACAACATGGAAGAGTTCTTGGCCTAAATTTGTAGGGATGCAAGGAAGGAAGAGGCCTTTAAAAACCATGGCGCATGGCAGGTCAAGAAAAGCCAGCGAGAACCCTAATAAACAATTGCTCGGCTGAAGATGAACAGGAATTAAAATGCAAAGCCTGAAGAGTGCTACTAAACTTTCTTTGCTTGCTGACCTCCCAACAATTATGAATTGTCCTTTGCTTCAAAACCTGCCTCTATACACATGCTGGAGAATGAAGGAAACTCCATCTGTTCTTATGTACACCTTTTATTGTGATCCACGAGGAAAGGGTACTTCCTCGTGAATATCATTTCTATGGTCTGTCACAAAAGATGCTTATCTATTGCTGGTTGCATTACATTGTTGTTTACAAAAGATCATGACTACCTGTGGAACAAAGGGCTCAAAGCTAAAATGTCTTAAAGAATGGTGGCCAAAACAGGACCACTGCAGTTTTTATCATCTGGTCTTGCAATCTGTTTCTATCACAATGTCTCTCCATCCTTTTTCAGCTTTGGCCATGGATAATTTGATGGCTTCAGCTACTTCTGCTTCAGCATTTTCCCCTTCTCTAGTCAGATAGAACCCAAAGTGCAACAAGTTTTCCTTCCTGGCTCCAGCTTGCAACCTCAATCCCAGTCCTTTCGAGATTGCTGCTTCGCAATGTTCAGCTTGGTGATACTCTGAGCAGGAGGAATCCAGCATTTATGCTCTCCTCCCCTCCTTGTTTTCTCTGTGCTTGCTTCCCTTGTCCCATTGATCACCATGTCATCCATTAAGTCAATGCTTTCTGTGCTATTGCCATACCATCCATCCCTAAGCTTCAAATTGGAGCCTGTTCCTTTCCCAAATGCATAATCTTAGCTGTTGTGCCATGTGCTTTTCATCATCAGGTGTAAGCCTTTCTCACATTCAGGTCTCATTGGTTCTTCTTCTTCTTTCTGTTTTTTTTTTTTTTTGGCTTTCTGCTCTTTATAATATAAAAACATTCTTCTGGTTTACCAATAATTAAAGTCTTACATAATATATTTTCCGGCAGGATTTCTTTTTGTTTTCAATTCCAGGCTTTGGAAATGTGCATAGTATTTTTAAGGCTTTTCTTCATCGTTCTATTGTACAAGATTCCATGTTTAGAAATTGAGTAGAGTATATGACCTTAAAAATATTGTCTTTTGTCACGAGGACTGTCCATTTGGTGAAATATTTTAATTGTTTTAGGCAATATTTCACTTGTGCGGTAGACTAAATGAACATCTGGACTTTAATTTCTCATTAAAATGTTAATCAGTCCTGCTCTTGTGTTTATGCTGTATGCCAAAAGTTCCTAAGCACCATATTCAACAAATATTGTCTTATTTAGCAAAAACTAAATTTTTTTTCCTTGTCAAACTTTACGCTCTACATTTTCTCCGTTTACACATGAAATTTTACTGTCAATTGATTTAAAACATCAATTTCTGATTGGTTCTAGACATCAATTTCAATAATTGGTTCTTGCACCGATCCTGAATCTTCTAAATTCAATCCAAAATCATTACCTGCTCACAATTGCTCCAGCTGCACGATCGCTACTACTAATGTTAAAGATCCTATCCCTCACCACTAGCTAACAGTATACCGATCGTACCATTAAAACCACCAAAAATGAAGCAAAGATTTTCTCAGACTTAACTTCCTTATTTTAGCCAATCAAATGAAGGCAAATAACCATTACAGTGCCACGTTGATATAATATAAATAACATCTCTAAAATAGAATCAATCTCCCCCCAATTTTTTTTTTTCCGGGGCACAAGCAAAAGAATGACTGCTTTGAAACATTAGAAAAGGAGACATTGGGCATTAGCACATGAAATCACAAATTGAAATATGGACAATCACTCTTTAAAGAATAGAGATAAGGAAAAAAATGATATTGATCTGTGTTAGCAACGCTAAATACACATGAAAAATAATAGTCAGACTACAAGTAAACAAAAGAAAAGATCCATATATGCCATTTAATTTGCTGGAACCATGGTCATAAAATATGATAGTAAGCATAAAATATATACAACAAAAGTTCTTTTGGAGACCTGTTTATATGGATGGTATTTCATAATAAAAAAGTAAATGATTCATATAGATCGCGATCCAGAACAGAAATTATTCATCTATCTAAGCAAACTAAACTATTTGATTAGAACTTTTGTTTAGAACACAGTTTACGCAGATCATATCATATAAAATCAGCTCTATAAATAAGATCCATATAGACACTTCACAAAAAATAAGGTGCACAAATAGAGTCTATAGTGAAACAGGATTTCTGACGAGTCTACGACAGAATATTCCTTATTTGATGGGAGGTACCAGGAAAGTGAGCAAGAAGTGACTACTACCTTTTGGTAAGCAACATAAGTTGTCAATCCGATGGATTTGTCTCCGGGAAGAATAAGAAAGAGAAGGAGAGAGACCACAGGAAATCAACGGCATGGGAGGATTAGGAAGGATTATCAAGATTTGATCACACACAGCTTGAAAAAAAGAAAGATCAAATCTTAATAAAAATCTTTCCCATCTTATATTATGCAAGCCTCCACAACAGGGATTTTTACTTCACCAGTGCCTTTTCCAGGTTTCACTTCAGAGTCTAAGGATACTATGCACGATGACCAAGAGGCCCAACATGTATCCAGAGACATACCTCGTAGGACACGTAAAATTTATAGGCCAACTGAATGCGAGATACATGGTACATTAGGACCGCATTAGACTCTTTATGTATTATTTTTATTTCTTTCAATGTTTTTATTATATATTATTAATTATCTATAATACTTTCATTATGTAGTATTTGTAATTCTTTTCACTTTTATGTCATTGTATTTTTACTCATTTATTGTTCTATTCACATATATCCTAATATATTCCAAATCCTAAGATCTAATAAACCCTAAGCCCTAATTCTATATTCCAAATTTTATAATTATCTACCAACTTTAAACTCTACAATTATGTATTTGGATTTTAAATTTTAATCCCTAATTAAGGTGTAATTATATATGCTATCCTAAATGCTAAAACCAAAAATTCAGATCCTAGAAGCAAAACCAAACAATAAAAAACCCAAATCCTAAATTCTCACCTCAAAAATAAAATATAAATTCTAAATCATATACCTAATAATAGAAACTTTAAGTCTAATAATAAACGATAAATACCCTAAGCCTAAAACTAACAATGTTAAACCACCTTGAACCTACTCTAAAAAATTAAGGTAAAACTCAAAACCCTAATGTCAAAAAGTCAAAAACTAAACCCTAATCCTAAAATTAAAAAAATCAAAAAGTAAAGGTTCGAATGGTCAAAATTGGAGTTAGAAGTCAAAAAGTCAAAATCGCATTTGAAGAATGTGATATCTGGAGACATCACATTCTACAAATGCGATTTTGCGTGGAATTCAGCACTGCCCGTAAATGAATGAAATTGAAAAAAAAAAAAAAACTGACATCGCATTCAGTAAATGCGATGATCACTCTGCCAGAAATACGGCCCAAAACTGTCCCATTTGTAGAATTGATTCAAAAAGAATCCTAATATAAGGAATTACTCTAGAACCTCTTGAATCAACCAAAAGAAACAAAATATGACCATGTGCTAAAGACTTCGCGCTCTTTACTGTTGACTTCATGACCCGGAAACCTCACAGTTGTTGACTACTAAAACTTGATAATTACCGAATTCTTTCTCTTGTGATTCCGATCAGTCGTAGCGGCGTAACTTCTCTGGTATTTATCTTCTGTCTCAGCTCTATTACTTCTTGTGAATCCCATATAGTTTATTATTTTTTGCTTTAAGCTGGGAACGTTTGCTTGGTTTCATGTATACTTTTTCAATACTTTGATTTAAATCGTATTGCTAAAATTTTTAATCAGCTTGGGAGGATTAATAGGGAGAGAAAGATGTCTTGCAATGAAGTTAATAGTCTCATTGAAGGAGTGGAGAAATTATTTTAGATCCAACTTAACACACTCAATATCAAGAAACTACAACCCCAAAATTTTATTGAATACCAAGAAACGTCACAATGAAACCGACTTGTATAACACCTGGGAGGAAATTTTACATAACAATTTAGCACTACTACCGTGTGGTGAAGGAGGTAAGAAATCTGCTCTAGGCCAGTAAAGAACTCAAGGAGGCCATAGCTGTTTGGAATGAACTGGGTATAGAACCAACACACCTTTTTACCAGCATTATTTGGCTCTTGCTTCTGCCACATGGACTCTCGTCTCACCTTAACCCTACCTGTGTTGTGTTGTGTAGATATTGGTGTGGTTGTTTGTGTAGATGTAACATATAGTGACTGTAACCTTTACTTTAACCCACAGTGCCTATGTCGGACTCTTTATTTGTTATAGTGTCCACATACTCCTGTACTCAAGTACATGTAACATAGGTTATTGCTCAAACTTAGCTAGCTTGAGCATTTAAATGAATCCCTTGGTTAGGAATTGGTGTAAGGTATCCGGAATGCCGCAAATATGCACTTGATTGTTTGAACTGTCCAATAAGGATCATCTTTTATCACTTTTAGACTAGAAGTACTATTCTCGGGTTATTGTTGAGGACTAGAAGTGAAGGGAATTTCTAACAAGGAAGAGGCCAAGGAATTTTTTCATAGGAAGAATGGTATTTTGCTTCTTTTTGTTGGAGACATTACAAAAGCTTCCTTCCTTTGAAGAAGGGATTGAATAGTTAATAAGACACTTGCGGTTAGGATCTTCTATTTTTCCCATTAGGGAATGCTTCATTTGGCAGGTAACATTACTGTCTTGTCAAGTAGATTAGAGATTTCCTCGTGACTAAGTGGTTCAGCCATTCCCTCATCAACAGAAAGGAAACAGAGGAAGAGATAGTAAACTAGAAGCTTTTAGTTGAAAGAGATTAATCTTTCTTACTATCATTGCCTTCAGATTTGAAGTGAGCCCTGGAATTAGCCTTTTTTTTTTGGTGTTTGGGGGGGGGGGGGGGGGGGGGGGAGGTAAATGCTCTTTCAGTTGTTATGGGTTGGATAACATCAGCATTGCTCGGTGCATGCATTTGCATTCCTCTTCATTATTTGTTTTCAGAAAAAAATGTATGTACAAAGAAAGTGATAATTGTGATTTCCGCCTTCCTCATAGTTTCAAATAAAAATGACAAGGCGGATTACATTATATTTATTGTGTTGCCTTTGTCATATTATACTGAAACACTATACCATGCTGAGTTGAAAAGAAAATATCTTACCATTGATGAAATTAATCTTGCAGAGAAACAAATATGATGCAGAAGTTCTACTGTATTTAAGCATTACAAACTTCAATATTGATGTGATACTACCATTTGGATCCATATTTGCATGTTAGAAAGATCAAAATCCACGAATTGGGCTTTCTTCTTTTTGGGACAAAAAGAGGATTCTACACATGCTTTCTAATGATCTATAATTTTGTGTTGCAAAATGTTTGTCCAGATTTATGAAAAAGAGGATGAGAATAGTAGAGTTTTCAGGTGTTACATTGAGACACAAAATTTTATTTTCTTGGAAATTTTGGGGAGGGTTGTGGGGAGGAAGAGCAGTAGGAGACGATCTCCTGATTCTTGCATTATGGGTTATGCATCCAACTACTGATGTACCAGCTTAATTACAGTCATATTAAATATTTTATGACTTATAAATATTTCAGATAAAAAATAGAAGTATGCATCAAGTGTAGACTGAGTAGACAATAACATTTCTAGCATGGCGGTAGCAGCATATTGCACTGTGGAGATTCACTGTATAACCAATGAGTTCAACATTTCTTTATCTCTTAATTCAATTACAAAACAAATAAAATTGCTAACTATCTATTTTAGAATTTATGCTCCTCCTTTTGTTTTCTATGCTAATGTTCTTGTCTAATAATTTTTTTCTAACCTTAGTACATCCAGATGCCGTGTCTCACTAGATTTTCAGACCAAATAATCCTCCTTTTCTTTCTCCTGGTGCCTCTGGTTGCTTATCTTTCAATTTTTTGCCAGGTATCCTTAAATTTTGTTGATCATCTTGGAAGATTACACCTGAGAGATGGCTTATGCTGCTGTGGCTTCTCTGGTGCAAACACTGGAGTCTCTGCTGCGGTATCCCTGTGTGATTCTCGAAATGAAGAATGTGGAAGCAGAAGTTCTCAAACAGAAGTTTACTCAAGTCTCATTGCTTCTTACAGGAGGACCTTCAACTCTATCAAACACTCATCTACAGAAATTAAGCAAAGAAATTGAGACTCTGACATCAGCTGCAGAAAATTCTCATTGGACAGTTCAGTTAGATGCAGATATCTTAGAGATCAAAAAAAGAATACTGTTCTCCATCTGTGGAACACCAAAGTTGCTGGAGGAAAAGCCAAAAATCTTGAAGGATAGTAGAATGTTTGAGGCAGATTTGAAGAGATTTCTAGATACCACTGTCTTTGACATCAGGACAGATATATCTAAATATGTACTTCAACCACCTTCTCGTGAAGCAGCAACAAAATTGCTTCAAGCAATTGATAAGCTCAAACAAGCCATAACCTTTTTCTATGAAGTTGCTTCTGAGATAACAATTCTCTACCAGGATCTTCGGTCCTTGCTGAGTATTCTTGATGATTCTTCTGATAAATTTCAGGATAATGAACTGCTGAATTGTATCAAAGATGTTGCCTATAGGACAAGAGATCTTGTTGAAGAATATTTGGTGGACAATCAAGTTGAGTCAGCAATGACATACTTCATTTACTATGTGTCCGGACTTCCTACTATATTTCCACATGGGAAACATTTTCTTGAAGTGTTTAAGAATATTTTTTATGGAAAGGAGGGCATTCGTCGAGGTCTAGTGCTTGCATTGCAGGAGGTTCGATCCATCAAAATAAAGACCATGAATATAGGTGATAAGAGTCTAAGATTGCAAGGATCCAGTAGGAGGATTGCACCACCAGATTCAAATGAGAATATTGTGGTTGGTCTTGATGATGAACTGATGAATATCTTGGAAAGGCTTACTGGGTTGCCATCTGGATTACATATAATAACAGTTTTGGGGATGGGTGGCATTGGTAAGACAACTCTTGCTCGAAAAGCTTTTAGCCATTCTTACACTGATTATCACTTTTATTGTCGTGCATGGATAACAGTATCCCAAGTTTATCAAGTAAAAGATTTGTTGCTAGGCCTTTTGAGCTTTCTTCCACATTCCACTGATAGATTGGTTGAGAAGAGCAATGCTGAATTAGCTGAAGTTGTGTACAGAAGTTTGAAAGGTAGGAGGTATTTGATTGTTATGGATGACATGTGGAATATTGATGCTTGGAATGATGTTAAAAGATGTTTTCCTGATGACAAAATGGGAAGCCGAATACTGGTTACGACTCGGTTAACTGAGTTAGCCAAGAATGTGAATCCCAAGAAGGCTCCTCATTGTATGAATCTTCTGAATGCAGAACAAAGCTGGGAACTATTGGCAAAGCTGATCTTCGGGATAGGAAGCTGCCCTCCTGAATTGGTGGGAAGTGGAAAGCAAATAGCTAAGAGATGCCAAGGACTACCTCTAGCAATTGTTGTTATTGCTGGTGTTCTCTCACGTGGTATTAGAACATACGATTATTGGAATGATATTGCAGAGAAGGTGAGCTCAATTGTGTCCACTGATCCAGAACAATGCCTAGATATACTCGCTTTGAGTTACAATTACCTGCCTCATCACCTGAAAGCCTGCTTCCTTTATATGGGCTTTTTCCCTGAAGATTGTGAAATTGAAGTTTTGAAATTGATTAATTTATGGGTTGCAGAGGGCTTCATTGATTCGGAATCTTCAAAAGGTCTGGAATATATTGCGGAGAATTACTTGGAAGACCTTATTGCTAGAAATTTAGTTCTGGTTGAAAAGAAGCATTTTGGGGGGAAGGTCAAAACTTGTCACCTCCATGATTTCTTACGCGAATTATGCTTGAGAGAAGCTCAGAAAGAGAACTTCATGCACGTGCTACAAAAGAGAGGTTCCAAAGGGTTTCAGGCAGGCATGCGTACTCAGCGTCGTCTCAGTTTCCACTTGGATCCCTATAGTGATGTGCCTGCGGCTCCTGCAATCCCACACGTCTCATCTTTTCTGTGTTTCACATTGGGTACCAATATAGTACCGAATATATTATTCTTTCAATTAGGCTTTAAATTGCTTAGAGCATTAGACATATTTTTTTTGCATTTTGATTATTTCCCTGTTGAAATAATAAAACTGATTCATTTGAGGTATCTTGCACTCAATGTTACCTACGAGCTTCCTGCATCAATATCGCAACGGAGGAATCTCCAAACCTTTGTCATAAATGGTCCATGGCCTTGCGGGGAATCTGGCAGTAGCCCCACATTGTTACTAGAGTATTGGAGTATGCTTTCACTCAGGCATCTCTCTAGTTGCGTGGCTTGTCATTTAAAGAATCCTTCCTCAGTCTGGGATAACTTTTCTCTACCATTTGCTTTAGAATGGCTGCAGAGTCGACCATTTGCTTCAGAACAGCTGCAGACTCTCTCTACAATAAGATTTTCAAGCTGCACAAAGGAAGTTTTCACTGTCATGCCCCATCTTAAGAAACTGGGAATTTCTGAAACTAAAGAAGACTACAGCACAGGCAGATCATTACAATTCCTACAAAATCTTGTCTACTTGCAAGAACTTGAAACTCTGGACTGTTCCTTCTACACGCAAAATAGAGAAGCACGACATGTTTTGGGTTTTGGCTGCTTTGCCATCGACTCTTAGGCAATTGAGTTTGAGTTGGAGTTACTTACCATGGGAAGATATGACACCCATAGCCATGTTACCGAAACTTGAGGTACTCAAATTCAAAAATTATGCTTTCCAAGGACCTAAATGGGAGCCTATTGAGGTGGGTTTTCGTAGTCTAAAGCACTTGCTTATTGAGAACACTGACTTAGTCTATTGGGAAGCAACAGCGCACCACTTTCCATGCCTTCAACATCTAATTCTGAAGTATTGCAAGCTCTTGGAGGAAATCCCTTTTGGTGTTGAGGAAATTGGTACCTTGCATCGAATTGAGGTGCATTACTGTAGCCAACCTGTGGAGATTTCTGCTAAAGAAATTCAAGAACAGATTGAAGGCATTGATGTTTTTATCAGGAGCAATCGGTATGTCAAACATTTTGTTTATAATCCTTTTTGGTTTGTGTTTTTAGTCGCACCTGATATTTTGAACTTAAAGTGCAGACTCTGATTCATATAATATATATTTGAGCTTTAAGTAGTTATTGTTTTCCTTCACCTTCTGTTATCAATATATTGTACATTTGTCTTCTGTTTGTGAATCTATTTATTTTCTTCCCATTTTTTGTAACAGGAATCCAGACTTTGCATAAGGAGAGCTAATAATTCATTGTTTGCCCTGATGTTCCACTTCATCTTAACCTCACTGTATGCATATCCCCTTCCATGAATCCTTACACAAGAATTTGTAGATGTTCTGTCTGTACCAAATTCACATACTCGTTTTCATTTTGGACTCCAGTTGACAAGTTGCTCCTGCTCTATTTCAGTATTAATATGTTCGTGTCCTGTTAAATTATCCATCATTCTGAACATGACTTTACATGACTCTACTCATGGATAATAGGTAAGCCCTCTTACTAAATATTGTGAAAATTTTCTTCTGGTCTTATGTATTTGAAGTAATCCCTTCTTCTACGAACATATTTTTATCCAGGACATGGTATTGAAAACAGAAATTGTATGATGATTTGCCACATGTTATTAGTTTAGCATTAGGAAACAGAATGGCTTCATAATTTTGTCTTTATTTTCATAAAAATGAATTTCCTTCGGAAGAGCATCCATTTGATTGTTGTCTTGTAAGTGTCCTCTCTAACCTTTTCATTGTTATCCTTTAAATAAGGAGGCTATATTCGAACTTTACATTAAGGATGTAGTTCGCTTATTGCGGCAAGGCATACTTCTTCTCTAGTCTGGCTCCAACTCAATACTCTTTCCAAAAATCTCCATTCATGATTTGGGTGACAACCACTACTCAGTAACACACATCAAAATGTTGAACTAGTCAGGTCAGAAGTCCATCATTGGTTGTTGACACTGTCAAAATGTTTAATTTCGCAAACAAAGTAGAGTTTGAAGAAGTTATCCAAGAGATTCTGGTACTAGAATCACTTCATGAAAGCATAATCTGACACCACGTATCTACAACACAGGAGGCTCCTGCAACTTGCTGAAAATTTTCTTTTTTAATCACTAAAACAAACGAACATGAAATCTGAATACTGGAATCACTATTTGTATCTTTTTTAGATTCCTTTCTTTGCATCTATAGATTTTCCACTTCAAGCGTTGTAGCCGATACTCTTCCACTTCAAGAGGGATGTGAACTTCATAGGGTGCTCTTGAACAAAGAAAGGAACGGAACTTAGTCAGATATCAGATTTTCTTTCAGCAATTGAAATTCCAGAACAAATATCTGTAGGTGGAGATAATCTTGGATCTAGGTCAATGGGCGGATTATAGACTACAGGTATTAGTTCCCTTAGGGGTGAAATTAGGAAGATGTATGACAAGTAAATTACCAGTAAATTATGAAGATGGATACCCTTCAGCACCTAAGCATTAATAAGAGTTTTGTCTTAATGTATACTCCATTAATGCAGATATTATCTTTTTATTTCCAAATAACAAATAAGATGTATGCTTCCTGGTCCATTTTATGGTTTTCAGCATTGAAAAAATTTCAATGTTCTTTTAGTGTGTTCTCAAAGTCGAACTAAAGCCTACCGGACAAAAGAACATGGTTTTCTCTTCCAATTAGCAGTTAAGGCATTTGCTTTGCTTCAGAATGCTGCATCTATCTATCACATTCTATAACCACCAGCGAGTCTGAATTTGGTTGTTATTACGTTTCTCGATCAAATCCAATTGTGCACCAGATCACTTCTTTTACTTTAAATTTTTAATTTTAATTTTTATTATTTTTTGGGCTTGGAAGCACATTTCTTCAATATTGTGTTACTGCATGAAGTGTTTCTCACTCAAGCAGGTTAAGATTATAGAAAAATTTCCAATTGAGATTCTACTGAATTAATAACAAACCAGCACTTTAGCTTATATTTAATAGCCATTACTAAACATAGGATAGTATCCAGTAAAATTAATGTGAATAGTACCTACACAAAAACTTTCTAACAGTAAAAGATGCTTCGCAAAACCAGCAAAAGGAAAACCAATGCAAATTGATTGAAGTAGATGACACAAGAATTACCATGCTACCGTAACATACAAGATGCAATATTGAGAGTTGAGAATACAGGCTCCAAGCAGGAGTGAAAAAATCAAAGGGAGGAACCAAACGAAACCAATTGAACGATAGGCTTGGGTTACCACCCCAAAAAAAAAAACAAAACAAAACAACCAAAAACAAAAACCAAAAAAAAAAAAAAAAACACACACACACACACACACAGAGACAGAGAGAGAGAAGAAGAAACTAAAAATGAGGAAACCCTTGCCCAGTCTTCCATTCCCAAGATTTCCTGTGGATCTGGCTCCCCTTTCGATGTTACTCTTCTTCACACGCATACTTGTACGTCTCCTACCATGCATATACACTACATGTTGAGAAGAGTAAATAAGGGGAAAAAAATGAAGCTGAATGACAATACGGAGTAGTTCTTTGCCTAAATTTGAAGGAACGCAAGGAAGGAAGAGGCCTTCAAAAACCATGGCGCAAGGCAGGTCAAGAAAAGCCAGCCAGAGCCCTAATAAACAATTGCTCGGCTGAAGATGAACAGGAATTAAAAGGCAAAACTTGAAGAGTGATACTAAACTTTCTTTGCTTGCTGACCCCCCAACAATTATGAATTGTCCCTTGCTTCAAAACCTGCCTCTATACACATGCTGGAGAATGAAGGAATCTCCATCTGTTCTTATGTACACCTTTTAATTGTGATCCACAGGGGTAAAGGGTACTTCCTGTGAATATCATTTCTAAGGTCTATTGCACAAGATGCTTATCTATTGCTGGTTGCATTACATTTTTGTTTACAAAAGATCATAACAACCTGTGGAACAAAAGCTCAAAGCTAAAATGTCTTAAAGAATGGTGGCCAAAACAGGACCATTGCAGTTTTTATCATCTGGTCTTGCAATCTGTTTCTATCACAATGTCTCTCCATCCTTTTTTCAGCTTTGACCATGGATAATTTGATGGCTTCAGCTACTTCTGCTTCAGCATTTCCCCCTTCTCTAGTCAGATAGAATCCAAAGTGCAACAAGTTTTCCTTCCTGGCTCCAGCTTGCAACCTCAATCCCAGTCCTTTTGAGATCGCTGCTTCGCAATGTTCAGCTTGGTGACACCCTGAGCAGGAGAAATCCAGCATTTATGCTCCCCTCCCATCCTTCTTTTCTCTGTGCTTGCTTCCCTTGTCCCATTGATCACCATGTCATCCATTCAGTCAGTGCTTTCTGTGCTATTGCCATACCATTCATCCCTGAGCTTCAAATTGGAGCCTGTTCCTTTCCCAAATTTCCACATAATCTTTGCCGTTGTGCCATGTGCTTTTCATCATCAGGTGTACTCATCACCTCTTTAAGCCTTTCTCACCATCAGGTCTCATTGGTTCTTCTATTTTTTTTTTTTTTTTTTTTAGCTTTCTGCTCTTTATAATATAAAAACATTCTTCTGGTTTACCACTAATTAAATTCTTACATAATATATTTTCCCGCAGGATTTCTTTTTGGTTTCAATTCCAGGCTTTGGAATTGTGCATAGGATTTTTAAGGATTTCTTCATCGTTCTGTTTTTCAAGATTCCATGTTTAGAAATTGAGTAGAGTATATGACCTAAAAAATATGGTCTTTTGTCCCGAAGACTGGCCATTTGGTGGAATATTTTAATTGTTTTAGGCCAAATTTCACTTGCCCAGTGGACTAAATGAACATCTGGACTTTAATTTCTCATTAAAATGTTAATCAGTCCCGCTTTTGTGTTTATGCTGTATGCCAAAAGTTCCTAAGCACCATATTCAACAAATATTGTCATATTTAGCAAAAACTAAATTTTTTTTCCTTGTCAAACTTTATGCTCTACATTTTCTCCGTCTACACATGAAATTTTACTGTCAACTATTGATTTAAAACGTCAATTTCTGATTGGTTCTAGACATCAATTTCAATAATTGGTTCTTGCACCGATCCTGAATCTTCTAAATACAATCCAAAATCATTACCTCCTCACAATTGATCCAGCTGCATGATCTCTACTACTAATGTTAAAGATCCTATCCCTCACCACTACCTAACACTGTACCGATCGTACCATTAAAACCACCAAAAATGAAGCAAAGATTTTCTCAAACTTAAGTTCCTTATTTTAGCCAATGAAATGAAGGCAAATAACCATTACAGTGCCACGTTGATATAATATAAATGACATCTATAAAATAGAATCAATCTCCCCCCAATTTCTTTTTTTTTTTTTTTTTTTTTTTTTTGGGGGAGGGGAGGGGGGGCACAAGCAATAGAATGACTGCATTGAAACATTAGAAAAGGAGACATTGGGCACTAGCACAGGAAATCACAAATTCAAAGATGGACAATCACTCTTTAAAGAATAGAGATTAGGAAAAAAATGATATTGATCCGTGTTAGCAACGCTAACTACACATGAAAAAAAATAGTCAGACTACAAGTAAACAACAGAAAAGATCCATATATGCCATTTAATTTGCTGGAACCATGGTCATAAAATATGATAGTAAGCATAAAATATACATACCAAAAGTTCTTTTGGAGACCCGTCTATATGGATGGTATCTCATAATAAAAAAGTAAATGATTCATATAGATCTCGATCCATAACAGAAATTATTCATCTATCTAAGCAAAATAAACTATTTGATAGGAACTTTCGTTTAGAACACAGTTTACGCAGATCATATCATATAAAATCAGCTCTATAAATAAGATCCATATAGACACCTCACAAAAAATAAGCCGCAAAAATAGAGTCTACAGTGAAACAGGATTTCTGACGAGTCTACGACAGAATCTTCATTATTTGATGGGCGGTACCAGGAAAGTGAGCAAGAAGTCACTGCTACGTTTTGGCAAGCAACATAAGTTGTGAATCCGATAGATTTGTCTCCGGGCAGAATAAGAAAGGGAAGGGGAGAAACCACAGGAAATCAACGGCATGGGAGGATTAGGAAGGATTATCAAGATTTGATCACACATAACTTGAAAAAAAAAGAAAAAAGATCAAATCTTAATAAAAATCTTTCCCATCTTCCCGTACCCTCAATTTCCTGAAGACTAACCTCCCTTTCCCCCGTATTCCTCTTCCTTTATACATATACATAAATGGATTGGATATGAGTAAAAGAGTAGAAAAGGAGAGGAAGAAACTCTAGAGAACCATAGGAATGGGAGGACTGGGAAAGACAAGATGAGAATAACTTAAATCATCTCCCAAAGCTAAGTTTCATCACTTCTCTTGCCAAACCTCCCATTCCTCTGGATTGTTGTCCAGGGCTTCTTACTTTCCTCCTACCCTAGATCACTTCTCTTGATGAGTTTTGTATTGAGATGCAGGAGAAGAAGGGATACGCGTTGTTATTATAGAGATGTCTGCAAAGTGCATTTAAAGCAGCTGTCTTCTGCATTTCATAATAATTCATAGCGGTCCATTGTCGGTTGGCAGAGACGAAGCCACGAGGTAACTTCCCTGTTGCTTTCCACCTAACCTTCGTGGCCGACAAGAAATAAAAAAAATGCGGATTCGTGACTTCAACGCAACTTTTATTCTTATTTTATTTGCAAAAGGTGACATTTAATTGACACAAAAAAAGGTAGTACAAAAAATTTCAAGTGATTTATTTGAATTTATTTAAAGAGAGCTCAATTAGATCATAAAAAAGTTAATGAGATTCAATCACCATTAAACTAAACGAATAACAAGACTCAACTACTATTAGAGTAGACATGTACTTCACGCATCCGTCTGAATTATAAGACAGATATAAGTGACAATTAATCAAATTAAAATCATATATTTTTATTTATTTTATCCAATATTGCAAATTGCGTCATTGTCAGGTTGGCATTTTCCTTCCCACTTCACCCGTTGAAGTCACGGACAAGGTGAGACTTCCTAAGCTTAAAACAAAAGCGTCATGGTCATACGAGGGGAAAAATGAAATTATTCTTTTATCTATTAAACTGCTGCATTTCACAGTCATTATTTTATTTCTCAAGTTTATACAACAACCAAAAAAAAGAGCAAACTTCTCGAATTGTTTTTGGAATGAAAGTGAAATCAAATAAACATATGTAAAGGGACCAAGATTATTATATCATCAATTGGCTGTCTTAATTTCTACCATATTGCCTCTTGTTTTGGATTTGTCATGAGTGAAACCCATAGCAAGATTAGGATTATTTAAAAAAAAAATTCACAATAAAAAAACCGGTAAAATTACTAGCTCGAATATCGGTTAGATACTTAACAAAACCAATCAAACCAATTCAGATGACCGTCTATAAATTTGTGAACCGACCATCTCCAATCAATATAAAATAATAATTTAAACTTAAATTTCAGTATCTTGTTAAAAGCAGAAACTAAAATTTGTTTTAAAAAGAAACCAAATTTATATAAATTGTTTATTTATAAAAGTAACATTAACAGTGAAGATTAAAAACAAATCTTATTTTTTGGAAAAGCATAAATTTTAAAAAGATCAAATCATCCGCCTGTCATCTTATAGCAGTCGAATTTTTGTTTCTCCTGCCCGCTCACATTTACTGAACAGCTCCTAAGTCTTACATTTGTGATTTTCACTCTCTCCTGCCCGTTCACATTGATTTCCTTGGAAGTTTCTCGGCCAGTTCATCTTTATGTTGGAGGACCAGATACTCTGACCTGAGAATAAAGTTGTGGGACAAATCGTACCGCAATGGTAGAATAAAATTGCAAGTTGGTAAAGAAGATGATCACCAAGACCCATTTTCACGCGCATTTGAGCTCACCTAGACCCATTTGAGCTGCTAACGGAGCTCATTATTATTAACATGTTGTACAAACACTGTTAATGTTAAAGTGATGAAAACACTTATGTCGTATTCCAATTGACATATTGCACAAATTCCTCAAATCTTTATAATGGAAAACTGCTGTATAACCAGGTAAAAAAAAAAAACTTTGTATATTTACGTTTCATCAGTTGAAAAAATCAGCCCACCTTTCTAATTTTTCAGTTGGGATTATCAGTGTTGCTTGTCAATTGAGGACTATTCACAAAACATTATCACCTCACATTCATACTTATTTATATAAATCAGATAACTATTAAAGTGTAAATATAATGTGATAACTTTTTATAAATGACACTTAAAAAAAAAAGTAACACAAACGATTCCCAACTGCTAATTTTCAATTTTCCAGATGTATGTTACTTAGCAGCCCCAGAGTGGAGGAATAAAGAAGGAAAAGCAATTCCGCCTTAATCAAATGCCGAGAAATGAAATGGACTCAGTTCTAAGTTAGAATTGAGAGAATTTTTCTCCATATGAACTCTTTCTCCTTTCTTCTTCCCATCCCCGTTTGCTATTATTTGCTCTCCTCTGCCTTCCCAAATCCAAAGCTTACACATGATACATGTCTGCTAGACACATGACACAACTAAAACATAAAAGCAAAATATAAGAATTTTGATTCCAACTTCATTATTTATTCAATTAAACTAAAGGTTTTCCCAACCGAAATTCTTCACCAACTCCATAAATAGCATAAATCTATCTAACCAGTCAATCAATCATCATATAATTTACGGGTCCCCAGAGGACAAAGCAACATGTTATCTGCAAGAAATATGACAACCAAAACTCCAGTCACATGTGGTTACTTTATCTGAAGAATACAATTAAAAAACACAAAATCAGCCAAAAAAAAAAAAAATTCATAGTAGAAATATATGGCTAGAGATGGCAAGACGAGGGAAAGATCTCAACACCAGACTGTAGAGTATATATGCAGAGCAATCTGATAAATCTGACAGAAAACGTGGGGAAAAACAGAAGCCCCAGGAAATCATTGGGATGGTGGGACTGGGAAAGGATATCCAATAAATCACATCATCTCCTCTCCAAGCCCACTACACCAACAACTTCTTGGTGAGATTCATCTGCCTTTCCCTCATCTTCCTCCAATTTGACATACTTCAAAGGGTATGAAAGGAAAAGAAGAAACCTGAGGAAGGCCATTGGGCTCGGTGGGATTGGTATCAATCTGTGCTATGGCAGCTGCTGCGGTTGTTAACTTGTTACCAACCGACCGACTGCCCAAAAGCTTTGCACGGCTATTTCTCCATTTCCATCCTAACCTTCCTGTCTAGATCTACAGTCTTCGAATTTGGGGTACTGATTGCTAGAACGGTGGTGATGTGACGTGGACTCGTAGTGTACTCGGAAAAAAGTATACAATACACCGTGTGCATTATCACGTGGTGTACTAAAATTAATAATTTATTAACATATGGTAATCGTAAATCATACTTGTATTATCATCACGTGGTGCACGCAATACTCACTCGTGTACTCGGTACTGGAGCCTACTGACGAAGCCTCGTATTTTAGTCTACTGGTAGTCTGACAACTATTGTCCCTATAATCTTAACGCGTGTTCTCTTGAATTAATTTTTGGGTTAATAACACATTGCCCCTGAATTTAGGGGTAGTCACATTTTGCCCCCTCAACTTTAAATATATACATTTTGCCTCTCAAGACTAGTCAAAGTTAGGAATTAAAAAAAAAGTGAGTGTTATGACATTATTGTACTTTTATTAATGAATATATTTATAACTTAATATCATTTTTTTTTCATTTTTAAAAGATTTATATCTTCTCTATCGTATTAATTTTATAAAAATATCAAATTAAAAAATTTAAAAAAAGTTAATATTTAGTTTATATTTTTGAAATTTTCTTATTATATTAATATTTATTTCTATATATATTTTGTTTAATTTATTATACTTTAAGTCAAACAAAACCGATAAATAACACGACATTAAAATGAATTCAATTGTCAGAATTTGTATAAAAACAGTGATACCAAACTCATTTATTTAAATTGAATTTTTATTATTTTAATTTATTTAAATTTTTGGACTAATATCATAATCATTTTTATATTTATCAAATTAGTACAATATGAAATTTTTAATCAAAGAATATTTTGGAAAAAAAGAAGAGTTAGCCCATTAAAAATGAAAAGAAATGATATAAATTTATAAATTTATTAATTAATAAAAAAATAATAATATCATAACAGTCTTTTTTTTTTTTGAATTATTAAGTTTGATTAGTCTTTCGGGGACAAAGTGTTATTAACCCTTAATTTTTTGACTTGCAATCCGTGGCTCGACCTTGCAGTGTTTCGTTAAAATTATTCGCATGCTGTCCAAATGGAAAGATAGGCCCAATATCCTTGGGTTTTGAGAGGAAGAAACTAAACTATACTAGCCAATTCTGTTCATCTAAACAGCTAAGTTTCGTGAAATGGGTTTGGAATTTAATCTATCCAAGATAGAGGCAAAAACTTTAATCTGGGGTACTACTTACTCTTTTTAGTTTTCTCAAGCTAATGCAATGCAAGCCCGTTGGGGGATAAAAAAACCGGGAATTAAAGGGCCCATCAATTCTAACATTTTTTTTTTTTTTGGCAGTCATCCTGCTTTTTAACACTTTTAACAAATTCAGTTCGTTCTGATTTTTATTAGTTTTGTGTTCACTAACCTAAGTCGATTCCTTACTGTTAATATCTTCAAAGAAACATGTTTGGTGACAACGATCACCGTGTTCAAAAGTTTCTTCCAGAAATAATCTTTATTGAAATTAACTTTCTAGCATGATATTTTTAATGTAAGAGAAGCAGAATGCATTTGAAGGTTTTCACTTTTAGCTGTCTAGTTCGTAGCTTCTGAGTTTTACCGTTGCAATTGAATTGCTACAACACTAAGGCATTTGGCTCAAATTTATCAATCATTATCACAAGTAATGGAATGAGTATCATTCCCTCTGAAAAGATTAAGAGTTTGATATAGTAATACATCGGGGGAGTCACGGAGACCTTAATTAATCACTTTCATTCTCATTGAAAGATAGTGATAATTATTTTTCAAATATCAACAATGCGTATAATTCATATTAATACCTATTTCCCTCCTTGATTTCCCTAAACCTACCACCTCCTAAATCCATTAGTATCAGATTAGACATTGAGCACTTCCTCTGTAATTTCAAGAGTTTCCCGGTCCAAACCTTGTAAAACAGTGAAACAACAAAACAAGAAACAAGGAGGCCATAACCAAACAAAACAGAAAATTTACAGCTTTTCTTCACATTACATCCGGAAAATGGAAAAAGACAAAGCAACACGAACTATCAAATGATTGCAGTTATAGGGAAATGGTTAGTTACATAGCCATATTCAATTCACAATCTCGAAAGGATTTCCATCACATGCCTCTCATTGGTCCGTTGTTTCATGAGCTAAAGACAACCACATAAACAATTCATATCAACTCGTCAAAAGTGCACTGTTAAATGTTACGTACTGCTTTTCCACAAGAAGAATCAGAGAGAACATACAGATTTTTCTAGTTGATGCTTTCCAGCTTCAAGTTAATCTCCTTGACTTCTCTGTTCATACAATCACTGTCATTACTTCACTAAACATTAGCTTGCGTTGCCTATTAACCCATTGCTTATTTTAAGGAACATAAAAAACTCAGCATATTTATCAACATGTCTGCAGTTGTCTAATCATCCAATCGTCATGTCCACGAATATATTTTTAGCAATATGCATAACCTATCGATTTAGAGGCTTTAAAGGCCTTAAATTCATGGACCTGATGAGCTTCTCCTCGTCAGTGAGGGCATGGCGGAAGTGGCATCGGTGTCCATAAGGGCAGTGATCACCATTCAACACCATGCGGCACGCCTCAGTCTTGTACCTTGGGTGGCGAATTATAGGGCGCAGCTCCTTAATTCCATGAGCAAATTGGCAGTTCTCTCCATAAGGGCATCCTCCAGTCTCTTGCCATTTGTTGCACAATTCAGTCTTGAACATTCCCTGATTGTAGACCTCCAGTTCAACTGGTTGCTTCTCCTTTTCCCTTCCTGGAACATACACCCTTGGCTGCAGTCACATCATCAAAAACTAAGATTTCAACCAACAATGCATTGGGTAACTTTGGATGCTGTTTAGCCACCAAAAACCAATAAACAAGACATTTTCTAGAGTCCTTTTTTTTTTCCCCTTTTTTTTGGCTTTAGTACAAGATATATTCCTGATTCATGTAACAAACATGGCAACAAAAAAACTTTTATCTTTCATTCTCGTGCAGAAAATCAGCTGAGCAGACAAATACCAGATGAAGCGAACCAGTGCTCAATACATGCTCGAGCAATCCCCACCCTCAGTCTCTCATCAAAAACTAGTTGCGAAGCACAAACAGAAAATAAATCTTACCCTGAATTCATCGTTCAATGACCTCTTAAAAATTATTATAACTGGGTAAAAACCTTTTTCATTGTATCGCAAGTAGCAACTCAATTAAGCGAACAAGAAATGCCGTTTCTTTCAGATCAATTAACATAAAATACAGACCGCTAAGATCGTAATTGCACTTTCTGATCAAGTAATTCACAGTGCGAGGGATAACTAAATAGTGTACTATTGTATCACAGATCAACAAATTAACTTCTTTATTACAGCTTTTTGAATGTATTCATTTAACTTATTTACCTGTCCAGCGCTGCTGCTTCCACAAGTCTGAACATTCTTCAAGTTCCTATCAGACCGAACAGAGATACTTTTAGGCAACAAAACCCGATCCCCCTCTGCATTCTGATTTCCTTCAACCGGATCCGAATCCACCACGGTGTCCGAGCTTGGATTCTCCACACTCACCAAACCTAACTTCCCCAGTCCATGCACCAACGAACTAAGATCCGGGTCCGGATCCGGATCCAGACCCGGACCCGAAAGCCCAACCAATGAAGCATACTCAGAAGTTGCTCTCAGCAATAAGCTCAACCGGTCGGTCAACTCTGCGTTGACCATTTTAAGACTGATATTCTCCTCACGCAACCCTTGGGCTTCTTTAGCTGCCTCTTCCATGTAAGAAAGCACTGCCGTTTGGCGGTCCAGGAGGTCCTGATGGTGGTGCAGGTCCGTTAACAAATCCGAGTGACGCAACTGTGACATCATCATCCTCCTAATTTCCAGTTCCGGTGGCCGGAAAGTGTTCAAGCCTAAGTCTCCGGCGTAATTGAAGAACGGTGACGGCGGAGATGGTGAAGATAACGGAATGTAGTTAAAGCTGACGTCATTCCTCGCCATTCTGCTACCTCTTTCCCCTGTTTTTGAGATTTCTTTCTCCATTTGCATAATTTTTCTCAACAAATTTCAGTAAGAATTAGCTGCAGCAATTTTTTTTTTTTTTTTGTTTGGAAAGAAGAGATTCCTTGGGGAACAAGAAATATATATGTCAGATGAAAGAAATAATTCCTGAAGGAAAAGAATATACTCATTTTTCATAGAAAAAATGCGAACAATTAATTAGCAACTAAGCATAAATACATATATGCATACTCCATAAATCTCCAGTTAGAAAAATCACAAATTTTATTCTAATTTCCTCGAAAATTCACGAATTCAAGCTTTATTGAAACTTATGATTTAATGAAATTCAAGCTTTATTGAAACTTATGATTTACATTAATGAAATTTTCTCAGCAAGACATTGAAGATTATCCGAATGCCAGAAAATATATACGTAAATTTTTCTAGGTAATTGTTCTGAATTAACAAAATAATTAATCACAAAAAAAAAAGGAAATGCAACGCGGATTTGAATCAATTAATATGTTTAGATTACTAAGAACAGACTAATGAATTGATTAAATTACCTGAACGCTAGCAGAAATTGGAGCTGAGCGGGAAAAGAAATGAACTTCAGCTGTAGAGAGAGAAAGGGCAAGTTTTAGAGAGAGAAACTCTGTCTGGAAAACGGAGATTGGAGAAGAAGGCAGAGAGGTTTTTCTACTGGTTGTGATTTTGTCAGGGGTAGTTTGGGGAAGATAACGGAACAAATGTAACCGCTTCGTTTGTTTCTGCAACTCTTTTGGGATTTTGAGTAAATTCACCTTCTTTCAAGGGTATATAGGTAATTATGTCAAAAATATTTAGCTCTAATTTTAAATTTGTATAGATGTGATTCGGAAAAGGAATTTGAGCGGGAAACGCAACAACCTTGTTAATGTGTGTTCAATGACAGATATACCCTCGATGAACTGCTAATTTTATGAAAATATATTAGTATTATGCCCTTGTTATTCCTTTTTTCATTGTTTCTTGATTACAAAATCAAGCCTTAAATGGTTTATTCTAGTTTTTCCATGCTAATAAAACCAATTCATTCTTCTCTCCGAAAAATTTGTGTTATAAATCCGACTTATATAGGCTGTCACTTACATGATTTGTGAGTCTTGTTCAAAAATTGTGCCTTCTTTCTCGTTTCAATGTTTTGAATTTCCTTTTTGAGTCCTTTTCGTCCCTAAATTTATGATGTTTGAGTCCTTTTCAAAAAATTGTGTGTAAAATTATATATACATCGTCCCTGAATTTATGATGTTGTAGTCCTTTTTAAAAAATTGTGTAAAAAAGTATGTACATCGTCTATAACTAAAATTACCCTTCTACCTCGCCTCAATGCATTCAATTCCCATTTTTTAGTCCTTTTCATCCTTGAATTTATGATGCTTTAGTCCTTTTCAAAAACTTGTGTAAAAAAGACCATATACATCATGGCAAATTTCTCTAATTATTGTTATTTTAAAAAAAGTCCCCATTTTGGGGTTACTTTTTTTTTTGGTTCCAGGTTTATAGTCGCCGCACATAGTGTATGCGGCGACTGCTTAATTTTTTTTTTTTATTCCACGTGTGCAGGTGTGCAGGTGTATGTCAGAAGGGCTATTGTGCAATAATTGGGCAATTGTAAGAGTCACCGCACAAGATTTGTGCGGTGACTCTCACAATTGCACAAAAATTGCAACCTGAATTTTTTTTTTTGTTTTTTTTAGTTAAGGGGGCCTTTTGTGCAATTTTGGGGCAATTGTAAGAGTCACCGCACAAGCTTTGTGCGGTGACTCTCACAATTGCCCAACCTGAAATTTTTTTTTTTTTTTTAGTGGAGGGGGCCTTTTGTGCAATATAGTGTAAATTGTGAGAGTCACCGCACAAGCTTTGTGCGGTGACTCTCACAATTGTTATATAGGTTCCGCATATAAGTGCATGGGATTCTATTTGTTTTATTTTATATGATTGTATGGTAAAAAATGGATGTGATGATTCTATTTTGCTTTTCTTTTTTTTTTTTTTTTTTTGAGAATGGTTACTTACACATTTACAGTCACCTTTACGTGATTTAAAGAGAAATGACTTTGTCAAAATTGCATAACATTGTCTATCAATGATATTTACCATTTAATTTTGGGGTAGAAATATATTTACCATTTTCTATCAATGATGTCAATGACTTCGTTTTATTAATTTTGGGGTAGAAATAAAATGATCTGAAATATATTGTTGGTGGCATTGGATAGCATAACAACTGTGGCTTCTTCTGTTTTATTCAAATTTTATGACCTTCATAGAGCAAAAGGTCAATAATAGGTTACGGATGGTTTATGAAAAATACCAAAATTATCATATCACCTTGTGACTGTTGATCAGCAAATTACGTATTCATCTTTCAATAAGGGTAGATAGTAATTTCTTGTACTAAGAAATTGTCCAAATGTTTATGCAAATTGCCAAAAAATTGCACAAAAGGCCCCCTCCACTAAAAAAAATAAAAAAAAATTTCAGGTTGGGCAATTGTGAGAGTCACCGCACAAAGCTTGTGCGGTGCCTCTTACAATTGCCCCAAAATTGCACAAAAGGCCCCCTTAACTTAAAAAAAAAAAAAAATTCAGGTTGCAATTTTTGTGCAATTGTGAGAGTCACCGCACAAAGCTTGTGCGGTGACTCTCACAATTGCCCCAAAAATTGCACAAAAGCCCTCCTGACACACACCTGCACACTTGCACACGTGGAAAAAAAAAAAACAAAATTAAGCAGTCGCCGCACGTGGTGTGTGCGGCGACTATAAACCTGGAAGAAAAAAAAAAAGTAACCCCAAAATGGGGACTTTTTTTTAAAATAACAATAATTAGAGAAATTTGCCTATACATCATCTATAACTAAACTCTCCCTTCTACCTCACGTTAATACCTTTAACTCCCTTTTTTAGTCCTTTCATCCCTGAATTTATGATGTTTTGCAGTTTATAAGTCATGCAAAAGAATGAGGACTACTTGATTTCTTGATTTGGAAGCTGATTGTTGGTGATAGTGGCTTAGGGATTCAACTTTTGGGTCATTAAAATCTAACTTGATTAGGACATTCTGTCATCTGGTGGGGAAGCCATAATGGATGTATAGAGACAGTTTGCTTCCCTATTACAACTTTAACTAACTAGTTTCTTTCATTTACAGTCAAATGGAATGTCATTTGTTTGATAAAAGCCATCATCCTCACAATTTGGCAAAGCAAAGCACTTGTTTGGCACGTCACATTTGGTTGTTAAGCTATAAAGGGCTATGTAGCACTTCTTGTCTAACTTTTATATTAAAGTTGACCTTCATCCTCTCATCACATTTAGGCCATTTTCTACTCAAAGTTATACTCATGTACATGCACGTTAATAGTTTTGACAGACAGATACAACCATAAGATTTCTTTGCTTTTGCTTTTCAATTACAATCAATAGAAACTGTTGGAAGAAGTTTTGGTATAAAGAGGGTGAAACATAAATAAGGGAAAATGTTTCACCATGAAGCAAAGAACAGCCAATTGATTGCAATAATCAGGAAATGCTTATTACTTGGGCAATATTTAGATTACATATATAATCGCAAAAAGAGGCCAGTCTTCCCGTTCTTCTTCTATTTCATGGGCTAAAAATAATTTTTATGTGCCAAATTCCAAATGTTACATTTTTATAAAAAAAAAAAAGATTGCATAGGGAAATTACACATCACCGAAGTTGGCTAGCGATTCTGTCATTCTGATTCTTTCGCCTTAGCAATATATTCTCTTCCTCAGCGCTGATCCTGATGATCGAGTTATCCAAGTGCTTCACTCTATAAATTTATTTTCATTGCAATTCACAAATACGTAATTTATTTTAAGGACTATAAACAGCTCTGCACAGTGCACATTCATCTGCAGTTCTCCAATCAGTAAATCATCATCTCAATGAGTATGATCAGAAAAAATTGAGAATGACAAGACAAAAGCTACCGATTTAGCACCTTGAGAGACCTTAAATTAATACACCTGATGACTTTCTCCTGGTCAGAAAGGGCATGGCGGAAATGGCAGCGATGTCCGTAAGGGCAGTGATCACCATTCAGCACCATGCGACACACCTCAGTCTTGTACCGTGGGTGGCGGAGTACAGGGCGAAGCTCCTGAATCCCATGAGCAAATTGGCAGTGTTCTCCATACGGACATGCCCCAGTTTCTTGCCATTTATTGCACAGTTCAGTCTTGAACATGCCTTGATTGTACACCTCTAGTTCAAGTGGCTGCTCCTGCTTTCTCCCTCCTCGCACGTATGCCCTTTGCTACATTTATATTGTCGCTAAAACCCATTAGATTACCACCTTAAACAAAGATGCAGAGCTGTCACAAATTATGGGGAGTATAGTACTATACTCTGAGGTCCTTTTGTATTGTGATCATGAAACAAAAATCCTCCTAACATATGGTTTTAGCAGTTTCAGATACGTTTTTTAAATACTTTTTTATTTCACCGATAAATCTAACAAAATGATCTTATAGTAATATTTTTTAAAAAATATCGTTACCATCCATAATTGTAACTACTACGACTTAACCTAATTGGAGAAAAATTGCAACAATGACGAAGATTAACTATAAAAAATTTAGCTCAAGAGAGAAAATTGGAGGAAAAGCGGTAAGTAAATAATAAATTTTACCGCTTCATCGGAGATAGTGCTAGGGTTCTGCACCTTGTTTACCTTCCCATAATTACTCCCACCAGCTTGAACCGGCTTCAAGTATCCACTGGACCGAACAGATATGCTCTTGGGCAACAGAACCCGACCCGGGATCCCATCTCCTCCCCCTTCGACTCCACCAGAATCCATCACACTGGTCGGACTCGGACTATCCGCTTCAGCTGCCACGTCACTCCATGCATTTCCCTCATCAACTCCACCCGCCAAACCCATCCTACTCAACCCGTTCAACACAGAATCCGCATTCGTACCCGAGTCCATGCCCGAGAACCCAAACGACGCAGCATAATCAGACGTGGCTTTCATCAGTAAGCTCAACCGATTGGTCAACTCAGCGTTGACTATTTTAAGATTAATGTTCTCTTGGCGGAGGGCTTGGGCTTGGTTGGCGGTCTCTTTCATGTGAGAAAGCAGGGTGTTTTTGCGGTCCATGAGGTCCCGATGGCGGTGGAGTTCCGTGAGGAAATCGGATGTCAGTCGCATCTCTCTTAGGTACGTGGTGAAATCTTCGCCGTCCGATTGGTAATTGAGAAATGATGGTGATGATGATGATTGAGGAATGCGGCTGTAGTTTAAATTGTTCCTGCTGCTGCTCGTCCCTTCATGAGCTTCCATTGTGGAGCTTTCTTTCTCCATCTCTCTCTTCCTCCCCAATGGAAATGAATTTCAGAGAGAGAAACTGAGCTTGGAAATTAATGGAGAAGAAGATCAGAGAGGTTTTTATAGATAATGAGACCGGTCTGAGGGCAGTTTCGGAAAACGCCCCAGTTTTTTCCCTGCATAACCTAACGAACTTTTGCGAAGGTTAGAGCTTGGGTCTCTCTCGGAAGGGTAAACATGTGAAGTTGTTAGCCAATAAAAGTTAGGTTTTTTTTGTGAATAAATTAGACACAGCTGTTAATAATTCTTGGCTTGTTCATTTGATAAAATTAATTGGGTTTCAAACCCTAAATAAAGTTCGACTACACATGAATGAATATGAACCTTGTTTCCCAACATTTGTTTGTATTTTTGAACAGTTAAATATAATTTTTTTTAGGTAACAGTTAAATATAAATATCATTTGGAGTTTTATGTATCAATTCTTTTTATTGCCATATTAATAAGCCTTTGTATTTGATTTGATTTTAATTTGCTTCATGGCAGTGTATTTCTTTTGTTTTGCTTAGTTTTGATCAATATTTTATTTTTTTCAACTTCAAAAAGTTATTTTTGAATTTGATGGCAACCCAACTTGAGTTCGAACCTAGGCATTTATTAAATGAGTCAAATTCGAAAAACATTTGACTCATTTAATAAACGAATTAAGTTTAAACGAGTTTTGTACAGTGAAAAAGTCAAGTTCAAATTGATTGAGCTTTTTTTTTTTTTTTTTTATAGCTCTAAATTCTTTGCCAAATTCGCCCTTAATAGATTGCAAGCACTTTGGAGTTTTGAGGGTATTTTAGTAATTACAATATGAACTTGTAAAGCATCGTCCATATGAAGTCCAATTTGAGATCCTTACTGTTTAAACCAAAATAAAACGGTTCTATATTTCAAAAGATTCGTAATATTTCTCAAAAAAAAAAAAAAAATGGTACTACATATGCCAAACTTCAAATACATCAAATATAATTTGAGTTATAAGACCAACAAACCCCCCTTCCCCATCTCCCGCGGGGGGAGGGGGGAGACACTGCCCAAAAACCAAAAAAGGGGGCATCAAATTTTGAAAACATTGTGGGTGCTTTAAATATAGGAGTTGGATATGCATAAATTTTAGATTTTTGAGGTGAGAAGGAGTTCGAGGTAAAATTCAGAGCTAATTACAGCTAGCTAATGAAAATTCCCGGTTTTTACATCCTGATTTTGAGCTTAAAGTACATTATTCTAGCTTCATCAGCTTGCAAGTTTTAACCAAAAAAAAAAGAGTTAGAACTTTATAAATAATTTCAAATTTTGTTGCGTAATTTGAATGCAGCTGCTGTTAGTGATACTATTTGATCACGGTTGTTGCGTAGTCGGGAAGTTTATTGCAGGTGATGGTGGTGGTTTAGGGGGTTCACAAATCACTATTTTTCTTGTCCTGAAATTTTTTCTTGAAAGCCCTTTTATCATGAAATTGATTAAGACATGAGCGATTTGGGAAGAGAACCATGATGGCTTTGGAGGGTTTGCTTCTTTATTACACCTTTTAACTAACTAATTTCTCTTTGTTCTTCCAATCAAAACTTAAATCATATGTTTGGTGAAACCTATGATCCCACATTTGGCTTAAGCAATCACTTCTTGGTATGTCATAGCTGTTGAGCTTAGCTAACAGCTAGCAATATATTACTTTTCACTAACCTTAACATGAAAGTTTTATCTTCCTTTGCATGCACTTACAGGTCGCCTATTCCAACAATCACACATCTGTATGTTCATAAAGAATTGTGTTTTTGACGAAATCATCCATCTAAATTATATCTTGATTTTGCATGTTTTCGTAAGTTTCAAATATTCGTGTAAATTTACATTCGTTTTTTGTACGACAATTCATATGCAAGTCAAAATCAACTTACTGGCATTTACTAGACCTAATGTTACACCAGAAAGAATTGATCCTTTCAACATTAGGTAATCCACGGGTAAGTCCCTGATTATGTTTTCCTTTTTCGTATATTCTCCCTTTTTGCTCCTTGTCCTCTTCATGATGGCCATTCCTAGACCAGCTGAAAAACAGCTAATGACCATGTCTACGTATTAAATTCACATGAGATCATAAACAAGGCACTTATCAGATGAGTATAATGTATGATGCCAGGATCAGTTTTTTCTTCAGGGAAAACTCTACTTGATAACTCTTATATTCCATGACATGGAAAAAAGATGTGTAACGTCAACTACCAACATAATAGAACGGGTACAAGGTCACTGTCTGATTTGTAATTCACCAGGATCTAATAGTTCATCAAATGTTTTGTCTATAGATCACCCAAAAAATTAAATAAAAAAAAAAACATCAGCTGTCTACCATGAAGACTGCAGACTTTCAATTATCAGGAAAAGAATTAAAACGTCAATGATTATAATCAGATTCTGTCCATCCAAAAATTATTCATCTCGTAGGATTAGAACTCATCAAGCAACTGTTCCTATCTTAGCTTTTTATTAGATGTAATGCTGAAATTTCTCAGCACCAAACAAAGAAAATGATTACTGTCACAATTTGCTTTCTTTTCCATTATGCCAATTGTTCTTTGTGTACACTAAGAATGAAGTTAAACGTCATCCACACTTTAATCCAGATCGATTTTTAGCAGGAGTAATCTGCAATAAAAATTGAACACAGAAAACCTGAAATAGATAGAGCTCATGTTCTGTCAGGAAATAAGTACAGGCTGTACAAATTTTAAGAGTGTGGAACCGACTGAGCACAGAGGCAAGAAAACTTGAACAACATAACAAACATTCCTGAGTTCCACCGAGAAGCATTCAAGAAAAACATCAGGATATCTCGAAAATGGACACGCAATATTTAATTCAGAAGCTTTGATTAACATTCACAGCATCAGATTCATGTCCTTGTGTCTTCCCAAATTGATCCCTCACCAGCTTTTTAACATCAGATCGAGCTTCTCTTGATGAATACTGAGATTGCTTCTCCGACCTTCAGATGAAAAAAGCATTGTAAATAAGAAAACACCAATTACAGTACTTTCAGAGCAGTGTAATTGTAAAATGCTAGAGAATTAACAAGAAATCTCCACATTTTGTTGCAAAATGTCACAAGAAAAAGCACCAAGCCTACCTTCTAGTCTTCTTCTTTTCTTTATATCTCATCATGACATATTCGTCGCATTCTGATTGTGCATTCTCCAAATCAGACAAGTTATGGGAAAGTTGTCTTGTAAAATTGGCAGAAGCTTCACTGTCCACGTATTCAGCACTAAGCCTCGAATAAGAGAAGGATAATGTTGAATAAGATGGCTGCATTGAAGGATGTTCTTTGATTGTGGCAAAGTCAGAAGAACCAATATCTTTGTCAAGATTAACAGAATGAGACACGTCCTGTGATGGATAAAGAGAAGGAAGGAGTATAAAAAAGGAGCAACTAACATGACGGATTTATTTTTTATCAGCAAGACCTGGAAAGATTAGAACTTAATTTTCAATTGAAGTTCCCAAACCACAGCTGAAGAATCAAATGCCCCACAATATCTGATAAGCAGATCAATTGACAGAAGAGCTCATAGACTCAAAGTAATGATAACATGTTTTCAATATAACTTGTAAAGTCTTTCACCAAAAGAATCTCAGATCCCAGAAATCAACCAGGCATCATTTAGACACCACTCAAATAGTTAGCTACATTTACTAAAGAATTTTGGCTCTGTAAGTGTGATTGTGCGCATCCAATTCTACTGCTCTCAGTTATGCTATATTCACCTTTTCTGCTTTCCTAACATTTTCTTTCTTCATCTATGACAATGGTCTGTAGAACTTCAAATCCAGTGCACAAAAATGATTTAACAGCATTTTTTTGGCACGTTATTGTTACAGTTGATGTTATTTATTTTTTTGGTGTGGCAGTTGGCATTGTTATTGTTACCAAGTTATTGTCCTTTTCATTATTAATTTGCATTCATTATGTCTTGAAGTAGCTTAGACATGTAGTAACTTCTGCAGTTGTTACAGTCATTATTTCTCACTTTTATTTACTAACAAATTATTATTCTGAAGAATGATAAAATATACTTATATCGCTTCTTTCTTGTTCTCAGAATACTCTCATTAATGCAAGATGACTGGATGGTTATAAGTCTAAGCAGGACATAATAAAAATGATTTTTAGAAGAAAAAAAATGATTTGTACCTCAAGTGATCTTTCATAGCCATTGTCTGATTTATCAATAGAAATATCCTTCTCTACATGTGAACATGTTGTATCATTGTCATCAAGCAGAGCTCTAGCTAGCTCTTGCACTCCTCCAAAGAGTTCTTTGATGTTTGTGCAAGTCAAATTCCCATCAGGCATGTTTAAATCATCAAAACATCCTAGCTCATCACAAACTCCTATGTCTTGCATATTTTGAGTCCAAAGCTGCAAATTTCAGGTTAGGAACATGTATATAGAGTTTCAAAATAAACATATTTATCAGCGATCACAAGTGTGATGCTTCTCACATTGTTGAACCATACACGTTAACAAAACTGGTAACGAAATAAAACAATGAATTGCATTTTGGCACCGTAAAATTTTTTGAAAATGAAATTTCATGCACCAATACAGTTAACAATGCTGAGTTGCTATTTGTTTGGGCATAAACACTTGCATGGTTGAAAGAAATTTTTGGATCAGTTTTCTGGTATCTGGAATAAATTTGAACTTCTGTTCCAACTGCTTTCAGAGTATGACTTTTACTTCCACAATAAGTAATGTACTAACAAGGAAAGTAGTGAATCGACGATGGTGGCAGTTGCTAGAAGCCGTGATAAAGCTAATGAGGTCCCAACCAGGAGAAAGGGAAGCGAAAGATCTGGGCAAAACTAGAGTGGAATGAGAAATAATTATGCTATGAAAGATGCAAATCTAAGGATTTTCATCCGAAATGCATTTTAACATCGGAACTGAATTGTGTAATGTATTTGATTCATGTACTGGCAAAGTTAAAAAGGACAGAATATTAACTGGTCTTGTTTACCTCACCTTTCTTAGTTTGCAATGTATAGTAACTTAGGGGGTGTTTGGTTTAAGGGGAATCAAGGGGGGGAATAGGTATCACAAGTAATGATACCCATTGTTGATGTTTGTTAAACAACTATCACTATCATTCAATGGGAATGATAGTGATTAATTGGGGTGTTAATGATTCCCTCCAAAATACTAGTCTATCAAACCCATTAACCCTTATTATTAAGGGCAAAAACACACCCATTAAAAAATATATATCTTTTGAGTTACCCACTCTCAATACTCTCTCTCTCTCTCTCTCTCTCTCTCTCTCTCTCTCTCTCTTCTTTTGATTTTGAATATTTTTTATTAGTACTTTATAAATTTTTTTACAAAAATTCTTTTTAATATTTTTTTATAAAAATTCTTTTTAATAATTTTTTTTACATTCAATAATTTTATAAAAAATTGTATTGAAAATCAAAGATATATAATACTCTCTGTTAATATAATAAAAATGACTTTTTTTAAGATTATCATTTCCATAAAACTCAAATTAGAGCATGACTATATTTAAAATTGAAGAAATCTTTTTAAATTTTTTTCAAATATACAAAATAAGAAATCTAAAAAATATGTATATCATAAATAAAAATTTTAAAATTTTAAAATTTACTTGAAAGTCATTTCAGTATACCAAACAAATATTCTTATAATGATACCCATTCCATTATTAAACCAAACATGTTGGGGGAATAATCAAAACCCATACTCATAGTAGGGTTAATGATACCCATAGTGATAGTGATTGAGGAATTTGAACCAAACGCCTCCTTAATCTTCCTCAAAGTAGGAAGTATTCATTTACAAAATTATTTGCATGTCCTAAGAAAACAAGTATTGAAGTTCAGGAACCGCTGTTTATCAGAATAACTGTGGAAATCCTTTCCTTTAATGTAGAAATAAGAGGCATTCCGGTGCGCATTAATTTCTTTATGTAAAATTTGTTTAGGAAACTGATTTTACTTCTAGCCATGTTAAATACTTGAAAGAAAGATAACAAAACCTGGCCACTCTGTACTGGGCTTTTACATTGCCAAAAAGAATCCCCATCCATCTGCGAAAAAGCAGGTTGAAATGGTTCAGTAGTTGGCTTCTCATGGGGACTGTCCAAATAGGGGATATCAAAACCAAGATCAAGTGAATGCTGCAAATGCTGATCAAGATTTTCATGCAGTTTCCCTTTTGCATAACACTTGAATGAATACAAGTTGCTTTCCTCTTGGCCTCTTACAAAAGAAAAAGTCCCGTCTCCCTGGATCAGCTGAAGCCTTTTCAAGTCATTAATCTGTTGCAGTATATGGAAAATGTGGGCAGCTGCCTGCAAATTTACTCATGTAAGAATCAATTTACATAGGCTTATGCCATTGAATCCTTAAAAAATGCACCTAAGCTCTCAAAAGTTAGGAGAAGGAAGGAACAAAAATCAGTTATTATCTACAGTGAAGTAGTTAATGCTGACACCATGAAGGAGAAGAAAGATGTTTGAGGTACAAAGCAAGTGAAACCTTTGCCCAGACATAGGGAGTGACAACATAAATGACTGAATTAGCTGTTTCTTTGCTATATGTAATTTTTGTGAGCTAGGCAACAGTAAGGTATTTCACTGCTGAAGTACCCTTTGAGGCATTAAAACCATTTCAATTGTAATAACATACAGCAAAGTCATATCAACAATGGAAGAAAAGTAAGAGGAGAAAAATCATCTCCTTTGCAACAGGAGATAGTAACAGCAGGGGCTGGCATGTAGCAGTGAACCATCTTCTTTAGACATTGCCACTTTCTGGTTTTATTAATAGGCTAGATTGTAAAACTTCGTGTCACAAAAATGAAAACTGTACCCTGCATATGCTTACCTCTTGAACAACTAAGAAAACTGTGCATATTGCATTCAACAAGAAATTCCTACATGCCAGTAACAAGTTTGATTTCCAAATACCTAAAGTATTTAGCATGTATTCACAGTTACTATGGATACCTCATTGTGTCTGCCACTCGACCCCACTTTCGGTAAAGCATTAATTGTGGAAGTCACATCGGATACTGATGAAATGCCTTCCCCCAAGCGAGAATGTCTCAGATTGTTGAAAGTGGCAACTGCTGATTCTAGGCCTGCATTCGATGTGGGAAGAGATTGATATTGAAACTTACTATCATTCTCCAATTCATTCAAGTCAAAACCCCAGAGCGCAGCAAAATCTTTAGCAGAAGGGCACCCCACATAACAACCTATCACTTTTCTCTGGTGTTGAGAAGAGAGATCATGTTGGTTGCGGTCACAACTGGGACACAAAAACATCTGATGATGAGAACATTGAACAAAAGCTGAGCGGTATCTGCAGGATTCGCACACAAGGGTGCGTGGATGCCGGTTGGAGAGAGCATTAGCTGAATGAACCTTGGCATCACAGGGGAGGCAGAGATGTGCTGCATCTGCCTTACAGTACACAACTGGCCTTAGAACCAAACAAAATTCACAAGTTTTCTCTATCTCCATGTTTCCAAACGAACATAATCCAAAAAGCTAATTGTACACATGCATCCAAGTCCAAGATAAACAGAATCAGCAGGTTTTGCGCCTAGATCCAACTTCAACCTCCATTCACAATCAACAAAAAAACAGCACAATGTCAAATTTTCAGTTCATATCAAACTAAACAGTAATTTCCCTATTCTGTCAAACATTAGTCAATGAAATTTAACTCAAAAGATTAGAGGATACAAAATGCCACCAATATATACGAAAGAAAGAAAGGCCATGCAAACAAGTGACACGTTGAAACCATTTGATTTTGTTTATCTTGAATTGAACTTGAGGTCACTGTCATCTTATAGATTCAAGATAAATTTACAAATTTATCAGATCAATGTTTTAGACTTTAACTCTCCAAGTACCCTATCAGAATCAAGTATTTTTTCCAATCACTGAATTCTCATTCATCTTGATCAAACTACTACTACTTGGCACCTGGGATTTGCTTAAAATTTATGGAAACAACTTGATTGGCTCGATTAATTCAACTACGTCAAGAAAGACCTACTAACTTTAGATTATCGTAAACTAATATAAAATTCAAAAAGAAATCCAGAAGATTTACAAAAATAATAACTTCAGTCTTAAGCAATAACTGCATCTAACCATTAACTAACCTCAAAATTGCTCAAGATGTTGAACTTTTCTGGAGTCCTCAGAAGCCCCTCTTTGTCATCTGAAAAAAGAGAGCAAACAGCTGAGAACAACTCACAGGAATTAGTGTACAGCATAATTTATTCATCATCATCAGCAATGGCTTAGTGTGTGTGTGCGTGATTTTTTTTTTTTTTTTTTTTTTTTTGGGTCTACCTTGTTGTCAACTTGTCATCATGCCACAACATTTGTTATCTACATTTCCTGGGTGGGGTTCTCTATCTTGAACCTTTTTGTAGGACGTGGCAGTTGAAGGAGTGACCTGTCCTAGGTGGACAATGCCACCTAAGTGTGGGTCCCAGTTGCATGTGAACTTTTGATCCAACAATTGGTTCTTGGGTCCAATGATTAGTTGCCAGACGTTAGGGCAAAGATTAGAGATACGGCTCCTCAGGTACGGAGAATTAACTTGAGCTAGTAACTTTTATGTCCGAGGACATCCGCATGTGGGACCTCAGGGAACTATTTTATTTTTAATGTTTCCATCGATATTAGAATTCGTCGATTTTATCCTCTGTGACAGTATAATAATGAGATTCACATGCATTTCTAAGATAAAAATATTGTCAAAGATAAACAAAATATGAGAAATAGAGATAGTGATACAGATGAAAAATGTTTGGGAACCCTATGTTATTATCAAGTAATACAAAATAAAAAGGTCTTTTATTTACTTATATGCAGAAATAAACTGCCACCTAGTGTTTAAAGATTCTTGTCTTAATTATGATGTTTTGGACCCTTACAATCTATTAATTTGACCATTTCAGTTCTTACCTTCCATTATTTTCCTTTTTGCTTCTCTTTTCAATCCAATCCCTCACTATCACTGAAAAAACTGAAAAAAGGAAAAAAAAAAAAAAAAAGATCAAAATGAGATAACCAAAGTGGGAACTGATCTGATCTAAATATTATAGCTTAAAAGTTTTGATATTGGATATTAATGAACTTTGTTGATGTACTCGCTTTATTGGTCATCATATGCTGTTTTGGACAACGGACTTTTTACCTAACAGGTGTAGATAAACCACTCAAGAACCCCCATCTAATGGAATAAAACAGTATTAGCCGACAAACAAATTTCACGAACTTGCTGTGTGAGCATTAATATGTTTGTGATTTTAAAGAAAAATTGGTTGGAAGTATCATTTCCTCATAGAATTGATTTAAAAGTTTATATTGATCTCTTAGTTGGATTGATCCTGGTGAGAAGCTTGTTATTGGTAACCTTTACTATCATTTTCAAACGTAGCGACCAAAATTATGATTTTAGTGGACTATATATGAACGCCTCCCGTTTTTTACTTAGTGAATTAAGTTAACTTTGTGAAATTGACAACTTGATATACGATTAATGGCTAATGTTTCCAAAATCAATTTTCGACCTTATCTCAACTGGTTCTGGAACATTATTAACGTTATTGTCATCGGCAACACATCAGCAACAATAGTTGAGCCAACAAACTGAAATGTTTTTTTACTCGTTCTTCTAGCACTGCGTTTGGCAAAATTTGTCTATTGTGACGACTGAATGGAGTTTTGTTTCAAGAGATGGTGCAGAGGAGGTTAAAAAAAAGGAAGTTTGCATTCACCCCTGGTGTCTAGCTAGCAGCACCATTACTCTCAACCGCACACTGAAGTTTTCTGGTCAACTTCCATGCACTCTGGATTATTGTATGCACTTCTTGCTTTATACTGCAATCCAAGGTGAATGGATTTTAAATAAGTTGCTTTATTTTTTCCCCTTTCAGTCTAATACACATCTGGTGAGAATTCACTAGTCTGTTATTTGCCATCCCGTTCATATGATCAATCCCGAAACCAAAGAATAACTAGATGCATGAACTCATATAGTCACTATTCAGCCAGATAAGAAAGCACGGCTTCGTTTAATGGTGAACTCAAATAGTAAAAAGAGCAAATAATCAGGATCAAACTCCATCATTACTTTGACTAAGAAAAGCGACCAGAATCCAGTGTAGACAATTTTTATAATGACCCGGCAGAAAAACATGATACTTGTTAATATAATTTTCTGCATAAACCTGGCAGTTTAGTCATCTCCCCAAAGCAACGTAATATTCCAAAGATAAATATCCCAACAAAAAATGAATCCCTCATAAGGATAAGATTTCTCTTGCAATATTACATGCCAATGAATCACAGCTGCATATGCACAAAACTAAAGTCATTATTTGCACCTGTGAACTGATACGCCCAAAAATCAACAATCTTTTGTCAAGTAAGATGAAAACAAAGAAAATGTTGGAGATGATTGACAAACAAAAGAATCAATCTGAAAGCAATCTTCCTAGGCAAAGTATTCCCTAAGATTGCAGTCATTTCCTAATAGATATCATCTATCATACAGTTGCCATATGAAAGGAAAGTTCAATACAGCAAATAGAAAAGGGACTTCAAAAAGGGCTTCCAAGGCACATGTTAATCTGCCACCACCCTGAAACAGGAAACAGAAATTTAAAAAGTTGACGACAAAATGTAAAATAAAATAAAGAGGCCCAAAAACAGTAATACGGGCCTCTTCAGTTTTTACTGTAAAGGTAGCAGAAAAGATTGAAAATCAAAGAAAAGAAAAGAAACTTTCTGCATCATGAAAGGGCAGAACAACAGAGCTCCATGTCCTTCTACTAATTTCCTATTTTTCCCTTTCCGGAATTCATCCAACTTGATTCCCACTTCTATTAAGAGATACAAACAAAAGCAAATTGGCAAAATTACAATTTTCGGCAGGAAACAAACTTCAACCAATTGGGAAAATTAAACCTTATTTTTCCAAATTTTCTCTCTTGACTATGGCACCTATGGAGATGTGAATTCTGCTGTTACTTTTTATTGTTCAGAATTAAGAAAGAGTAAACTAATATTATACCAATTACATTACCAACTAATGTGGCATAAAGCTGATTGATTAGTTCAACTCATGGATCTTACAGCATTTAAAGTCGTTCTGAATCTATAGTCTTCACTTGTTGGTAAGATTTTTGACAAAGTCTCTCGTAAATATAGCATTTTCCTTTAAACATGAGCAAGCCAAATATTGACAGAGATGTAATTCAGCAGCTGAATGAGAGAAGGAAAAACAACTTTATGCTCCTACAATATCCAATAGTCAACTCCCTACCTCTTTCCCTCATGTAATTCAGACGTTTCTGTCTTTACAAGACAACCATTCTTATCCATGAATATCTTTTTTTTTTTTTTTTTTTGGGGGGGGGGGGGGGGGGGGGGGGTTTATACCCCTTGTAAATGAAGATGAAATAAATTGACTTCAGCATTTGTTGAAAGAGAGTCACCTAGATCAGTTTTTTTTCACATGCACTTCAATGATGTCATTGTCCTCCATTTCAAGCCCAGCAGGTGTTGCAGTGGGACTAATTTTATCCCCATCAAAGCAGAATACTAAATTCTGCAAATCAAGCTTGACCTTTTCAGCGTACATCTTGAAGAGTCTCTCAAATTTATCATCCTACAAAAATGGAGAAACTCTAGGTTACAGAGTTATAAGCAAGTTTTATTGGATGTCATAGCAGATAACTTATGATAGTTGTCTTCCAAAAGAAGCTCTGACACCCACATTAGCAGAGGGCTAAAGAATTTCTTCCACACAAGTTGTATTGATGAAAAGGACCATAATAGTGCACCATAAGATGAATCGAAGCAAATCTACTTGGCATAACTAAATAGGACATGATATTAGAAAATTGAGGAACAAATGGAGCAGGTTCAAAGGGAAATTTATCATTTTTCACACAGAATGCAAGAGTTAAAGTTTGCTAGACAAGACATGATCGTCTGCCCAACTAAGACCTAGCAATTCTGCAAATTATGTAGAAGAGTCTCTTTTCTTTAATAAAGATTGATCTAATTGATAATTCAAAGTGAAACTGGGCACGTTCTGAGACAAAGATTGATCTACTTGATATTCCAAATTGGAACTGGAGGAGTCATTTTAAAATTCCTTAAACATGATAGTAGTGTTCCCCAGTTGTCATAAAATCATTTATCTCTGGCATACCATTTAGTCATAAATAATGTGAAGCTGACTTTTGTTATTCATACACATACTCATCAGTTGAAATAGAAGCAGAATCCTAAATGCTTCACTCACATTAACAACAACTTCAAAGCCTTATAAGTAATTACTGATCTAATAAATTTGTAAATTTATTTTGTCCAGTCATGAATCACTGTAATTAAATAATTACCAGATGGAACAAAACTCGCATTCTTATACTGCAAAACAAATCTTAAAAAGAGCGATACCATGAAAACTCTAAATTGCTTGGGTCCATCTTTGTCCTGGATTGAAATAACTATTTTTGCTCTCTCCTGGGAAGGCTTTGATGCCTGTTCTGTAATGCCTCTTGTAGGAGATTTTGACAATGCATCAAGGTTACTTCTCATAGATTCTGCAACAGCAAATTCTTGTCTCACAGATTCCTCAACAGCTTTGAAAACATCCTTAGCTGATTGAGCTAATGATGCCAATTCCTGCCTTTTTAACCTAGAACAAGTATAAAAGCAATATTAGAAACCAAAAATCAAAATAGCTGGATAACTTAATTGAAGATTGTCCTTCTATTTAAGTTCAATATGCAATAAATTCCTCCTCCGCTTCAGCTTTACCATTCAAAATAGATAAACAGTCTCATTTCCCAACCAACCCAGAGTTTCTTAAACAACCTCAAAAAGGCAGCCACCTCTATTGCTCAATCATAAAGTTATTACCTACTAATATTACAATAACGACTACCATATAGCAAGACGATGACTACCTAAGCTGACAATCTTTAGATATAAGTTTAAAAATGTTCTAAACTCAACATAACAATTGATTCAAAGCAACAACCAAAATTCCAACAAACAACGCAAAACTTCCACTATTCTTCAACAGAAACCAATAAACAATTGGAATTACGGGTACTAATGGATAAACAAATCAATAAAAAGTTCAGGAATACAAGAAAACACAGCCAACCAATTAAGAAATCTACCTCAGCTCCTTTATGGTAGAATCTTCACTAAGCTTTGATGTATCATTTGTCATTTTTGGGGGAGGAGGCAACCAATCCTCTTCCTCCTCACCATCATCACAATCAATTATCTGAACTACTTTCCCCTTTTTATCATTCTTTTCATCCTATCACAGTTCAACGATAATATCAAAAACCCGCATTAAATTATATTCAATTCAATCAAATAACCAAAAAAATTCAATCTTTGACACCAAAAGTTCAAGAAAAATTACAAACTTACAGCAGAATCAGTTGTTTTTTGCTTTTTCTTGCAACCCACTGGGGGAGCATCCAAAGGATCATCTATCAGTCCAAAACAATAACAAGAAAAGAAAATAAATCAGCATAAAAGAATGAAAAACAACAATGATGTAAAGAAAGAGGTTACCATCAAGAACAACAACGTTGAAGGGCTGAACACGGCTATAATCAAAAAGGGGTTCGAATTCTTCCATAGAATCAGCCTTAACAAAACAAAAATTGTAAATTTCAAAGGCCTAGCTCAAGAATCCACAAGTTAAAATGGGGTGAATTGAATTTTGATTCTTACCATGGATGGAATTTGAATCGATTTCTCTGTTTATTATTTTGCCTGTACTTCTTTCAGGCGCTATTTGATTTCTCTTTCGAATTTGTAATTGCCCAAAGTCCAGTCGGGTCGGGTCGGGTATGAGCTAAAGTTTAAATTTACGGAAACTTACAATGACCTCCCATATTTTTGCCATATTTGATCTACTAATCCATTAGTTTTTCGTAATTACGCTACTTCCTTGAGTCTAATGAATGTAACCTCTTTTTCTTTCTTTTTCTTTTCCCCCCATTTTACTTCCACCAGTGGGGGAGTATCTTTCTTGCACCGCTTTTATATTTGAAAAAACCGCGGCATTTTAGGTTTGAAATTTTAGGTTGGCGTCGAATTTTAGAATACCTCATAAAATGACTACGATATTTAATAAGATATAAATATACTATTGACTTGATATTATGGTAAGAAAACTTAAACTCTGATCAAACATTTGAAAGTATTTAAAGTATCTAAACTCAATATCAAAACCACGACATATTGTTATTACCAGAGTATCATTTTGCTAACATCATAAAAAAGAGTAAATTACTTTATCAAATTTATTATAGAAAGGAATAAAAGAAAGAAAATTGTTCACATAATGCAATTTCAACTCGTTCAAACACAATGAAAAAGAAACTTCAAAATGTCAATTTGTTGACATAATAGAGATGATGGTTTGATGATGTTGATTTTACTGCAAAAGAACATTATGATATGAAAATTTTGCCACATAATTTCTTTAAAACCCTATATAATATTTTTGTTATCTACATTTATTATTTTCTTTATATTCTTATATTAAATCACCCATTGTCTAATCTATAAACATACTGGATGGTGAGTGAGAGCAATGATCCCTAAGATTTTGAAAGCTATCTTTTTTCCCTTAAAAGAATCTTAATGTTCAATTAAGTACTTAAAAGTCTTAAAAATTTTGCCTAAAAAATTTTTAATTTAGTGTTCGTGTTCCAAATACACAAATTTCATTCACCTCCTTTGCATCCTCTCTATTTCTTACACCTTGGCCAAGTTTTTGTGCACATCAGCGTACATAATGAAACTTGCTACTTGTCGTTTACAACATCATAACAACATTGTTTTACTATATTTTTTCATCCTCATGTCACATCTTATTCTTTGCCTTGTTATCTCAACAAGTCATTTTGACAATTTTTTTTTTTAAGTGGTTTTGACATTATGTAGTCTTATAGATCTCTTGAAGAATTGTTTATACTTTATTGTATTTATCGACAATTTAATTTGGTTATATAAATGTTAACATTCACACATATATAATGTAAGTGAATTTTAAAGTGTCAAATTGATTTGTATCTCTATATTATCAATTTAATGCTAGTAAGTGTTGGGTGTCAAACCAACAAAAATAAAATCACCTACTCAAATAAAAATAAAGCGAAGTGTAGTGATGAGTAAGGATGTATCCACAGGGACTAATCGATTTATTTTCTTTCTTTTTGACAATTAAAATTAAAAGAGGGGGATTTGGAAATAATTAAACTAAAGAAATCTAATAATTAACTAAATCAAATGGAATTCAATTCAAGGAATCTAATAACGCAAAATTAATTTAAACAAGATCAAATGAAATCTAAGCTCTAGTCAAAGGAATAGTCTCTATTCTGGTTCAATTTAACTGATCATTAATGCAAAGATAAATTCTTACGTTCACGAATAAATTGGTTGTGGTTGTTGAGAAGCTCTAACAACCTACTCTTTCTTACTTCCCTAATCAAATAATAACCTTAGGTAAGACCTTAGGATTCAATTATTCAACAACTTTAAAATTAGAAAAGCTATCAATTCTAACTAGCAAATACCTAAGAGGCTTTGTTCAAATTAGATTATCTATTCCTGTGATATAATCCAAAATTCTCTATTACAATTGAATTAATCGCTTGCCACCAATACTAAAACTATCAAACAATTACGGATTTGACGTTTTAAATGGCTTTAGATTATCTGACAATTAAATAGTGGCCAATTATTTAACTATGCAAGAATAATCACACAAGAATGAACAAAATCACCTTAGAATTTAAACAAAGAATAGATAAATACCCAAAAACGTAGAAAATAATAAAAATAATTAGATCTCACAGTAATAGATGAACCAAGAGTTTTGATTATCCTTCAGCTAGATAGAAGAGTTTAGCCATGAATCATGGCTTCAATTCTCCAAAAATAATTAATAAGAATTTGTGTAGTTTTGAGAGAAAAGGAAGAAAACTCAAGAACTAATGAAAAACTAATAAAACTAAGACTCTCAAATTCTCCCTTGCAAAGCTGTGTGCGTCCTCTTCAAGAATCAATCCTGCAGACCCTTCAAAAGTCTCCTTTTGTTGCCTTCCTTCTTTCCTTTTTTTTTTTTTTTTTTTGTTTCTCTCTTCAACTCAAATTCCTTGTACGATTTTTGCTTTTTGGGAAGATTCCTCTTTTCTTGTCAATTCTAATTCTCCCAAAACTTCTTCCCAATTCAGACTCATCACATAAAAGAAAGTGGGACCCTCCAAAAGTATCATTCCTATCTAATTCACGTTTCAGAATTCTATGCCGCAACACCAGTAGACCATGACCACGCTATATCAGAATGAGTCGTCTGAAATTTTGACAATTTTAAGGTCTTTTCTCCACAATCTCCTACATTAAGCCCAAATAACAAAAAGTGAATAAATGGAAATATTAAGCACAATTCTTGACCAAAACAAAGGGAAATTAGATATAATTCATATGATAATTTAACACCTTAACAGTAAGCATAAAGATTAAGATGAATAAGGATAACATTTGGCAAAGTTATACCATTTTAAACAAAGATGGCCTTTCAACTTACCCTTCAAGATTATTCATTTTTCTACCAATGGATTCAAGAACCATTGATCTATAATATTAGGTCTTAAGCCATCTAATTTTTAAATAACTAGGTACCTAAAAATTTAAAAGTGTAAGGGCTAACATCAATTAGATAGCTGGGCAAACTTGAGCTGAAAAAAAAAATATATTTGCTAATGTTTGCACTAAGGAAATTACCATTCTAGCTCTTCTTAAGCGCCAATGGATGAAATTTCATGCTTGCTTGATCCTCCGAAATCAATTTATCTAGCCATTTTCATCTGCTCTTGTGTTTTGGGCAGGTTTTATTATTAAAATTTCTTGTCAGAGCTTCAACTTGATGTTCAAGAAAACTGAATTTCTTATGTTGAGTGTGTATATCCTTTGGTGAATTGTAGTAGAGAGATCCTACTCTGAAAAGAGTTAGTATGATTTCTACCACTTATTCCTACAATTCTAAGGCTAATTTTTAAAAAATCTATTTTGTGATGTTCTCAACTACTTTTTTTACTATGTTTTTGAAAATTTTAAGCTAAACTCAGGAGCAATTGATTTTTAGCTTTTCTAAAATCAAATTTTATAAGAATCAGAAATTATTGAGAACAAACCCTAAATAGATTTGGCAAATTATTGCTCAATTTAACCTTTTTGCTATCTTCGACGGAGGTTAATCCATAGAATGGGGTTATGAAAACTGGTAGAATGTGGTTTTGTTGAAATGCAAATCATGTTAAGGTGGTTCGTACAAAAATGCCATCTCAGACTATTAAATTGTTTTGTGAAGAGGAAACTTGGAGGAAAAATTTTATATTAATTTTTGTGATTTGCTTTAACAAAACAAAAAGTTGATTTCATGTAACAACTGGAACTCCTTGGCTAATTATGGGAGATTTCAATGATATAAGATGTTGTAATGAAAAAGTAAGAGGAGATGGATGTGCTTACCCTATAGCATATGAACTTCAGACTTGTATTGATCAACTGGAACTTGAAGATGTTCCATCAAAAGGATATAATCTTACTTGATGTAACCAGAGGTGAGAAAATGACAGAAAATCATGAGTAATAATCTTTGAATTTATTTTTTTTTTTAGTTAAAAGATGTAGCAGCTGAAGTATTAGATCCTTCTACTTCAAATCAAATTCCTCTATTGTCCACATTAAATAAGAGTTTGATGCAAGACCAAAGCGATTCAAATTTCCTACATTTTGGATGTCTAATCCTAAATTTAAGAGGTGTTGAGTAATATCTAGAATTTGGAAATTTTATGGAAATCCTGTAACAAGTTGTGCTGAACTCAAAGATCTGAATTATGAATTTGAATATTTGAATATAAAATTTTACAACATTTCTGTTAGAACTAAACAAATGAAGGAACAAATTTATAATACTCAGCGAAAACTTCAAGTATAGCCTTTTGATATGCAATTACTAAGAGAAGAGAATCAGTTAATGTTCAAATATGCTGATTTCGTAGTAGTTAAAGAGAAGCTTTCAAAGCCAAGGCTAGGATAAAACGGTTATAGCAAAGGAACTCGAATACAGCCTTTCTTTTTTTTTCCTCATAAAAATTTGTAAGTAAACCAGACGAGTAACAGAATACTCACTCTGATGGTTGTTGATGAAACTAAAATCAATAGCAATGAATCTATGAAAATTGAAACATTTTCTTACTATCATTCTTTATGCACTAAAGAGGAGAATTTTAATAACAAAATGAATGAAATGTTAGCCATGTTGTTTCCAAAGATACTGGATGAAAATAAGATTGGTATGTCGAAAAAAGAAGTTTCCAAAGAGGAAGTGAAGAATGCATTATTTGGAATGAAAGAAGGGAAAACCACCAGCCCTAACAGATTCGCTATGTAATTCTTCAAGAATATTTGGGAATATGTTGGTCGTGTTCAACATTTTGTAATGCCTCCAAGTCTCTATATCACTATTTTAACTCTTATTACTAAAGTAGTTGCACCAACAAGAATGAAGCTATATATGCTTAATGCATATTGTAATATTCGGTATAATGTCAATTCAAAAGTTTTTACAGAGAGATTTAAGCTGGTCTTGGAGGGATTGATGGTAGACAGAATGCTTTCGTCGAATGAAGAACAATATTAGACAACATGCTCCTGATGCATGAATTGTTTTATCCTGTGGTTAGCATGCAAGAACAGAATGACAACGGAGGATAGATTGAAGTCATGAGTAATGAATTTTGACACTACTTGTAGTGTCTATGGACCTGCAGAAAAATCGGTATCCCGTCTATTCTTTACCTGCCCGTCCTCTAAATTGTATATGAATATATTAAAATCGTTGTTTGATATATGAAGTTAATGAATTTTGGGATGATGAGATCAACTGGTTTCACCAAACATTTATGCTCAAAACTCTTCAGTGGACAAAGATATGAAGAGTTGCCTTAGTTGCTATTGTGCATTACCTAGGAGAGGCCAGAAACATGATAGTATTTCAAAATAGAAGACATCCAGTGAATCATTTTTGCCAAAAGAATTGTTCATGATATGAGGGATATTATAGTAGGTTGGAAAGGTGTTAGGAGACCGCAAAAAATTTTGATGTTTGTAGTGACGTAGCCATTCCTTTATCTATTTCAAGTAGCTGAAAAGTGGACAAATTACCTGAAATGGTAGGTACCTAGTTGCTGTAACTAAATCAGAGGCATGTCTCCGCTATGTTGTAAATTTTCCTGTTAAGAGTTGAATAAAATGCTTAGCATGCCAAGAAAAAATAAATAAAAAAGGCCCAAATGATTATGGATTATTTTTTTCCCATTCTAAAACTATAAAGATTTTGTTATGATATGCATACACATGCATAAAATAATAATTTCTAATTTGAACAAAGGATATATATCATGTATCCAAACTCCCAACTGCAAGAAAGTTTTAATGCCATCGGCATATAAAATATTAATTCAATAAATATACCCAAAAAAACTAGTTAAAGATAACCTCAAAGTCTGAGGTACATTATGATACCATATTGTTCTATTATGTCTTGGAAATTTAGCAATGACTTGTACATTTTGATAGAGGCACAACATCAAAAACTATAAACAAGAATCATAAAAGTGGATTGTTTCAAAAAAATGACATATTTTTTGTAGAATTTTGTCATGATAGGAAAATACATAAGTGTGCATATTATTTCTGCATTGATAATTGCAATAAGGAGGGAAGTTTTTGGTAATGCTAGGTCTAGAAAGATGTGAGTAGACCTTGGTACACATTGAGAAAACGAAAAGAAATGCCAGAGATGTTTAAAAAGAAAAAGACATTTATGGAAGAGTAACATGAATGTTAAATAATTATAAACTACTTTTAAAATCAAAGAGTCATCGAAGGCCATAAGCATTAAAGTATATTTGGAATTTACGTTGTTAAGTAGATAAGTTCAATAAGACTTGTCATCAATTTCTCAAATAGAGAGATGAGATGCAAAATTTAGCTAAATAGAAGAAGATTGCTCAGTGTTTAAACATTTATAAAATTATATTTTACCACAAGAAAACATTTTGGCTAAAAATGTTTGCATGGATAAATTAATCGTTTTAGAATTTTTTTTCTTCTAAAGTTTTCACAAATTAGATTCCTATAGTTATTTGTGATGCTTTTAAATGTAAAACTCTCCCTACAAGGTTTTTGTGATTGGAATAAAATTTGACAAAATATAATGATGGATAAGTTTTAATTTTGCATTACATTTTCTTTTTCCTTTTTGTGGATAGAAGTGTAGTTCTACCTTGCAAAGTAGAAGTAGGTGGTCAAGACAGCATATCTACTGCACATTTACGGGAATATTTCTCATAGTATATTTACAAAAACGAAAATACATGTACCCATTTCTGTGTACATGTATAATAATGCGTACAAAAATGGTCGAGTTTTGAAATATATTGAATTATTCAAAAACTCAATAATTTAGATTACGAAAAGCCATGTGATCAGTGGCGGAGCCAGAAAAAAATTTTAGTGGGGGCAAAAACAATATTAAAATTTCTTACTTATTTTTTTTAAACAAAAATACATCAATACTTACATCATAAGTAAAAATAATGCATATATTCCATGGCTCACAAGATTTCTTTTAGCAATCTAGTTCAATCAAAATCAGGAGTCCACGAGACTTTTTAGCTCTATAAGAGTTCTAGTATGATTTACAAGAAATCTTCAAAGGGATATATTTAAAAATATCACTAAAACCTACGGGTATTAAAGAAATTTAAGCGAGTCAGTGGGGGCTGTGGATCCGCCACGGCATGTGATGAATTCAAGAACTCAATAATTTAGACGATGGAAAGCCACGCGATCAAGTGTGAAATATACTGAAAAATATTACAATACTTTTCAAGGAAGAGAATGTCCTATCATTTGTATCCTATCATTTGTATCCCTAAAAAAATGTTCTAGCATATCTAGAGTAATAAAATAGTGTAAGAATTTTGATTTGTGTATATCACCTAGCCAGGTAGGCAATGCTCTCAAATTCAAATTTTACCATATAAGGGATTCAAAAGTTCCACCGAAATGGAAAAGTATTAACTAACAATGTTATGATATATTAACACGAACAAATGAATGGTTAAAAAATTCATTAAGATAAATGACCAAAACATAATGGCACTTCTACCATTAAAAGTTGCCATTTGTGGTTTTGGTGTTCAACATGATAATTTAATCATTCATATAGGTCCACAAATTATAATCCTACGAGGCTGCATTATTGTAAAAAGGGTCCCATTGCTGCTATGATACTTTTGAAATAAAACATGTTTATCATGAGATATTATGACAAAACAAAGTTCATTATGATTTTAAAAAAAATCATTCTTAATCGTAAATTAGAATGTGGTTATAATCTTTACCTAGCTATTTTGTCATCGGTCCCTTGGACGAAGTGATATTTAGACTTAAAAAAAAAACATAATTCCAAAGAAATAAAAATATCAAATGTAACTCAAAAGAACTATTTCGGCAATGGTTTTCTTTATTTCTTTTTTCTTTTTATTTGTTGGTAGACATGGATAGGGCATGGCAGCATTGTGGCTGTATTAAAAATTTTATGACTTCAGCAAGTATTAAAAAGCAGATTATGGCGGATGTATTTGCAAATTCATTTTCGCAAATTGTATTGCTAAGTTACAAAGTAATTCTTTATTTGCTCCAAAGGCATGCAAAATCAAAGAGAAAACCTCCAAATTGATGTTTTCTTGATAATAACACTCTAATAATTAGGGTTATGCTATAACTCAAATTCAAAAGAATATCGTAATGATTATTAGCAACACTTCAGCATTCTTAATTTCTTTAAGTGGAAATTCTTTTTTTCTTTTCAACCTAGAGAAAGCTTAAAAATTGGATTATAATCTCCCACAAAGTAATTAATTTGACATAAGAAATATATGATCCGGACATATTAAAGTTCATCGACAAATAAAGTATGGATATGAAATACAATGATAATGTGTTTCTTGCTAAAAATAAAAATGTTTTGGTTAGTAGTTAATTAACTTGTTTCTCTTTTCCTAACGAAGAGGATTATTGCACACTTACAAGAGAGGTATCATGAATAATAAAATGTCAGACATATCGGTTATCAGCAAGGCATAAATTAAATACAAATTTTAATCTGTAATTGAATCAATATATTCGAGTTCAATTTTCACGCATAGTGTAGTAAGCTTATGAACTATCTCATTCTTTATGAAAATGTTTAAATAAATAATAAGTAAGTAGTCAGTAACAAAAGGTTATGTTTGATAAGCAAGAAACTATGAGCCTTAGGCATTCATTTCTTTCACGGAAATATTCAAATTTTTTGACCCGTTGACATCAAATTGTGTCCTACTACGTAGTGGCAATATATTAAATGGACAGCAACCATGGTAAAACAAGGATTTTTTTCTATCGCAAAATAAATTTTTTGTTTATTATGAGTTATATTTTCATGCTAGAAGTGTAAAGGTATAGGATATTAAGATGGAAAAGGTTTAGAGATTTAATTTCACATAGAGCATATAAATATTAATAATTTTGTATTTCCTTGCTACAGTTATTTGTCTTTGTAATTTTACTAATTAAACTGAAATAATCCAACTTCCTCCTATGATTTATCTACATCCTCTTGCTAAATCAAATTAAAATAAATAATTACACACAATAATTTTCACACTGTTCATATGATATATTGTAGTTGGGACACATTTGTTACTGAGCTTGACAGTTGAACAAATACGTAATTATTCTTGCATAAGTGAAAGTAAAATGTGGCATTTAGAAATGTAAAAACGTTCAAATGTTTTTGTTCCAATTATTAAAAGTATAAAAATAAAATATCAAACTCAAATATAGTTAACTTCATTTCGGCAAATTGTAAATAATGTAAAAACATATAAGAGAAAAGTAAATTGCTGACAACAATCATGCATCGTCATCACATCATCTCTAAATAATTCCAATGACTCTTTGCTTATTTGGAACTTTAATTACAGTTTCTAGAAAATGTGAATAGGGAATTAATCTCCCACAATTGGCTACTTGAGGAATGTTTTATAGGAATGTTTTATATATAGGTAGTACCCTTGGAACATGGCACAAAGCAACAGATACAAATCAAATTCATCTTTGCTATCTCTTGCCATCTTTTGTTTCTATAATTCCATCAACTTTTTTCTTTCGTTTTTTTTTTTTTTTTTGGTTATTCTTGCAAACTACATTCTCAAAGTTACATAATTTCTTCTTTTCATTGCATCAGATTTTGTTTTCTCTTTTTGAATAAAAGAAAAGTTTTATTTCTTTTTCAATAAAAAAAAAAATGGATGTGAGTAGTGTCATTCCAAATGCTGCACAGGGTATTCATGTTTTGTTGGTTGATAGGGACACAAGTTGTCTTGCTCTCATGAAATCTGTGCTTGAAGAACAATCCTACAAAGGTCATTTTTTATGATTCCTCTATATTTTTTACCTCTTTTTTCCTATCTGTTTTATCTTTGATAAATTCTTCTCTTAACTTAGTATATCTTTCTACGGTCATTGGACTAATACTACATTTTCTTGATGTTCTTTATTGTTCGTCCTCCATTCAATTAGTGTTGGATGGATTAGAATCTAATGGACGAGGGGATGACTTGGGTTCTGAGTATTTCATTTCTTGATACTCTATGATATCTTAAGATGATTTTATGTTTCCTATAAATTCATAAAAGGCTTGTTCCTTTAACAAAAATTTGGTTCTTGAAGTCTTTCATTTCTTAGACATGGAGTTCTAAAAAATTTAATGCTAATTCAAAGTAACAATTACAAAGTACATTTATTCAGCCAGGTTTAATTTGGAAATATCAAGAACTAGATCAATTTAGAAAATTAATTTATAAGAACTGGTTTCAACATGAGCTTTAATGTATGAGCTTTTGGCTAAAAAATATTATGTGACTGAGAAAAGAAAATGACAAAAAAAAAAAAGCTATTTGTGTTTGTATCGCTTCAAATATTCATTTTCAGAAATTGTGGCTGCAAATGATGAAGTATTAACTTCAAAAACCATGTGTTCTAGCCTAGACGTCATAAATATTCTTTTAAACCTGTTCTTATACTTCAGTTGGAAAGTCGCACTCCCAATACTCTTTTATTTTATTTTTTAAGTTTCGGAAATAAATTGCCTAGTCCCCCAATTTTGTTTCTTGTTCCTTTTAAACTAAAATGGTAAGTGATGTAAGTCGCAACATATTTTATAACTAAAAAAAAATGCAATGTCTATTATCAGACTAATAATTTCTAAATGGATTTTCAATAAAATACTTTTTTCATACTGGTCCTCGTCGGATAATTATTTTATAGACCTATACTATAACCTCACTTGTAAAACTTATGATTAAACAAGGACCTCAATAATACTGTCTCAGTGTAAATACACATCACTTGGTATATTTGGCCCTTGTTTAGACCATATAAATGGGTAGTGGACCAATTACATTTAAGGGTTTCGCGTTGTGTCCAAATCTTTTAAAACTTCTTATAATTTTAACTTCAATTTCAGATATTACCTATGCAGCTTATCTGTATTGATTCATCATTAGTTATCATGGAGGTTAATCTTCTGATTATAACCTGACTTTGCTGCTTTCTTTAACTTTTATCCCTTAAGCTAATGACGACAAATTAATGGTGCTTTGACTTCATTGGTTGGATAGACATACCTATAGTTTGACTTTCCTGCTTTCATTACATGCCAACAAAAAGTTCAATTACTTCCTTCGACTAGACACTTAAGAATAGAATTGATGTTTGTTTTGAACCATATAATAACTAAGAAAACATAAAAGCCAGGCTGGTAATTACGAAACGAGTAAGATTATGAACTATTATGCAAAAGTTGATATAATCACAGTCTCATCAAGAACACACAAGCATTCCAGATAAGAATAGTTCACTAGAATATGACTTTGCCAAAATTGATTATCAATATCTAGTTTAGTTTGTAAAATTATAGCAGTTTCTTTTCTCATCAAATTCAAAATTGCTGTGGTATATATATGATATATATACCTAAATGTAATCAATCAGTTAGGCTTCCAATTAATTTGTAGTTAAACAAGTAGTCACAAAAAAAAAAAAAAATTATTCAATATATAGGTCAATGAGGCATTGGTCTCTATTGTGTACTTACAATTTACCTTTTTTTCTAGTTTTACAACTTAAGCTTGAATGCTTACTAACATTGATTTTTATACCTTAGTTACCACCACTGAAATGGCATCAAATGCACTATCCTTAATCCGGGGAGGTGAAGTCTCATATGACCTTGTGATTGCTGAAGTTGACCTGCTTGATATGAGTGGCATCACGTTGCTTAATCAGATCTTGCTTATTAATGAAGAAATTTCTGTCATTTGTACGAAAAACATTTGAAATTCTTTTTTTTTTTTTTACCCCCTCAATATTCAAGAAACATTTTATTTTATACTTCTAATAATTTCACTGATGTCACATTTTTTTTCTCTGGTCTAGTGATGATGTCGTCGAGTGGAGATATGGAGGTGGCCACGAGAGCCCTTGCTGAAGGGGCTTGTTTTTTCCTGTTCAAGCCAGTCTGCCCTCAAGATTTAGCGAAAGTATGGCAGCATGTGTTTCGCAAGAGAGGCCAAAGAACAAAGCAACCAAATGCCGCTAAGGGTAAAGAAGATCAAAGTGTTCAAGAAATGGAGAAATCTTGTGATGCTAATCAAGAAGATAATGCACAAGAGATTATCCGTGACCCTGTCAAAGGGAAGGCTCCTTGTACAGATGATGGTGAGGGGGAAAAAGGGCGCAAGAAAGTAGCTGAGGATAATGTGGAGAAACTAGTAATAGGTGGGAATGACAAAAGGGCCAGCGATGAAAGTGTGCAGAAAAGGAAAAATGTGGAGAAAAAAACTGATGGGGATAATGGGAAATCTGTGGAGAAAGGAAAGGAGAAAAAAACTGATGAGGATAAGGGGAAGGGGAAAAAGAGTAATGAGAATAAAAGGAACAATGGGCAGAAAAGAAAGGCGAAAAAAAGTGATGAGGAAACCAGCAGCCCTGAGAAAAAGGCCCGAATGATGTGGACGCCTGTGCTGCACGAGAAATTCATCCAAGCAGTTGCCAAATTGGGCGAAGACAGTAAGGACTTCTTTCCAAAATTTTCCTGTAACTTTTAAAATACAAAAATTAATATTTTCTCCTAACAGTATTTATGTATTTATTTTGGATTTGTTCCCTTGTTTACGTGCATAGATACACAAAAATAGAGTAGGTACCCTCCTGCATGCACATGCATTTTTTCTTTTTCTTTCTTTTTTTTTTTTTTGGCTTAACCCTTTTTTCAGAATATTTACAAGTATCTATATTTTTCTCCATTCTTAATACAGAAGCTCAACCAAAGGCGTTGTTAAGAGAAATGGCTGTCTCAGGCTTGTCTCATCGTCACATTGCAAGCCACTTGCAGGTATCAATCTTCGTCAACCAATGGAAGTGCTTAATTTTTTGCTTGTTTTAATTATTGCTTTTTACTTTGTTTTTGAACTTAATGTGTTGATTAACAAAATGTTATTCTAAACACTAGAGCGAAAAAAAGAAGATTGTCTCTTTATTTTGGTTTACAATTAGATATCTGACATTTGCTTGCTAAAATTATGATCATGTCATTGTTACTTTCATGTCTAACTTACTGAATATCAAAAGCAAATGTATTTCTATATTTTAAATTGGATTTTTAAAATCGAAGTCACGAGACAATTTTAATTATACACAAACTAAAATCTAAAAGCACGCATGTACTCATCGTGTTTATTGTCTTATCTTGTATTTAGCAACTTCCTTAATTTAGTTTCACATTTTTTTTAAAAAAAATTAAAATTTGGGCCACTGTTTAGGGGTATTTATTAGACAAACCCTTATAAATTGATTGTTTTCTTACTTGTAGCTAATTAAATATAGTTTACCAAACTAAATATGGCCAGTACATCAAACTTCATTTGGCAAAAATTAGTGGATAATTCCATAATGAATATAATGTGCTGTTGATGTCATTAATTACCATAAAATTTTAAATTCAGCCTGAAGTTTACATTACCATGGCAGGTTCCATTTCTACTTTTCCTTTTAACAAATATCATTTCCCTGTTGATAAAATTTTGTAACAAAGTTTTCTCTTGTTCTTCATCCAGAAATATAGGAAGCAGTTAACCAAAATAAGAGAACAACTCCTCCAAAATCCATCTAGCAGTTTTGATCCCAAGATGAATGGAAAACCAACCCCTCCACCACAATCCACACTGTTGAGAAGCACTAGACCCATGTGGGGAACCATTCTGGTGTCAAATCCAATACAACATTCTCCCAGCCTCCATACTTCTACTTTTGGTCCTCCTCCATTCGCACCTCCACAAACTAACCTTAATGGGGCCACATCTTATTACCAATTGGACACACTCAAAAACTTATTTGCTACTTCTACCACCAACTTGCCTTGGACCAGCAACAATAACTATTTCCATGCAAATTATGGGAATCAAGTGTTTCCCCAATTGAACCAGGTTCCAAATTCATCTGATCCAACAGGAAAACAAGTTGTGCCTTCCTTTGGAGGGTACAATGGCAATAGTAATATTGCTCCAGCTAATAATTCAGGCATGAACAACATTGACGCTCAAATTGAGGCACTGAAAAAGGCTTTGGCGGATGTTCTTGGTTCTGATGAGAAGTTGCATCAAGAAATAAAATTATTGACCAAGTACAACAATGTTGTTCCTCGAAGCTCACAACAACAACAAGAAGAACAACAACCTTCCATGGAGCAATTTTCTGCAGCTGGTCAAGTGTCAGCACCAGCGGAGACACAGGTCAACCAGGGGCAACAGAGCGACATTGATGAAGACCTTCCCAGAATCTCTGATGACTCGTCTGGCGCTGACAAAGACGTGATAGGTCCTAGCTCAGAACCTCCAGTGGAGCCGCCATCCGGCAACAATATGGATGATGATGACATTATGGAGTGGATCAATGAAGATGCTTTCACTGAATTGCTTAAAATCCTTCCTGATAATGATTCTCCTTAGATGGTCTGATTTCCTAGTTTAAACAAAAACATCGGTTTCGTGCATCGCCAGCTTTTCAACACATTTCTCTTTTACAAGAACATCAGTTGCATGCATTGTTAGCTGTTCTCTACATTTCTCTTTTAAACTACATTGAACTTCTTTATTTCTGGTGTGCATTGAAGAAATACTTAATGTTTGGGTTTATAATATCGATGCTATCTTTTATTTTATGGTCTTATAAGAATAATTGCTTACTTCAGCGAAGCAAATACTAGCAATGGGCCTTGGTTTTAAAAACGTGCATTATAAAACGGTTGGCAATAGTAGTAGAGATGCTATCTTTTGATAGGCGAATTTCTGAAACAACTGTAATAGAACAGTGCACAATCGTACTACGAAACAAAATAGAAGTGATAAATTAAGATTCAATTAATAGTTATTTTTGTTTTGATTGTTCTAAAATGCTTGTTTTACTCATATATCTTGTGGTCCTAATTACTAGAAATTTATGATTTTCAACATGAATCTCAGCATCTATTGAAAGGAAAAAGCAAGAAAAAAGAGGAAAAGGTATACGGACCACATATTAATAAAATCATTAGCAAGCATTCCGAGGCAATTTTCTCTAAATAATGATATTTTAAAGAAAAGTCTTCATTTTGGGATCTTTTTTTTTTTGGCTTCCTCATTTAACGTCGCCGCACACACAGTGTACGGCGACTGTTAATTTTTTTTTTTTTAAATAACGTGTGCAGGTGTGTCAGGGAGAAGGCATTGGGGGGTTTTGTGCAATTTAGAGAAAAATGTGAGAGTCACCACATGAGGCTTGTGCAGTGACTCTCACAAGTAATTTTTTTTTTAATTAAAGTTTTGGGGTTTTGTGCAAATTTATGGAAATTGTGAGAGTTCACCGCATTGTCCTTGGACAATGACTTTCACATTTTTCTTAAAATTGCATTCTAGCCCCTAAGGTAATTGTTTTTATTTTCATTTTTTTACTTTTGGGGTAGGATGGACTTAATGGCAATTTGGAAAATTTGGTGAGAGCCCCTAAATGGAAAAAAAAAAATCTAGCGTGGGGACTAGATGGTAATTAGTTAATTTATATCAAAAAATAAATTAGTTTTTTAAAAAAGACTTTATTCTCTTAGTTAATTACTTTAATCATTATTCTCTTAATTAATATCAATTAATATTTTCATCTTGTAATATCAATTACTATTTTTTTCTTTGTTAAGAAGGTTAAAAGGTAATTTTCCGTAGAAAGCAGCAACTCCAAAAAAAAATTTTTTTTAATGTTAGAGGGTTAAAAGACAATTTGGTGATTTTTGTGAGAGTCACTGCCCAGAAGGTATGCGGGGACTCTCACAAAACTTCCCATATACACTTAAGGGATACCAAGCTAGTCTATTTGCATACTAGGAGATTTCGTGCTTCATCACCTGATATGTTGCAAGTGTAGTTGAATAAGTTCTCGTTGGGTTAGGGCCTCAAGGTGTAACACGTGTTGGGCATGGATTTGGATCTTAAGCTGCTTATGTAGATCTTTAAGATCATATGTCCAAGTCTAATGGAAAGTCTGACGGCGAAATGTAGCACTACGCATCACAATTTGTTTCCCAAATTGGGAGGTTAAAAAGGCAATTTGGGAAGTTTTGTGAGAGTCCCCGCACACCCTTTGTGCGGTGACTCTCACAAAAATCACCAAATTGCCTTTTAACCCCTTAACATTAAAAAAAAATTTTTTTTTTGAGGTTACTGCTTTTCATAGAAAATTGCTTTTTAACCCCCCCTTAACAAAAAAAATAGTAATTGATATTACAAGATGAAATTAGTAATTAATATTAATTAAGAGAATAATGATTAAAGTATTAATTAAGAGAATAAAGTTTTTTTTAAAACTAATTTATTTTTTGATATAAATTAACTAATTGCCATTTAGTCCCCATACCAAAAATTTTTTATTTTTTATTTTTTACATTTGGGAGGCTAAATGGCAATTAGGGAATAGTTGTGAGTGTCGTCGCACAGCCTTTGTGCGGTTACTCTCACCAAATTTCCTTAATTGCCATTAAGTCCATCCCACATGAAAAGTTAAAAAAAAAATTATGGTCAAGGTTTAGGGTTTGTGTTAAGGTAAAAAATATTGTGATTCAAGTAATTAATTAGGGGGAAAATATTGCAAGCAATTATCGCAAGTAATTAGGAGAACATTTTTTTTTGTACTTCCCAAAAGTTTTTTTTTAGGGTAAAAAAATCGCAATTTGATACAAACCCCAAACGTAAATTTTTTTTTTTTAACTTTTGGAGGTAAAAAAAATTATGATTCAAGTAATTAAATAAGAGAAGAATTTTTTTTTACCCTAAAAAATGATTCAAGTAATTAATTAAGAGAAATACATACCATTATTTATAAATAACTTATTTCTTTAAGGATTAACTTAAAAAATACATATCATTCCCTAGTTGTGAATTAACATATCATTCCCCACTTGTGAATTAACCTACCATAATAATTTATTTTTATAAATAAATAATTATTTATTTTTAACTTACTTTTTTAAAGATCATCAAGTAATTCAAATAATTAATTAAGAGAAATACATACCATTCCCTAGTTGTGGATTAACTTTTTTTCCTTTTTTTTTTACAAGATGAAAATAGTAATTGATATTAATTAAGAGAATAATGATTAAAGTAATTAATTAAGATAATAGAGTTTTTTTCAAAACTAATTTATTTTTTGATACAAATTAACTAATTGCCATTTAGTCCCCATACCATAATTTTTTTTTTTTTACATTTGGGAGTCTAAATGGCAATTAGGGAATAGTTGTGAGAGTTGCCGCACAGCCTTTGTGCGGTGACTCTCACCAAATTTCCCAAATTGCCATTAAGTCCATCCCACCCAAAAAGTAAAAAATAAAAAATAAAAACAATTACCTTAAGGGCTAGAATGCAATTTTAGGGAAAATGTGAGAGTCACCGCCCAAGAACAATGCGGTGACTCTCACAATTTCCATAAATTTGCACCAAACCCCCAAAACTTAAAAAAAAAAAAATTACTTGTGACAGTCACCGCACAAGCCTCATGCGGTGACTCTCACATTTTCCTCTAAATTGCACAAAACCTCCTAGTGCCTTTTCTCTGACACATCATCTGCACACCTGCACATGTTATTTAAAAAAAAAAAAAATAACAGTCGCCGCACACCATGTGTACTGCGGCGACGTTAAATGAAGAAGCAAATAAAAAAGGATTCCAAAATGGGGATTTTTTTTTAAAATATCATTATTCAGAGAAAATTGCCAGCATTCCGAAGAACTAATCTATTGGAGAAATGACTTGAGATTTTTCGCCTTAGGTGTGTAATTATTTTTTTCCTTTTTTGCTTTACCTATCATACACATTAAATTAAAGGTTGAAGTGTGGAAGTATTAAACAAGAGACTAATTTGATTTAAGAGATGAATATTTAATGGTATCCTACTCTGTCATCTTCTCATGCTAAAATCATATACTCCTAAGCGTTTCTAAAATTAAAAGAGTCTTGTCTAAATTAAACTATAGTATTAAGATAATTGAATTACAACAATTACATCATAGTACAATTAAAAATACATTTGGACTCTACCCAAATATGAAGGCAACCTATTCAAAGAGAGAAGGAACTATGTCTTATAAAGTAAATATCATTGGAACTAGAAGTCAAATTATATTAAAAGCTTGGGCTCTATTTAATTTGACTAGAAGCTATTTGAATTATGAGAAGGTTGCCTTAAGATTCATCAATAATTTGTATTAATAACACTTTGTTAAATGCCCCGAATAACTTACTAAATGGCTAAATGTATCAGATCACATGAATTAAACTGTGTAAGGATGAACTTTTTGAAGAATTTGAAATTTGTTAGAAAAATTGCTACTATAGCATTTTTCATGATATATAATTGAGAAAATCATTTGATCAGTAATGCAAGAGGCAACTTGCAAAGACAACAGCACACAGATGTTTGCAACCCACAAGACTGCAATCCAACCAAGAAGTGCCCCAGAACTTCCTAAATTGAAAGGCCCTGGGGTGATAGATTTACGAGCCAAAGTCATTTTGAAGAAGATTGGAAGGGCATAGGCCAATATTTACTATTGATACCATGGTCTGAAATGCGACTGAGCTTCCAAGAGACTGCAAAAAAGAAAATGATAGCGAAGAGTTATGGAGCATGAATAATCAGTAGAAGGAACAATGACTGGAAACGGTGCAGGAGTTAATAGTCTAGGTAAATGTTCATATGAAAGTAAATCAATCTCATCCTCCGTCTGTATTTTACTTCTTTCCACAGGAAAGCAAATTTGTCAGAGGGCTAAATTACAACAGGGACAGAATTTGCAGTTGATTTTTAAGATTCTTATTGACATCTCACGTGCTCTCAAATTCTTATGGTTCCCCAGGTCCATGAGAAGATGCAGAAAAAGAGAATTTTATACTGTAAGCGCCATGCAGATGCTATAATAAAGGCTGAGAACCTGAACTGAATTTATGGGAACTTCTTGCTTGTTTACTTTATGCCACAGGAATGACAAAGGCATAGCTCCATCTCTTGAGAATGCATAAACCATCCTAAGAATATATATCAATTTGATCATTAGCGGAATTCTTGCGACACATGAAGAAACCAGTAAAAAAAGCATTGTTTATCTCAAATTGCTTGTTACTGAGCTCGTGCCGCAGAAGTATATGGCAACAGCAACTGTACACAAGCATACTACTCCTACCAGCTCCATTGCCATATTTTAAATACTTGGTAGAAAATTTCAGCAATAGCATAACCATCAGCATCATTATCCTTGCTCAAGAGGTTTGGGATGTTGGTAACTGCAAATGTTATACCAAGTACATAACCCCAACCCAACAATTATAGATATGCCTGTGGAACTAATTATTCCCTTGGGGCCATGCTTATCTGCACTCTTGGTTTCCTCTGACTGGAAGCAGAGTTTTTAAGAGGGATTAAGTGAACATTTTGTTTGAGTGTTTTTAGTTAGAAAGAAGGCTAAGGTATGCTTACTTTTATAATCTTCCTTGAGGATTAGATAATCCTAATGACAGTTGATATGCGTACTAATAGCTTTCAATTTTTGCCTTGAAATTGAGCTATATCAATGTCCAGTATTAGAAAACTTAGATCATCATGGCCTATTCAATGAATAGAAGATTTAATATTTATCCCAATTATAATTATGTTAATATTTAGTTCATTAATTGTGTACATTATAAGAGTTGAGGAAAATTTTAAGAAAGTATGATTCAACCTTTCAATTTTTTTTTTTTTTTTTTTTGGGTAGCCGTTCTTTTAACTCTTTACAATCCAACATATAGTTGCATCATCAAGTGTTTTTTTATCAAGCTTACACTATTACAATAGGGGAAGTAAAATTGGTATTAGTGGGATTTGAACCCAACCTCCCAGATGGAGTCGTAGAGTTTTAACTATTCAACCTTCTATTTGTTTCCCTAATTAGTCTTTAAATTAAGCACAGCTAGGTGGATGATTAAAGTATTAAATGGTCATGAAAATAAGAATTTCACAAAATTGAACAGAAGTTACATGGCAAGCAAAACATTTTAAAGACTAGTTCCACCCCAAAAGAGAGCTTCTAAATCATCAACAGAAGCACAAGCTTATCATGACTTGTCTATTCTATGGCAAGTTCAGAGTTTGAGATCTCGAGTTTGCGTAATATTTTTTATATAAGTAGAATTGATAATTCAAGGTTTAGGGTAAATTCAGACCAGTTTATTGGCGTACAATTCAGCATGTCAACAATTAAACAATTTATTAGATGTACAAGAAAGCAAAAATATATATATAAAATGGTTTTCTAGGTTATTGTTTGAGTACGAAGGCACGGTTGTCTTTTTCATTTTATGTTTGTTAGTCCATGCTATGTGGAATTGCGTTATGTTTGAAAAATATATGATAAATAAACCAAACTTTTTGAGCAAGGAAAATAAAAGAAAAAATGGCACTACTACTTTTATCTGTTCCAAATTGGTCATTCAACTACCATAAATGTCACATTCTATACGTTCCGTCAAAAGTTTTCATCAAATTCATTAGCTTAGGACTTCACATATATAAATTAATTTTGGTCAAATAAGGAGCACTTGGGAATTTAGAATCCAAGAAGAGCTATTTATGTTGGTGCTTTTCCAACTTGTGAGGCTTCAACGCGTAATGGAGGAGTATTGTGTAAGAAATGGAAATTGGAAATTCCTGCAAGACTGCTCTCTGGCTGATATAGAACGGGTCACCTCGTTTTCTCACCATTTTATACTCACTGCTGCTCTAATTTGACTAGGACAATCATAAAAGGTGAACACTTGAACAGTTATCTAATTACTACAACATTACTAATAGTTGAACATTTAGTCAAATTCAATAATCCAGTTAAGTATTTTTTCGGCATATCTACAAATTCCTCAACAATAGCATGCATCGACAAGGCCTATCTGAATATAATTCTTGATTATAAAAGCAAAACAATTGCTAACCGATATGGAGAGAAAATGATTGCACTTGATAGGCTTCATTCCTTCAAAAGGACGATACAATTTTGCAAGAATTGAACAGAAGAGAAAGAGAACACTTTTTACGTAAAAACACGTAGAAGAAAAACAGAAACAAAAATGAATGAAATTGGAGGATAGGGAAATGGAAAGAAAACTTATTTGTGGCTTCCTAGACTGGTATAGTAAACACCATCCAATTAATGTCATAAGGTAGACAATCCGGATTGATGAACAACAAAGACAATTAATAATCAGCAAAGTTCTGGAACGAGGGCTGATTCTTGATCCCGTGTAGACACCACTCGTTTGTAGATCTCAACAACAGCTCTACTATCAACCATTTCATTGGTTGGTGCAGACAACATTGGAATTGGCTGGCTTTTTGCAACTCTTTTGGCTTCATTCTTAACATGGTCAATTCTTTTGCTGCCTGCTAAACGTATCATTGCATCAATATATGCTTCATGAAGCTTTGCTACTAGCTTCGTTGGTGTAATAAACTTGAACCTCTTCTTTATCTTCAACTCCTTATGTTTTGGACTTCTTTTGCTCCCTAAACGAGCAATCTTCAGCTTCTTTTTCATCTTAATTGCATCATCCAATCTTTGATATTTCCTTCTCCTCCAATACCTCTTCAATCCATCCAAGTATCCAAAAGGAAGGATATCCATCTTTTGTGTGTGTGTGTGTGTGTGTTGTGTGTGTACGAGTGTGTGTTTTTGTGAGCTAGGTAGAAGACGAAAGTTGTGTTGCATGAAAATGTAATTTGAGCAGGGCTATATATAGCATGATCAATCAAAGTTTGACCAAAAAAAGGAGTTTCAATAATAGCAGGAAGAGTGGAGACCGGCTGGAAGATACTGTGCTTAGTCAAACACTTGTATCTTCGTATTTAGGCCGTGCCTAAATATTGATTAATTCTAGCTACTGTTGGCTACAATAATTAATGATTTATGGATGGGTTATTAAAGAAATAAAAATTTTCATGTGGAATTAGAAAAAGAAACCTAGCTGGGCCTTTTTGAATCCACAGCAATGGGAATGATACGTGTCACGATGTGACTGTTGCTGAATCAGTATTAGTCAAAATTTTGCTACTTTGACCAAGAAAAGACTGAATTATTAATGCAGAACTGGAAAAAAATAGATGGAAGAAAACCGAAATGGACTAAATATTTAATCATGTGATAGCGCTAAGATTTAGCGGTCAATACATCAAGTTTACCTACCTTTTTTTTTTTTTCCCTTCTCTCTTATTTGGAAAAGTTAGTATTCAAAGAACAGAATTTGTCTTTGTAAACGAGATATTTATGTGAGAGACTATAAAATTATACATCTAGAGGATGATACAATTATACAACTGATTCTCTGTTCAAATAACTCTCAGCAAAAATGGTAAGTTTTAAAAAAATTAATAAGTTTCAGCAGAAATTTATCAAAGTTTTAGAAAAGTAGTAAATTTCTACAAAAACTAATCATTTCTTTTTTAATCTACTTTTTTATTTGTAACTCTTAATCACCAAGGCATATTATTTCGAGAAGCTAATAGCCTAAAAGAGAAACAAGCTGAGCAACATGATGCTTAAAATTATGCATGTTAATAATAGCCTGCCGAAAAAATAGAATAAAATTTACTGGCTCAGCCTATTTGAGAATGTAAAGAACAGCTAACTTGTATAAAAAAATTTTAGTAGTGTGTAAATGATAGTATTTCTCAAATAACTAAATCCAAAAAGTCAGAAACGAATAAAGAGTCGAGCGGTTAGACGCTCTACGACACTATTTTTTTCTCCCAAATGTAATAGTGTATAGGTTTAATTTTTTTAAAAAAAATCTAAAGAAGTCCTAAAAAAGTAAAAATGAATTCTTTCATTTTTCTTTTTATCCATTCACTTTTTGGAAGTGTTCGAATCTTTTGAGACAAGAACCACATATGGTTCCTTTGCATTTTACCACCTAGCAAGAAGATATTCATTAGCGGTAAATGTGACTCAAATAGATCCATATCAGACAGTGTAAAATGCAGTTTAATATTAACTACAAATTACTTTTATGTGATTGCCAGTACAATGAGAAACTCTCCCCATAGTAGTATTACTTAGGCGGCAGGAATTGACTACGCTGGTATATTTGGTCCGTCAAACAGGTTAGTCTCCATATTCTTCTAGCTGTTATTACTAGCTATCCATAGTCTCCTTTTATTGACCCTTTTTTTTCTTTTAAACTCTTCTCTTGACTATCGATCAAAGGTAGACGAACTTGTCTGCAGTTTGCTTATATTCCACGGTGACTTGACTCAAACGGACTTCTCAGGTTCTTAGATTGTCTATTGGGCTACTTAAATTTGGCTTCTAACACTACAAATCTCATTCTTATTTTTTTATCTTTCTTGTACAGCAATAAAGCTTCTGTTTATGTTCTTGATTTCGTGGACAAAGTTGTTGATACAAATGAGTAACATTTTTGTCTACTTCAATTGGGCAAACATCTTCTTCATGAACAATTTCACAGCAAAAGATCTTGGCATCAAAGTTAATTGAAAGCAAAGGTTTATTTTTTTGTCAAGAAGATTGTGTTTTTGATATTGCTTTTCAAAACATGTTTTAAGAAAACCCCAAACACATTTTTTAATCAATTTTTTATCTTCTATACACATTTACTAAAAAAAATTTTCAAAATTGTTATAATATTAAAAAAAAAAACAAAATAACCATGCTACTTACCTATCGTTTTGTTAGGCTATCCCCACCGTTGACCCCTTGGTGCTACTTCCCTATTGTTTTGTTAGGCTATCTGACAAAGTACTATCCTTTTAATATCCTTTGGGAATTGGTGGATCAACCATGCCAACCTCAACTTAATGCTGTTTGCCTATTGTTAGGCTCTCTGACAAATACTCTTGGCCAAGGCTTTTTGTCCAATTATTCATCTCAATTCTCAATCTTATCATGCTTTATAGTTAAACTTGCACCATATTAAACTGTTCCATGATTTTATTTTCTACAAATTCTGCACTTGTAACTGAGTGAGCCCACTGGCAAGAAATTTTACAATCCACGATTGCAAGTTGCTGCTTCTAATCATGCCCTGGTATTGACTAGAGCTTTTTGTTACTATTGCAAAAAGTGATCTATTGGCTTGTGGACATGAGCCAACCTGCTAGCAATTCCCCTGCTATTGCTAGAGTTCCTTATTTTTTATCCGAATGTAGTTGGTTTGTGTAGGAATTTATCAGGGTCGATAAATTTATTTATATTTTGTTCTACAAAAACTATGTATGATGGCCAAAAAGAAAAGATAATTAAATAAAATTACCTGCTCTTTTTTATATCACAAGTTTTATAAGTGGGGTCATTTACTGAATCTATGAATTTTTCCAAGGAATGCATACCCCAAAAATCAAACCAAATTATGAATTTCTAGAAAAATGTACTAATAAACATGAATTTATTTATTTTGCCAGATAATACATTGGACGATATTTAACAACAAGATGCAGAAGCTTTAATAACAATTACTGCTATTTTGTGTTTATATTCTCAATGTAAATAAAATGGAAAATAAGCACGTAAATAAATCAAAAGAATTCGAACTCGCATAAAAATACAAAGAATGCATTGCTTCTTCAGTTTTTTTTGGGAGGTGGATATTTATGGAGTATTTAGTAAAGTTAAAGAATATATTTCCGAAGTCGTGGGAATGGGAAGCGTAGTATTTCTTCTTCTCCTGAGGGGGTAAAAAAAAAAAAGGTAAAGAAAACGTTCAGTACAGAATAACAGAAAGCGATGGCAGTTTTTATTTTTTTAAAGAAAAAAGGAACCGGTTGATAATTGTTACATACAATACATTAAGTGGTGTACACAGTTATAAATATCAATTGACAATTGTATCTGCCCAACATAAATTCACAACACTTATTAGCGTATCTTGCATATTTTGTTAAGAGTTATTTACAAACAAGGCATCACAATTGTATATTATAAAAATATTTTTTTTTTTTTTGGATCAATCGCAACCATCTATTGTCACAAATGGTTGTCAGTTCGTAGATCAAATGGACCAAAAATTACTCTTTTATATGTTTATATGTGTACTAGGCATAAATTAAGGTTTTTACTGCATATATTTTAACAAATAGATTTTAGAATGTCATTATGTATGTTTATTTGTAAAAATCAATTGTTTTGACAAATTATTTTATTTATTTGTCAATTTTCCACGTCCATTATAATATAGCTCTCATGTTTTACATTATTAGGAAAAGTTAGGATTCGAGAATTGAGGCTAGGGGAAGTTTTAGGTAAATATAGAGGTGAGGACAACACTTTCTTTGACAGTTTGGGGTCTTCATTCATATTTTTGACATCTAGTTAAAAAAAAAAATTATATTGCTTTTGTAACTTTTATCAATAGATGTATCAAAGCACTCTGTTTTTGTGGAAGATGTTTGTTACTTAATTTTGCTTTTGCTGTTTGGAACTCACTACAGGTCAACAATACGTAGTTTTCCGTTTTTCCCCTTGCCAACGCAAATAAGATAAGAATTGTCTTATCTTTTTCCTCAAAAACCTTGAGGAACTTTTGCCTTTAAAAACAAAATTTCCATGCTTTCTTGGTGTAGCAAGTAGTAAGCAAAAAAGAGGATCATATCAATTGAAGTTATTTATGTCTCTGTTGCATTTTGTTTGCAATTGTTGATCATATTAAGTACTATTTTTTCCTTTTTTTTTTTTTTGTGTTTGAGTTGTTAATACTCAATTATGGGTGTGACTGAAGTGACTCAAAAAAGATTGTTAGTTAAAAAAGTAGTAGGAGTAAATGAAGATAGAACAGGCGTATTACATTCGTCCTGACTAGAGAGAAGTTTTCTTCAGCGTGCAGAGATGGTATCACAATCAAAATGTGAGACAATTGCAAAGAAATTAAAATATCTGATCATGTATACCAAAATTAGATAATAGTACAATCCGTACTGCATTTCTAGCTTTACAACAGCGATAATTGATCAACATCACCTTCAAACATGTTAATGCAGATTCACAATCTACATATTTACAAGAAGAAATTGTACACAAAAATGAAACTACGACGACCAGAACTCCATGGACATGAGCATAGCATGCTGTAAAACAAAATTCTAGAAGCCAGAAACTTGGATCAGAGAGAAACAATTTACACACGCTTTAATTTCTGCCTTGCTCCAGATCAACAATACGTAAGTCTGAATCTTGATCTTTAGCTGCATTTTCTTTTAATAAACCTTGTCGATCCATGTCTTGCGCTTCCATGTTTTGCATAGCAAGTCCATCACTGGGGGGAGCTTGCGATGGATTTGAGCGGGATAACTCCTCCACAGCTCGGAAATAAGCATAAGGACCCCATCCTGTGATCATTGTAATAGCCAAATTTAGTTTTGATAGTCATTTCCTCAGACAACTTCATATCTCAACATGAGGTGATAATAAAATTGTAGAAGAGAGCACATGCCACAAAGGAAGACATCTTGCCGACAGATAATCCAAGATGCTTCTTTATATGCCCAAATAATCACACAAAGAGAGTGTTTTCTTAAAATATATGATACATCTGCATGCACGCCATGTACAAGAAAGGTTTGATTAACAAAATCTTCCGAATTCTCAATCTCGGTATGGCTCTATTATTTAATAGTACAATCTGCTGTTCAGTACCTAGTAAAATGAAGGCACTTCCCTAATAATTTAGCCACATTTTCCCAAACAATCTCAAGCAACTTCAGGTTTCTAGGTAGGTAATAGTATGTTATCCTTCTATTAGTGTGTGGGGGGGAATACATTGGAAGCAAAATAAGTTATTCAATGCATATCTTTAGCGGAAACAGAAGGTGATATGTGATATGTGTAAGGATAAACAAAGATTGTACCTTCTATGTGATATGGAGGTGGGAAGAACTGCAGATAGCAAAAGATTGCAACTACAAGACCTGAAAAAGTAAAGACACAGTTGTGAGTCACATAAAATGATACCAAGACTGAAAATTTTAAGCATTCATTGTACCATGAGGCACTGGAGAACAAACCTATGACACCTCCAGCAAACACATCTTGCCAATGGTGCCAGTAGTCATCCACACGAGAAACAGCAACAAGAGCTGCAAGAAGGAGAGGAAGGAAGACAATGCATAGTTTTGCTACATGCCCTCTACGATCGAATGCTTTAATTTTTCCTGCCAAGTACAATGACAGAAAGCCTAGACCTGCAAAAGACCCTGCAAAAAATTCTTATTAGCAACTGTTATTTCAGGCATGGTACAAATCTGAAATGTTCTTTCTTGTTTTAAATCAAAATCTGTTAAACGAAGTTCTTACATGAAGTGTGGCCACTAGGGAAACTCTTGTGCCCTTCCCTTATATCGCCTGAATTACCATGGCATACTACATTTCCCCATTTATCATAGTTCTGATAAAGAAGAGCAAAAAGAAATTAGACATCTTAGGAAAATCAGCCAAGTTTAGTACAAGTACAAACAGTAAACTTTTTGCCATCTTTTTACTAAAAATAGCAGAAACAGAATATGAAACAAAAAAAGAAATGAACAGAAAAGGAACTATGATAGCGAGAATGAGGATCTAGATCAGTTAATTATTTAAAAGTGGTATTTCCAATATACTAGCCATCAATACACACAGTTAATGTGGCATGGTATAACTAAAGGACAAAAGGAATGTAGTTCATTTTATACATTGACAAATTAGGACTTCATGAAAGATAACAGAGTCAAGAAGCATTCAGATAGAATTTTCATGAGATAAAGGAACATGGAAGTAAATACATCTATTCCATCAGGAAAACAACGCCAGAAGAAATCTGGACGAGGCCGGCCTGTTGCATCTTTAATTGCATCAGTGATGACGCCAGTTATTAAAACAGAAAACAACAGCCCTGCAATTTGAGTACAAGGAGTATATTAGCCCACAGAAATGCTTGCAGAGATTTAGTTTGAGAAAGAGGTTCCTATTTCACATAGGAACGAATATATAATTGACAGAAGAAAGGAGAAACAATAAAAACAGAGGAAGGATGAGGGAGCAAATGTGTGAGGATATTTATAGCACAATTAAAAAAATGAAAGAAAGAAAGCATCGTGTTACTCCAATACCTAGTATGCTGTGGTGCAGATCATAAACATCTCTCCTGCGAATGTAGATTACAAGAAAGATAGCAATAGGCAACAGCACTGCATACAACTGATTCAACGAAGGAAAAAACATTTCATTAGTTACACTACCCTTGAGCAAAAAGCTTTGTGTAAATAAGAAGCTTGCTACAAAGTCTTGTACAATTTAACTGATTGTAGAAATTAACAATTTCAATCCTAATCAAACCAAAGAAACATTATGAAAATTTTAGTGTAATGTACAGCATTTGCACATGAAAATCTTTCCAATAAAAATTCTCGAGATCAAGAGCATAGTCCTGAATTCTGAATTCAAATTGCCGTATTATTATTGAGTCTAACTTTTGCAGAACATAAAATAAGACTTCCTAAAATATCTGTCACTTGATGTTTTTATCGGTTTTCATCAGATATTTTGTCCTGTAATTAAATGAACATGCTAGAAGTGGAGATACTTACAGGAACAGCCCATATAGGCACTGTATTATCTTTCATGGGATATTTAAAATCTGTCAGCATATCCTTCCCAACAAAGCGATAGAATGGGTGTATGATGTTTAGAATGACCTCCAGTAATATGAGTAGCAGCAATATAAGCCAATCATGCTTGTGGCTTCTTGCAACTGTAGCTCCATGAGACTTTATAGTATGCTTGCATTCAAGCTGGCCTTCACCTTCTCTGCCCTGTTTCATAAAAATGGACCAAAACCCTTTCAGTTTTAGACTTGCAAAATCAGTTGAAAGTGCATGCTATAATGAAGAACCGCAACATAACGAAAAAAAGATCCCAGGAACCAAACGTAGCAGCTAGAGCTTATACATCTCAATTTTAGGGCAAGTGACAACCTCAAAGAAACTTTTAAATTTTATATGCAACACATTTGGTGTTCAGAATGCTTGCACCATGTAAGATCGTGAAAGCCCCTGAGAATATAATCTTAGCTGATGAAAGCTGTCTCCTAATCCTTTATTCTCTACTCGCATCATTTAGTACACATCCTCAGACCCTTCAACAAAAAATTCCCCTATATCTCTCAAGCTGCATCAGATTCAAGGTCATGCCAGAACTTCCTTTGAAGATATTGCTTTCCTTTTGCACGAACACACAAGGTTAATCAGGCAAGCATACACTTTTTGACAGTAAAATTCTAAAACCGCCGCAATTCAATATCTTCCTATCAAAATCCAACATGCCTAGCTCTTTAATGAACGTCTTTTTTCAGTAAAGGTGCCATAAACAGTTCTGCTGAAGATGAAAAAGATCTATTCATTGCTACTCTGACGACCAAATTTGCTGCATACTAAACTTTCTCCAATAACAATCAACAACTACGTACTCACACAAGTCTAAAATTTAGCCAAAATAACTATCAAGAATTTAAATACATAACATTTTCTTCTTTCTATGTCAAAGCATTCCAAAGTAGCACTCAAAATCTAAATATACAGTAGTAGTTATACCCTCCAAGTAGATATTGTACAAACAGCACAAAAATTTTCATTTCTTTTTCCAGAAAGACAAAATTTGGAATCTATCCATATATTCCAAGAAGAAACACAAGTACATGAATATAGTCAAAGCCTTATCTACATTCAAACAAACAAATCTCCCCAAGAAAAATGCATTCTTGATATCATTGGTAAATAAAACAATCCCATCTGGAAAAAAAAATAAAAACAAAAAATGAAAAACGGAAAAGACCACACAAACCTGAAAAAAATTCCCAAATGAACAAAGGGACGTCACATTTCTCCAAGACATGATGAACTGACAAGCCTACAGGTTCTCAGTTTCTCTGCACAAATTCAAACACACACTAACACACAGTCAGAGTGCGAAACAACTAACAAACCTTTGTTTTTAAGGTACAAGAATTATAAAACAAATTCCCACATGAGGTCAAGATACAGAATCAATCATAGAGCAACAAGGAAAATAGTACTATTAATACTACATTAATACCTTCGAAGATATTTCTCAATGGGGTGATCAAGAAACTGTTATCTGATGAGACCCCAACAACAAAACCAACCAAAATTTCAATTTCCAAATGATAATTATGTTCAGAACTTCAAAAGAAATCAACTGTTAAAATCCAATTATTGTTAGTTGGAATAAGATGACCAAAATTTTAAGACAAAAATAATTAAGAAAATTTTAAAAGAAATGAATCAGCGGGGTAGTGGGTCGCGCGGGGAGGATATTATAAAGACGAGTTATTTGAATTAAATTATACGAAAGATCAGACTGATCTTGGCCGTTGCATCTGTTTACTGAAATGCTTTCCACGGTTCTGATTTTGACCATTCATGTGGTATAGTTGTTTCTTGTCGTTAATAACTGTCGAAGTGTTCACGTCTGGGGCCCGCGAAAGATGAGGAGAGAGAAACTGATATGTGATGAGATACGACGTCGCGGGCATGATTTGGAAGAGCATGCCAGGATCATTGACCTTGAGAAGGGAAAAAGTTAGGAATTCTAAAAAACACCCAAAAAAGAAAGAAAGAAAAGGAAAGAGGGTGTATTTCGACGAAAATTCGTTGGATGCTTTTCTACGAAAAGGGAGTTTGCTAGCTGAGAAACCAATGCAGGCTTTTCTTGGAAGGATTAATCAGTTCAACTGATACATATTAAATTACTATTGGATCATCAGTACTTACGCGGCTAGCTTAAGTATTTAATGAAGGGAAGAGGAAGGGGCTAAATGTCAAAGGGGTGTGCCGGCGAATTAGGATCCAACCGTGGTTGGTGTACGGTGTAAAATAAATTTTTACGTGAGTGATTCTAAGTTTTATAATAAGTGCGATATTAAAGATTTGAAATGGGGCTAAATACATTAAACTATTCTTATTATAATAGTTTGGTCACTCATTTAATTCTTGTTTGAAATAACTAATACTTAACTTTTAAAAACATAGCATTTTAGTCATTCGTTACTTTTTCAATTAAAGTTGATGGAAAAATTAGACGAGTGGCCATAATGTCACATTAAGAATAGTTTAATGAACCTTCAGGCAACATGTAAGGACGGTATTGCCTTAAACACAATCACATATTTGGTACATGTTTTTCTCTGTCTACTTTAATTGAAAATTTTAACGGAATGATCAAAATGTTACTTTAGTAAAAGTTAAGCGTGTGATTTAAAACAAAAATTAGATGAGTGACTAAAATATTACATCTTATAATTTGTTTTTGAACAACTTTTTTAGAAGTGAAGTTGTGTATTAATCGTATCCTAACTAAGATAACTTGCTCTATTTTGCTAATCTTGTAATATTTCTTCATGCTTATTCAATTGGTCAAACTACTAACTGATGAGCCAGCCAAGATGTAATTTCATCTACGACAAACTTTTTCAGAAGTGAAGTTGTGTGTATATATTCATCGTATCCTAACTAAGATTATTTGCGCTATCTTGGTAATCTTGTAATACTTCCTCATGCCTTCTCAATTAGTGCAGTAATAATTGATGAGCCCTTAATCTGGCTTTTTTTGGGCAATCTTGCAATATTTTCTCATGCCGACTGGTCAAATAATAATTGATGTGCCCTTAATGCGGCTGACAACAATATGTAGCAAGTTGGTGGCATTAGTAAACGAAGGCAGAAAGCAAAGAAAATTACTCGATCCGTATGAAACAAAAAGGCACCACAGGCTAAAAAAGACAAAGGTTAACTAGGAAGATATGCCGACACTTAAACATGTGGCAGTCTCAAAATATAATAAAAATCCATCATTCAATAATTCAATTCGATTGATCCCTCTATTAATCAAGCCTTCTCTGATGTAGGTAGCTCATCCCCTACGAAGCACGAAATAAAATACTGTATAGTGCATACTTTCTTTTTTTTAGCAAAATATGACAAAAAGGGTCAAAAAAAAAAAACCAAAATATGACAAAACTTGCAAGGAAATTACATGGCAATAGCATTAGGATGTATACGTTTAGACTTCAAAATCAGTAGTAATTAATAATAATTTCAAGGATTTAATTCAACATTGTTTTTCTACCATTTGCACTGATAAATTTATGACTGGTCAATTTAATACTTGGCTAAAGTTGTTCTGTTCTGGCTTCCTTTTCTTTGGTGACAATTGTACTAATGACTCAAATAGTCAATTCAATGTAGACGTGGGTGCCAATTTTGTATAGCAATGTGTTTCTATCAGTATCATTTGTATATGTTAGTCGAGATTTTGACAAGTTCCTATTGTGGTCGACAATTTCGGAGATGTAGTCAATTTGTGCTTAATTATAATTGCTAAAGGATTTGACATCTACAAGACTTGATTAAACCATCTTGAAGATGATGCAGGCCACAAATTGCCATCAACTCTTGAATTTTGGTTCTCTTTATCTTTAGCATTATCTGGCATAAATTTATGATTTCTGGTGGGCTCAGCTGAGAGTTGGCCTAATCTCTTATAAAGATGCTTAATGACTTTGTCCACCATGTACCAAAAAATAAAAATGATTTCTATCTTGTCCATTCAACAATCAGATCTGAGATGACATATTGATGTAGTTCACTGCAATCTTGTTTTCGAACTTATTGTAAAAATCAGCAGTCGGGACCTCCAACAAGAATTTTTATTTTAAGGTTCTTACATCCCCTCATTCTTTATCTCTTGCCTATTGGGGTTTGTTACAAGGTTCATAGCCTCTTCTCTTATTAATAATTGTCTGAATGGTATGAATTTATAAATCTTACCATACATTCCATCCCTGTTTATCCCTTACCGTTTTAAGGTTTGTTAATTCAAACAAAAGAATTTTTATTTTAAGGTTCACAAACAAGAATTCCTTATAGCAATTAATTTCTTCTTCTTCTCAAACAAGAATCAATTCATCAAGTATGGTTCAAATCTGTTTGTGTAACTGTTACTAAAAGGAATCAAAATATTGCAAGACACACTAAGTTTACCAATGATTTATTTGGATTAGGAGCATTAATTAATTGTTTTTTAACCTCTAGCCTAATGAATTACTCGCTTATCATAATCATAAATTTTGGACACACCAAACCTTCTCCCTCCCCTCTCCCCTTGATTTTTTTTTTTTTAATAATTTTTCTCTCCCCCACAATTTTCTTCGAGTTGGGAGGAAAAAAGAAAGGATGGTTGTTGGCTAACCAATATGATTAGGTAAATGCCTAAGCTTGGACTGATCCATCATCCTTTGCTTAAGTGGTGTGTGAAGCTTTTGAGACACCTATTTTACTTGGAAGTTTTTTATGTACCAATTAAAAATTGAAAGAAAGGATGGGGAAAAAAATTGCCTTTGTTTGGATAGCATTTTTTAAAATATTACTGAAAAATAATGCAACATAATTTGCTAGGATATGATGCATGCCAAATAAAAAGATAGTTGAGATTATAAGAAGTCAATTAGGAAACGTACGTGAATAATATTCAAAATATTATTCTGAACAATAGCTTCGCAATAGAGAAATCTCGTTACCTACCCAAGTGTTTTTTATATTTTTGAAGATAGAAGAATTCCTTTGCCTCCCGGGGAGGGGACTTGGTTCGTGTTGGGGGCAAAAACTAACCGCTAATATATCATACGGGTTTTTATGGGTGAAAATTTTATTTTTTATTTTTTTATCAACCTATATTATTAAAATTGAAGGAAGGGAATGGCATCGATAGAATTCGAATACCCGAACTCTGAAGTGGAGTCATAAAACTATAATCCTTCAACCCTCTATTCATTCTCACATTTTCCAATTAATTGGTTTAGTATTGTTGGACTTTGTTTCTTTTTATCAAAGCTTTTTTTCTTTTATCAAACTTTTAAGGAGAGCCAAGTTTTGTAGTAGAAATTTTAGTTGAATTAGAAATAAAAGGCATCTTAGTTCAAAAAAAAAAAAGATATAAAAGGCATCAAATTTTTAATAGTTTAGCCTAGATGGGCTTATTGTAGAAACCCTCTGGACCTAAAACTGGGCCCATTCTGATGTCCAACATTTAAGCCCGCATTTGATCTACAATCCCGCATTTAATTGTTTCTTTTTTATCAAAGCTTTTTTTCTTTCATCAAACTTTTAAGGACAGCCAAAAGTTTGTTAGTAGAATTTTAGTTGAATTAGAAATAAAAGGCATCTTAGTTCGGAGAAAAAATAAAAGGCATTAAATTTTTAATAATTTAGCCTAGATGGGCTTATTGTAGAAAGCCCTCTGGACCCAAAACTGGGCCCACTCTGATGTCCTACATTTAAGCCCGCATTTGATCCACAACCGGCGATGGCCTCCTGTCGAGTCTTTGATCTCCTTGTGAAAATTGATTTCTGATTGCACTACCATTACCCTAACATTTCTACCTTTACAAACTGTATTGATGCAATAGTTGTGATCTTTCATAATCGTAACGGGAGAGCAAATAGGTCGAGCGGTTAGAGTTTCACAACTCCATCCCAAAGGTTGAGATTTTGAATCCACCAAGCACCATTCTCCTTCCCCCAATTTTAATAGTAGAAGTTTGATAAAAAAAAAAAATCATAATGGTATTTGTTCAAGAGCCACTATAGTATTGCTATCATCATTCTTCATATTTTTAGAGTAGATTCTACGAATTGAGAAAGTGAATTAGTTAACTATTTGAAATGCATCTAATTTTTAAAAAACAACTTAATGGAAAAAATTAAAAAGAAAAGTCATTTCATCATCTTTCTTTGACACACAACAAACTTTTCTTGAGAAAAAAAAAATTTTTAACGAATATATGAGTATATGAGAGAATTACAATTTTCTCTACTAATAAAGTTTATAAAGTTAATGATAACCCCATATTTGGCCTCTTATAAATCTAAAATTCTAAATCCGCTATTTGTTTGTAGATGAGTATTATGCTATTTATTGCTAAAGAAACTGAACAAGTATGCTGAGAAACATATCCTAGGAATATTTGGGTTGTCTTCCACCTTTGAAAGGTCCCAACAATATTCTCAGTTTCCAACAGTCATATCCAAAAAGGTGCATGTATGATGTAACAATATTATATGATCTTTGGTGCTGATAAACGGCTTTACAGGAAATCAGCTTTGTTTTTTTCACTGAAGGAATCTGATTTCATCAGCCAAAATTACTTTTCCCTCAACTTTGCATTGGTGTCGACCTATTTATAAAGCCTTTCTTCTCGTAAAGAATCTTCTTGCATTCAGCGTCTCAAGAAAGGTATCAGCCCATTGTCTTTTTTTTTTTTTTTTTTTTGGAATGTATTTTCTTCTGAGCTACACAAGAATATTGTGTTATGGGATTTACTATGTTGATATAGCAGAATCTGTAATTAAACACTGAAATCTGAAATCCAACTTGGCACGAAAGACCCAAAAAGGTCAAAAAAATAAAAATAAAAAAACCCACAGAGTCCAACATTTGTAACGTTGCATTTTGTAGCAGAGTTATTATTCAAGAATTGAAAGATTATTTTGTCCTAAAACAAACTTCCGCTAACAAAATGTAAAAAGAATATAACACACTTTTACTCAAAACATTCCCCTTCTTGTTCAAATCTAGTGGCTCAGAAGGCAACTAATTGAAAATCAAAGCAATACACATGAAGAAAATAATAGCAAACAAAAGTGTAGATACTTTATTAAATTTAAAAGGAACGCCCCAAAAATTAAAAAAATAGAAAAATTAGAGTGCTATGTCGGACTAAAATAAAATTGCCAAATTGGCAAGAAAAGCGCAAGAATTGCAATACAGTGCAAGATACACACACGATTTGATATTACACAAACTCGAAAATTTATACAAATGTTCACCCCTCATTCCGCTTTCTTAACTGCAATCAATGAATTGCAACAATAACCATTCTGGCCTATCAAAATTGAGTTTTGAATTACATAAGAATTGCAGTAAAAGATGAAAAAACAAAAAAGTTTAGACCGCGTGCCAAAAACTTGGACTGAAGTTCGGTTGTTTCCCTATTCCTCGTATCAAACAATCTGGAAATCTCAGTAGCAAAATTGTGGCATCAATGCCATATACCCGATACAACCCAATTATCAATATAATCATCACATCAAACTTCAATCGTCCATGAGATTTTCCATGTATGCAACTCCAACAATTCTAAACATACACGTACAAGGTAGAAGCTACTTTAGTGCCTATGAGAATGCCTTCGCCCTCTATGACATGTCTCCCCTTTCTCCCTACTCTTCCTATGGATGATCCTGAAAGCAAACGACATAATTCCAATGGCAGCCATGGGATAAAATGCCCTACAAGGAGCCAAAGCCAGGCCAGAAAGGTAAGCTATGTAGCCAGCAAGTAGATAGGCAAAGCTTAGTCTTATTTCCCAACCACGGATACCAGGAAAGGGAAAGAAGAAAAAATTGAACTCTGGCTTTGAGTCAGACATGCCATGGAGCACAACCCCAATGCAGAGTGTAGAATCTAAGAACCGTGGGAAGTTCTGACCTACGCCAATTCTCTGTAAACATGAAAAATTGATAGATAAGTAAGGAGTTAATGAAAATGAGAAAGATAAAATAGTTGTGAATTTAAGAAAAGAAGAAGTAACAATTGAGTGCCATTGGGAACAGAATGGGATTTCAACCTGTACAAGAGAGGAACTACTTAACCAGTACCACAGATAAATTATTACACAATTATACTCTTGAAGCACAATAACACAATAAATTATTACACAATTAACATTAACTCCAAAAAATTGATCTCACTGTAAACAAATGGAAGTGTAACGTAATACTTGCAAATAAAACAAAAATTTTGAAACATTCAAAGTAATATTAATGGAATTCACGATTCCAAAACAATATCAAAGTAATATTTCTTATGAAAAAACAATCAGGAAAAAAAATGAATTACAAAGTGGAAGAAGTGATTATTCCAATGTTCGATATTTTATTTTTTTCAAATCATTGTACAAGAACTCAGAAAAAGACAACGCATAAGTGAAACTAATGGATTTAAGGATAATTGGTCTAACAGGTTAAACATCATTTCCCAGACAAGTACTCTGTGACACTGTAGAAGTAACCGGACTTCTATATCTGGAGCACAACCACAAATAATTATGCAATACTAAACTCAATGGTCTCTAGCATCTTCATAAGACAGGGAAAGGCATTACTGTTTAACAAATTTAAGGCTTTCACAAAATGGATGCTTTTATTCCTGACCTGGATCCATGCCATCATTGAAGGGACAAACATTATCGCTGCAAGCAAATGCAAGATAAGCAAGCCATGTCGATGGTGGAAGATCTCTAGTTGCGTCTCACCAAAGCTTCTTGCAGAATCTGGGGTATTGCAGTTATTTTCATCCAGAGGAGAGAGCTTGCTTTCAGCACTATACGTTGGCATAAAGTGCATTGAGGTGCTGATACCATTTCCTGAGTCTGCTGACTGCTTACTTCCAGAATGACTGCGAAATGAAGCCACAAGAAAACTGTTTACAAAAGAGAGAAAGTAACTCTCAGAGAACCTTAGGTCCTGAGACACATATAAGACAGGATAAGCTCATACACTCCAACAAAGCAAGAAGGCAAAAAGAAAGGGGGGAGGAAAACAAAACAACACATGAATTCCCTTTGTAAAGATCATCATAGACCATGCACATTGAAATCACACTTTGTTTTTCTTCCTTCTCCTAAAAGGTTTGGTATTGGATTATGATTTAAGGTTTAAAGACAAAAACTTCTACTACATGGACTTCATTCTTGTCAACCTTTTTTTTAACTCCTTTCACAACAAAATTTAAGTACCAACTTGCTTTGCCTCTAAGAAGCCACAATTTCTTCCTCAAACAAGATCAACTCTTGTACTACTTTACACCTGATCATTCACAAGCCCCTAGTTCTTAACTGAATCTTCAATCACTTTCAACAGAGGTTATTGAATAAGAAGCTATCTATAGCTTACATAGAGTGCCTCTTCTGGATTCATTTAATTCCTAATACAGACACCATTACACCGTTGTTCCCAAATAAAAGTAGAAGCATTCTGTCGCTCCATATTACAATCTATGATTGATGCATTTACGAAACGTAATAAACAACAGCTAGTTAAGTACAAATGGTACCTGCAAAGTGCATTATGACAGCAGATAGCATGTGACAATAGTAACACAAACAGGCCTAGGGCTGGATGAACAAAGCACACCAATGTTACAGCAACCAATGCTGAAATAGCTAATGGGTTGAGCCTTATAATCCTTGCAACCTGTCTCATCAAAAGTTAGACTCAAGCAAAAAAAAAATTGAGAATAAATATTTCAATCCTGTAAAGTTTCTTTAACCTAAAAGGAAAATTTTCAAAGGAGCCCTCCAGTGACTAAGCGAGAAGAGAAGAAACTATTGACAAATAAGTCTATTTCGAACATAAAGAAATGCAAGCATATGTTAAGCAACTCCATTCCTCATGATTCTACCTGCTAGCTAGGAAAATGAATAATGAACTTCGTCTTACCCTAAATGACAAAAAGCTCGTGGAAAGATTGAGAACCCAATGCAGAAACCAAAAGGATAAATTTCCTTCCCATGCTTGCCACCTGCAAATTATCATCTCACTGTTTTTAGAGGACAGATCAGCAACGAACAAAATCCCATGAGTAAAATGAAACTAAAAACAAAGAATGCAAGCTATAGAAACATGACTAGATTGCTTGACCTATTTCTTGATATATTAAATTGCCCAAGGTGATCCATAGAAAATCTTTGTCATGATTGAAAAGAATTATACGTGGTTCTTCTTTTCTTGTTATCCATAACATCCTTAAACCTCCCAAAAATAACAAAAAAGGAGGGAAAAAAGAACTTCTGTTTAGAGAATCACTTCCATAAAAACTTGTCATGTGAAGTACATTCAAGGCTACATATAACATACAGAGCAGGCATGAAGTTAGTTTGGCCAAACCAAATGTTATATTACATATTAACAGAATGCAGTGATAGGATGGATGATAACAGAAGATCCTGAGAAGCTGTTTAAGGATGACAACCACAGAAAACCTATTTCACCACAAAAACCTTTTAAATAAAACCCAGAGAAAACCAAGAGTTATTTGGCATAAAAAAGCAATCACTAGAACAACAGAGTCTGAGAAGTAGCCGAAGGATAGCAAACCAAGAGTTATTTGGTATACATGAGCTGAAACACTATTTCAACATAGCCCAAAAGTAGTCATCAAGTAGATAAAAATGGCAGAAAGGTTCATGCTCCTTGTTTATTAGAAATGTTTTCCACAACTTGACAAATGACAAGCATATAAGCATAGGAAACTCGTTCCTGTTAATAAAAGCCTGCAAAGGAACTTTACGTGAAAGATTTCATATTAGGAAAAGGATTATTAGGGAAAACAAGAAGAAACCACGGGATGTGCTAGACGTTACTTTCTTCTCCTGACTTTATCAATGTTGCAGAGATATCCAAACTAAAGAAGTTTAAAGATAAAAGATCCCAGAAATTTGGCATACACTCCTCTTCCCATCCTTTCCTCCAGTAAATCACCTTGGCGGCATTAATTGTACAAGATCAAAGACAACGATTACATTTGAATTTCAGCATCTATATCTTAAAGGCTCTCATATATGGAAATAAAAGAGTTCTTTCGGGGCTTAAGGGTCTATCAATTGAAATAAGATAACATCACATAAAATTCCAATCACTGGCTTGTAAGTCTTCTCTCTCTTTTTTCTACAAATGTGTTCACTAACCTCATAGAGTAATTACCACATGCTTATAAAAGTAAATAAAAAAATTCAGAAATAAGAAGACACTACTAACCGTTTCTTGACGAGAACATGTATTGTGGCAGCTATGTAGAATCCCAGTTGTGAAATCAATACCAGCACAATTATGGCCCCATTTGCGAAGAGATAACAAATAATTGAGACAATAAAGAAGCTCAGAGAATGGAGGAACTGAAAAAGAACTTGAGAAGGAAAAGAATAAGGCAACCAAAATTGGTAATATGACCAGAACTAAGAATGGCAATAGAATTCTCAAATTCAACTCAACAGCTGAAAGCATGGAAGGTATAGGCATATCAAGTTCCCATGCATATGCTTGCCGCATCAAAGCAAAAAAGACAACAGCAATCGCAAGACCAGTAATCTGCACCAAATCAGTCCACATAGAGCTAATACTTGTAAGTCAATAAAATGTAGGAAGCTTCCATAAGTAAAACAAGAAAGATGACAGGAAATAGAATCAGCAATCAACCAAAGTTTATTCTCTGCCAAAAATAAACATGCCACTTTATCTCCCTCTTGAGATTCACAAGCTAACAACAGATAAGGACTAATGTGCTATACCCTTGCATTGTTCAGAATATTTAGCCAAAGTATGTATGATAAAGAAGAAAGATCTTTTTTACCCTTCCTTGACTGCTCATTGCTTTACTTATTTATATTATTTTTTGTAATAATAAACTACCTTATTACAAAAGTCTGTACTTCATGTTCATACACTATAATTCTGTTAAGGTAAAACACTTCTAAATCTTGTTATTTTTGCTGCTGTTTATTATTTGTGATGTCTCAGTGAGAGTGGAAGCTGATAAAAGACAAGTACAGACTCAAGAAACAGCAAGCGAATCACTGGAACTCAGAGAAGAATTTATCTGAATGAGAAATCATAAATTTACCTTTGAAAAATATAAGATCAAAAATCGACCAGCAGAAGCACTGACAGATACACTCATGCTAGTTTTATACGAACAATGAGGATCAACCTGCACAGAAAACAAGTTAAAAGCATTTAAAATGAAAGCACATGTCCACAGGACAACAAAACCAAAGTTTCAGTGATCCAGCAGCAGCTTAACACAAAATATTACCAATAAAAGTACAACCGTTCTTTCAGACCCTTGAGTAGAAGTCCAAAGCGCTGGAGATGAATCCACTATGAGTGATTCAGAATATAGATTAGGAAACACATGAAGACCTGATGTAGTATCCCAAGCAAGAGCCACAGGAGGAAAGCAGCGCAGCTTACATAGTCCTGCAATTTTTATACGTAAATTGGAGTTATAAGGCAAGGAAAAATAGCAAAGATGAAAAAGAAAAGGCTACCTTTGTCCATGCTACAGAGGGAGAGAGAGAGAGAGAGAGAGAGAGAGAGAGAGAGAGAGAGAGAGAGAGAGAGAGATAAACATGAAATTCTGCTGCATCTGAGCATCCCGGAGGAAGACTGAATCAAGGCACAACATGGTAATTGACTTTGATAATTAGTTGGTGCAACGTTCTCTCTTTTTTCTTTTTTTTTTTAAAGCAATTAATTGACAATAAGTTCCTTCAAAGAACACGAACTTAAACTCATATTTGATAAGTCCAGTGGCAACTTTCTTGACACATAAAACTTAAATGTCAGCAATTTTTTTTCAATGATTTAATCACAAGGATCACTTTTTTGCAAAGAGAATCTTTTCTGAGCCACTACATAGATCTGGGAAACAATATATGAGGAAGATACAAAGATATCAATTAGAAGGAATATATCAAGGTCACACCTTTTCTGCCTAGAGATGTATTTATACATAGATAAATATGTAAATGGGCATATATGAAACAACGAAACACTTGGGGGAGAGAGAAACCAGGAGAAGAGGATAAGATGATCCTTACTACTTGTTTCAATTTCTCCAGAATCTTCAAGAGGAAACTCCGACCCTTTTATTCCACAGCCTGTAGTTTTAAGAGATAACATCACAGGCAGAAGACCTAAGCTTATAGAAAATGATAGATTGAACCCAAGAGGATGATCCTCCTTCAATAACAAGTCCTGCAACAATCAGGTCATGCAAGTATGAATTATTTGTTAATTAGAGTGTATTAGAATGTAAGCTTCTTAAGTTTATAATATCAAGTAATTAAGCTGCATCTTAGAAATAATTACCTTTTGAGAGAATACTGAGTGAAGCAACGTCCAAGATGAGAAAACTTTCTCCCCTTCCTTTATATTGAAGAACTGTCCAACTCCCATGGAAGTGGCTGGTGGAGGTCTCCCTGAAAGAGTCTGAGCACTACAAAGTCACTACATGTATATTGCTCAAATCAACAATTTTGGCATGATATGTTGATTTTGCAGGTATAAAAAGTCTTCACGCGAATATAAATATCAAAGGAAAAGAGAAACAATTTTTTTTCGACTTCAGCATTGAAAATAAATATCCAAACTCTACAATTACATATATTCCAATAAAATCACTTCTCTCAGAATTTAAACAATCAGGAGGTAGTTGAAAATGCGAAGCACACTACAGTGCTTTCCATATGAATCTCAATGGTGCTAGATGGGTTCTTTTATATCCTATCATAAGCACAAAAGAAAAAGATTCAAGATCCTCCAAAAATAAACCGAAACATAGACAAGCAGTTGCCTTCTCAATTAAACAAACCTTTCTTCGTAATTCCTACTAGTATAAGAAAAAGCCGAGGATTCCCAAGGCAGCAAAAGAAATGAGGTTTTGACATGGATACCAACATTGGCATCATATGAAAAGGGAACAACCACATAAATAGGACAAATTTTATCACAATTACAGAACTCAGACACTAGCAATTTTTTTTTTTTTCCCTCCATTCCATCCATCTCTTTTATATTCATCTAACAAGTACTGCTAGAAACTCTTTAGAAGTATTGTTCCAACAAAACCAAACAAAAACCTCGGACGATAACAGGGAAACGAGATAAAATGATAGATTAATATAACAGTCATTACAGCATGAATGCCATTTCCTCTGATTTTGTGAAATAGGATAAAGCCACCAAATGTATCATTGGATAAGCAAACGATCATTTGATATCACCACAAATATTAGACCAGAAGTTTAACTACAGGCTCCATAATTCATTATCATTCTAACTATAATTTGCCTGTAACTACAATTTGCCCCAATATGGAAGAAATTTGCCTGACCATGAACCAATATTTATTCAAACCATGTTTTCATGTTAGGTAAAACTAGACCATTAACTAACTGATGAAAATTCCTGTGTGCAAGAGATTGAATGAACTCTCCCCCAAGCCAATCACAGAGTCTTTTAGCATGTTATTCTGCAAAGCACGCTAAGAAAACTTTGAAGAGGTTAAAATGCATGAGTATTAAAAGCTTAACAAACAAAATTGCAGCTTCTGATGAGACTGCTACAAAGATAAAGGAATACAAGAGATACAAACTACAATACTCAATCCAAGAGCTCAATGACAGAAGTCATTGACCATGTTACTCTGTGAAGCATGCTAAAAAAATTTCAAAGAGTCAAAATAGAATCGTAAACTAAAATGCAGCTAGAGATGACAGCTCTGAAACTTAATGGAGTCATACAGAAAGAACAGTAGGAAAAAATGCCGGTAGTTTAAAAGCAATACCTGGTGAGATGCCACTGAGACTGTTAGGAACCTAAAGCCACGCATATCATCGGGGTCCAACCAAAATACAGCAGAAGGAGGGGCTTGCTCAGTCTGACTACCTGGTTCAATCTATTAAACAAGTGCATAGTCAAACACAAAAAAAACCCCAACACAACACATGCAGAAACGTGCCTTTCGGCAAGGTCCTAGCAACATGAAAGGAGCGTATCATGTACTACCTGCCTTGGAGCTGGTCCAGACGGAATATGCACCATCTTTGATGTAACCTCAACAATTCGTTTGTTAAGAGATAACTCTGAATTTAAAGTATCCTTCTCAGGCCAAAGATGAATTCGGACTCCAGAACATGGAGCAAGATTTGTAACAAAGACAAAATGATTTGTTCCATTTGACCCCTGATCATTCAAACAGAAAGCTGTCAAGTTTTAGTTTACAAGTATATACAAAAATTAACATACCACTTTTATTGTTTGAAAGTGGAACCTATACAAAACCTAATCCCTCTTTGTGTGTGTGTTGACTCGCGCATGCGCTTGCGCAAGAGAGAGAGAGAGAGTCAAAGCCTGTAGCATCCAGTTGGTATGTGGAAAAAACAAGTTTGTACAACACAGTTCCAGAAGCTTAATAATACAGTTTCAGACTAACAAACATAATCTGAAACATTAACTTAGCTTAGCTGAAGTCAAGTAAAATGACAACCAAGAGGCTATCAAGTTCTAGTCATAAACTTCACACTGCAAATGAAGCTTACTAGTTTCTGAATGTCCAACCACCGCCTCTTTCCATCCATAGCTAAAACAGTGATGCTAGTTGTCTGAATATACAAGTCTCTTTCAAGCCTGTCGTCATTCCATTGAACATGAGTAGGACAAGAAAACATGTGTGACATTTGAGATCCTGCATTACCAAACAATGCATCAAGTGGCAAATGATTTGCAATCATATAAATAATAGCCAGTTGTAATGTAATCTAAATTAAGCCAATTTTCTTAAGGCTAAAACTGAAGAAGACAGAGTTCAAAGCAAGATCAAGCTAAAAAACAAGAACCAAGAGATCACATGGAAGTGCCAATATCCTCTTTACCAAACTGTCAATGATGAGTTGGGGAAAAATTTTCTCACAGACTGCTCCAGACACATTTCCATTGACACACATGTAGTAGATTACTGACACCAAAAGATTGTCTAAATATATCAACAAAAGTGCTCTAAGTTATACCAGAATCAACTTTCCCATTAGGAAAAGGAATTGAGATTGACCGTTTGGGCAATTGGGACTGTGCCAACCAATCAAAATTTTGCGATATTCCACTATGCAGCATTTTCATGAATATTCCAAGTCTTTTGTGTACATCAGGAAAAGGTTGACCTCTCTCAGGGTCTATCAGACTAAGGAGAGTGTGAGACACCTGAAAAGTAATACAAAACATCAAAACTGTCGACTTCTATTATAGGAATAAAAAGGCCTCATAAGAGAAATTTCACTCACTTGGACAACTAATTGATTACACCATAGAATAACCTGGTGCTCCATTGACAGCCACACGTTCTTCATGCCTGTACTGCTGATGGTAAAGCCATGTGTAGGAGGCACAATATCATCAAGGGATTCTAACTTTGATCGCACCTGAGATTGGAAATAAATAAATAAAAGATGATTATCATCCACCAAGAGGAGAAATGCACAAGAACTAGCTAAAAGGAACATAAGAGGACATTGTGTGTACAATATATCACCTCTGTGCAATTTAGTGTTAGACTAAGTGAAGTGCCCTTACACTCACCAAAAGATAAGTAAATGGGAATCACAAAACAATTCATCTTTCTAAAAATAATCAATGACACATTAGCAAAAAATAGTGGACCAGATAGGTAAATTGTCAATTCTCAAGGTGAAGCATGGTAGCAAGGTTGAAAAAAGATGTTCAAAATACAAATAAACATGAAGAACATCCATCCACAGAAAATCTGTGAATCAATATTTGATTCAAATTGAAGAGAGAAGAGAAAAAAAAAACCCGAGAATAGTCGCAAAGAAAAACAGTACCTGATAATCATTGTAACCACCGGAAATTGAAACAACAACTACACGAGAGAGTAAAGGGTCAGAAAGATAATGTCCAGATTGAGAGGTCTGGACCATGTATCCTTTTCTCCATTCATTATTTACACTTGCATAATAATGTCCCAGAGATGGCTGTAATGCCAAAGGAGGTGACCTGGACATAGAACATAAACCATGAAAAGTATTAATAAATCATAAGTCTCGAAAACTACAGAAAAAAAGTTTTAACTAGAATGGGAGTTTACTGGTGTGGAGTTGAAAGTGTCAGAACAGTCTCAACAGCTGACTTCCTCAAATCAGGGTGGATTGTTGCAGCTCTAGCTACGAATCCGCCCATTGAGTGACCAACCAATATAACACTTTTTGGCAGACTTGCCGAGAAAGCAGCACCTTCTTTTGTACGGGCATCATTAGACTCTTTATACAAATCCAGAATCTGATAAGATGAGATAACAAACAAATGGAACAATTTAAATGCCTTAGTATAAGTAATACAATGCAGAGAAAAACTTATAGAAAGAAGGAATTTCTTTAGTACAAATTTCGACAAATACAAAGTATAAATTTGTGAAATAAGATGGGGAGCTATTATTCCACCAACTAATTATTAAAAAAGAGATTTACATAAAGCTACCAACTAATTAATAAAAAAAGATTTACATAAAGCTGTTAAAACAAGCCATTGAAAAATATCAACCTTAATATATTCTCAAGATGTATATCTTCCTTTTCATTATATGATCGAAAATGTCAAAACAATGCAAAAATTAGTCCCCAGGTCCACCCTAAATGTGGGTTGAGACAAACCACAAGCTACAATAAATACACTTCCAACATTAAAATTGCAGTAGTCAGCCATCTGCATTGAAGAGGTAACACAGAATAGCTTTGCTGAATCTAGGCCATTGATCCAATTCAAAGTAACAACCAATTGTTTTAGTAACACACTGTCTGATGCTACTACATTTTCTAGTGGGAAGTGTCTCAATAATTTAACATGAACTAGAATGCAGAATACTTACAAATTACATTATTGGTGCAAAATTAATCTCAAATGCACTCTCAGAATTTTGAAAATGATAAAAGACAATACCCTGTGAATTGCATATACTACATATTGGGTGTGTTCTTCAAGTATCTGGCCATCCATTGCAGAGTGTTCACCTTCTAGGTCCACAGCAAACCAGTCAAGCATGCGAGGATACTGGCTAGGTAAGGAAACATCTGCCACATCAAGATTTTGGGTTGCTTCTTGGTAAAATGTATGTTCAAGTGGACCACCTTGATATGCCCTATCAGATTCTGCAGCCAGGGATCTGACCTGTAAGAACAACAAGGAAAAGGAAAACTTGAACCAGGAAGTTAACGGGGGAAACAATTTAGGATTTGACAGATTTCCATTTGCTTTAGCTGTATGCAGTAAAATATATCAGCCAAGTTAGTAGAGATCTAAATCAGTTGCAGGACAGCATTTGCCACATGTACTCCATATGCCATTTAAATCACAGTTTCCTGTGAAAGACTTTTGACTAATAAGCCTTATCAAGGATATCAATGTGATCCCCAATTTTTGGATCAAGTTCGGCAGCAAGAGGAAATTCTTTCAAGAAATGAATCAGACTTAGATGACTACTACTGTAACACATTAACACTGCAAAGAGGAAATTCATAAACCATAAAACCTAGGTAGGGAAATAACAATTAACAGCACCAAAAAGAAACAAAAAGACTTGCCTGTTTGTAGCTTCCACCATTGCCAGGTATGAAAAGAACAGGAACCCCATTAAGCTTCTTAATATGCTCATTAAAATCAATCTTTCTCCATCCTTCATGGTACAGATACAACCCATACTTCGTGGAAGACACATTTTTAGGTGTGGAAATTGGAATGTAGGTGGGATACATATAGGTCATAATACATCCATTCGATATCGGTTTTAGCAAGTGAAACAACCCTGCAAGACTTATCCATATGGCAATTCCAACTAGAGCTGCTAATCTTACTTTAGCTTTCAAACCTTGCATTGTTGGATTACCCTTATATTCCCAGTCCAAAATGCGAACCCTCTAGCCTCTAATTCTCAAAAAACGAAAAGAGTTCCATCCATAATGAAAAACACAAACAAATCTTGAAAACAGCTTCGTGGATGGACCATAAAACCCAATCTTGATGCTCTCCACTTCCCTTCAGCTCCTGCCAGTAAAAGAAAGACAATAAAAATTGGAGGCAGTTATGATGCAGTAGATAGTGGTTTTCTGCATCAGAAGAAAGTTTATAGAACCAAATGAAAAAAAGTTCCAGAGTATCGAAGCACGTAGCACCTAGTTCATCATTATAAACCTCATGGAAGTGGCAACAGTGTTGAATACATACACTTAACCTGATCTAGAGCCAGTTCAGAAAAATCCTACTCTGCACAATTTTCTACCCTTAACAACCTGAAACTTGTCCATCGTTAGGAAAATGAAGCTTCATCACCACAATCAGCATCAATGTGTTTTTATCTCGCTGGTTAGAATGCTACCACTTAGTGAATGAAATAATGGCTGAAGATATAGTGTATCAATCAACTTATCCTATCACTAAATTACCTCCTGGAGTAAAGCGAGGCTAGAAATACTTATAGGGTTCAAGGGTAAGTTCTTCATTCTGAACCAATACCTCCAAGTTTCCAACTTTGTTATATTGTCATGCAGAAGTCACAAGTTAAGTAACCAAACAGCAAAGAAAAATATCTATCAGGCTACAGCTAAATTCACTGCAAATCCACAACTGTGAAAAGAGAATTATCAAGAGAGAAAATCAAGACAAAGAAAAGCAGTACACTACTAATCAGTAGCTTTTAGGATTTAAGAAAAGCCATAATTCAACAATTTTCTCACTTATTTGGCTTAAATAAAATTCCATCCACCCAAACACTAACACTAAATTTGCAGATAAGTTCATTAAATACATATTTGTTTTTTGATGTGCCGAAACATACACATCAAAAAAAAAAAAAGGTCAAAAAGCTTGTTCCGTTCGCAAATTGGCAACTCTACTTTTCACACTATCCCAAAATTCGACGGATCTGACAATTTTCCTCAACCTAATAATACACCTTTTTCTACAGCTTATTCTTAGTAAAAAAAATTTTAAAAATAATTATCGTTGTAAAATAAAATTCCAGTGTTGTGCACAGGCAGGAAAAAAAAAACAAAGCCCACATCAAAAAAATAATTATATGAGCAAAAATAACAAAATTAACACCAATATCTAGCTAAGGAAAATGAAGATTATATTAACAATAATTGACAAAATCTTGGAAATGCTAATTGATCAAGTATCAAAAATGAAAACTTTAAATAACCCTTTACATATTCACTAATCACATTATCTATATGCTAATATAAGTAGAAAATTTAATAAAAAATAAAAAACGAACCACCAAGAATGATGCAGGGTTCGATCAAGCTTCAGAGCAAGAAGAAGAGTAAAAGTGAGGAGAAACCCATGTCCTAAACTGCTTAAAAGTACTTGAGAACTCTTCTCCAACAGCTCATAATTCTTCAGTTCGTGGAGAGATTGATTAGTGTGTAGTGCAGAAGAAAGGGGAAATTTTAAGAGAGGTAAATTAAATTTCAAATGAAAAAAAAAAAAAGGGCAAGTAAAAGGCGCAGACTCCTGGGTGGTTAAAAAAATTACCTGCAAGAAAATGTTTAGCTCATCTTCTGGTTAATTACATTTACCTCCCACGTGGTTCCGCCAAATTACCAAACGAACCTTGTAGTTTGATCAAATTACCTTCTAACACTTTGACTGACCAAATGTTAACTTTGCCGTTAAGTTGTTAATGAAAATGGTAAAATAACCAAAATAACCTTGGTTTATAATACATTTGCCACTGTTGACGTTTGTCCAAATTACAAAATGATCCCTGTAGTTTGGCAAAATTAATCAAGTCCTATAAAATATATATGATTATCAAAACCCCCTATAATCATCTAAAATATAAATAAATAAGATAACTAGGCGCGATCACCAAAAATGCTAAAGGAAAAAAGGAAAAATATTAACAAAATTTAGATTGAGTATTGGATATAGCGTAAGAAGATTTATTTTGATTTATATATAAAAATAAATTATATTCCGAATTAAAAAAAACCTTTATCATCAATTTGAAGTGGAAATTTTGTTTTAGTTTCTAAAATTCTTTCGTGAAATTTTACTTTAACCTTTAACAATTATTGATTGTATTAATAAGTTATGGCGGCACAAGAGTAGAATTATAGTATATTTTATGATGTTAGAGATTTATTGTAGTTAAGAAATATAATTTGGTGACATGCAAATATACATAAAAATTATTATTCATGTCTAGTATTTGTTAATAACAGCCGAAATTATATTGCTAGTAATATTATATAACTAAAATTTTTATTACTTTTGACTGTTGCCTATAAGTATATAATTAAAATTTTTGTTACTTTGATTTTAGTTGGTAAGAATAAATGATAAGTGATTATTGAGTATATTGAGAATTTCACAAAAAATATTATTGGAATTATGTAATTAAAATAAGGTAGTAAAGGTCGTTTGTAATTTGGACAAACATCGAGAGAAGTAAATGTAATTAATCCAATTTGAGAAAAGCATATTATTGGAATTTTAGGTCAAATATTTAGATGATATCAGCATAATTACCAGCAAATTTAACGGAAGGGGGCACTTGATAAACATTTGTAACTTAAGGGGGTATTGGATAAAAGTTTGGTACTTCAAACGGTTAGACTGTAATTTGATCAAACTACAGGGTTTGTTTGGTAATTTGGTCAAACCACAAGGGAGGTAGATGTAATTGACCCTTTATCTTAATGGCATATTAAGTTTTTTTATGAGAGAGACATTGGATCCAAATGGGTTATTTTATGCTTCATCTTAATTGGAAAAAAGAAATGTTGCTAAAAAAAAAAAGCAATTTTGCTAAGTAATAGTTAAATATAATGAGAAATAACATTTAATTAGTCTTATTTCCTAAAATTATTTTTTTGTTGGAGCACAAGGATTTAATTACTGAGTGATGTTACTTGATTGTACAATTATTAACACCAATACCAAAATATTATCAAGATCAAGAAATGTAGTAGTGAAATTTACTGATTTTATTCGATCCTAATTGGTTATGGAAAGTGTACATTACTTCATATTAAAATTATTACTATATTAGTTAAGCATATAACATGTCTTACTTTAAAAAATTAATTTAAATTATAATATACTATTTGATTGCACAATCACTAACAACTATACTAAATGGTTACCAAGCACAAGGAATGTAGTAGTAAAACTTAATATTTTTATTCAATCTTAATCCATGTTTAAAAGTTAATTGATTACACAATTTTATAACATTAATTTTAAATCTCAAATTCTTAGTTGAACTTATTGTTATTGTATGAAATGCTATATTTTTTCTTCTTTTTTTTTGAAAAACTTGGTGCTTCATAATGAAGAAATGTTGTAGTAAAATTTACTAAATTTAACCAAATCATAAAATTTTATCTGCAAATTCCATTATAGTTACAAATAATTTGCATTGTATTAGGGAGACTTAATGCAAGGAAGTTTGATATAGTGAATTAGAATTCGTCTTAATAACCTTGAAGAGGAATTTGTCGAAAACACGACTGATAAATTTATAATGGTCAGTCAATATAGTGATTTGTCTTTACCTTGTAATTTTACAATATTAGTCATTTAAATTTTTTTAAGACTAGACGCTCAATGATTATAATCAATAAGTAATATTTCATTCACAGTGATACCAGAAGATTATCAGGAACAAAATAAATAATAATAAAACTTACTTATTTTTTATTCAATCTTAATACATGTTTAAAAGCAACTTGATTACATGATCTCATAATATTAATATTAAATATCAAATTTTAAGTTAAACTTATTGTTATTGTATGAAATGTTAATAATTTTTGTAAAAAAACTTAGTACTTTATAATAAAGAAAAAAACGTCGTAGTAAAATTTACTAAATTTAACCAAATCATACAATTTTTCCAACAAATTCATCACACTTACAAATAATTAGGATTGCATTAGTGAGACTTAATATAAGTAAGTTTGATACAGTGAATTGAATTTTGTCTCAATAACCTTAAAGGCATTTTGTGAAAATGTGGCTGGTAAATTAGAAAGAGTCAAATGATAAAATGATTTGTATTTACCATGTAATTTAACTATATTAATCATTCAAAATTGTTTAAAATAAGAAGTTTAATAGTTAGAATGAATAAGCAATGTTTTCATTAACACAAATAGCAACTTGTTATTAAGAACCAGGCGTGCGAAAAATAATTTTTTAACAATAATTAATAACAAAAAATAAAAATAGAGAGTGCTTAAATAACTTCTTAAAAATAGAATGAGAAATGGAATGATAATGCATACATAGATTAACAAGAAGTATAACATCACCAAGAAGTGAGCAATGATTATATCTAACTGCTCAATAATTTAGGAGTAATTATCAAGGTCAGTTAACTAAAAACTCTCATCCCCAAAAAGTTGAAAGGATTTCATGACAAACAAAACAGTATCTTCTCCAATAATTTTAATAATTTCTCAGCAATTCTTCCCTCTCTTCTTCGAGTAGGTATTGCATGCATTACGATGTACTAGAACCAATCTCATATCGTCAAATAATACAAAGTGTGGCCCATTATTGCTACATGATGAAAAATTATTGATTTCAGTGCACCAAGTGACAATGCACATGATGCACCGCGGTCCTCATAAAAACTTTCTTGCTTTTTTCCTAACATCAATTTTGTCGCATAAATACCATAAAATTTTGATCAATTATCTACTATTAGCTCATTATAGCAGATGCAGCTGATATTAAAATCCTTAACTTAGATTACATATTTTGCACTGTTCAATCTTGTATAGCCAATAAAATTAAAATTTTCACTTGGCTTTTGTCAAGTTTTTTTTTTTTTTATTAAATTTGCTGTGAGAGACCATGAAAGTTTATGTAAGGTCGAAGAAGTGGAACATAACTTTGCAATACGATATAGCATCGAACTCTTTCTCAAGCAAACGCTATAGCTTGATAGGAGGTCAAGGATTCTAACCATGCCTCTCATAAAAAATTCAAATGGGTGCATAATACACCCATCTGATCTCAATCCCTTGATCTCCCATAAAAAATTCAAATGAATACATAATCCATCTATCTAGTCAGATGGTGACTTAGCTTGGTTAGGTCTCATCTGATAAAGTAAGTTAGAAGTATGATAAAATATTGTTCACAAATGAAAAAAAAAAACTATAGCTTGCGGGCAAAAGAAGCTTCGGAGGCTGCCTCACATTTTTGCTAAGGTTCTTGAGCTGCCATTTCACTCCCACGCCGATGTTTTATTTTAGAAGATCATGGATTACCTTAGTAATATATTTATATTTCAAAGGGGCCTCTCCTGTGTTGGACCAATTTGGTTCTATTCTTTTCCTCTTTTGGACCATTTTTGGCTTTATTTTCTTTTTTTACCCTTTTACAACCACATCTGATAACCCTCAATATTATGTGCAACCCAAAACCACTAATCTAACGACTGTAAATAGTTGCTCAAAGTCAGTAGCTTTCATCCAATTTCTACATTTGCAGAAAACAATCATATTTTGTGTCTAATAAAAATCCTTAAGGAAGCAATTCCACCAAGAGTTTTTGTACTTTTTGTTAATTTTAAAGAAGAAGACTGAAGATATAATTGAAATATAGGAGATATAAGGGTGATTGAATTTGCTTTTATTGGTAATTGAGTTGTGTAGCAGGTGATTTTGGTCACCTCTCGTGCAATTGACATGGCTTGGCCCAAGTGGAAGTCTGAGGTCACCTGTACAAGAAAAAAAGGTCAATGTGAGCTCCTCTTCCGATGTACCTCCAACGCTTAAGTCAATAAATAATTTATAAAGTGAATAAGTAATGAGAAAGAGTTCAATTAGCTTAAAAATGTACCTGTGAGCTAGATTTATAAGACCCAATGACACACACACACACACACATATATATAGACGGCGAGAGACATAGAGGCAATATGATGAGATCCAAATGATATGGACCAAAGTCATATAACGAGGCTGAGATAATATGGTCAAGGTAATATGACGAGACCAAGATGATATGGCCGAGATGCCGAGGTAACATGGCCGAGATGATTTTGGCCCTCATACAAGTCCTTCAATTCAAACAGGATGAGGTAAGAGTTCGATACTCATCCTATCCAAGATCAAGTCTCACTCAGCTGAGGCTAGAAAGAGGTAAGATAATTGACACGTGTAAGAATATTTATTGTTTGATGGAATGACTTATCTGATAGTTGAGATTGAAGAAGTTTCAATCCCTGCTACTTTATCCTGGAGTTTTAAGCCATCGCAGCTCTGTAGTTTCTTGAAGCTTAATCTCTTATACTTCATCCTGAAGTTTCAGGCCATTTCAGCTCTCCAACCTCTTAAAGCTTAAGCGAAAAATACCAAGTAGGATGACCATTCGTTCCCATAGATGTGCCAATATTAATGGGATATTTTAGTCACATCCCGTGTGATTGACATGCTTGGTTGAGATGATATAGCTGAGGTGATATGATGAGAACGAGGTAATATGACAAGGCTAAGATGATATAGTCGATGTGATATGGCCGAGGAGATATGATTGAGGTAATATGATGAAGCCAAGATGATATGACTGAAGTAATATGACAAAGCTGAGATGATATAGCTAAGGTAATATGGCTGAGATGCAGGTAATTTGGCTGAGATGACGAGGTAATATGGCCGAAATGCAGGTAATATGGCTGAGATGATTTTGGCCTTTACACAAGCCCCTCAGCCCCTTGGCTCGAGCATGATGAGGTGCTCACTCAACCGATGCTAGAAAGGTGCAAGATAGTGGAAATGTGTCAGAGTATTATTGGTTGATGAAATGGCTCGTCTGATAGTTGTGATTGAAGGAGTTTCAATCCCTTTTACTTTATCTCGGAGTTTTAAGCTATTGTGACTTATTGATCTCTTAAAGCTTAATCGCTTATACTTCATCTTAGAGTTTCAGCCCATCTCAGCTCTCTTTTTTTTTTTTTTTTGTCAGTAGTCAACAGTATACTATCTTACTTCTAACTTATACTACAGAGAGAGGGGCCCAATTGAGTCCCAGAGAAACCGACGAGGACTGAACCACTATCGAACAAAACGGGTGCATTATGCACCCATTTAGATTTTTTATGGGAGGTAAGGTTCTCCCGCCCCACATAACCTTTAAAGGTTTTGTGATGGCCAACCCAACCAAGTTAGGTTAGTTCCATCTCAACACTCTAGTCACTTGAAGATTAGGTGAAAAGTACTCTAAGTGGGATGACCACTTGTTCCCACAGAGGACGAAAATTGTAACGGGTGATTTCGTTCACCTTCCGTGAGGCTGACAAGCTTGGTCGAGGTGATGTGCCAAGGTCGAAAAGAACATCACATTCCTAAAATATTAGTATTATGTTTTAAAAAATACTCTCAGAAAAAAGCAATTCAAATACCGCCTTAAAGGTGAAAAAATGTTACACATGCAACTTCCTTATACAACACGACCCTAACATACATATCACATCAATCACAAACGTGATAAGTAGAACAAGAAATATTCGCATATGACAAGGTCCATTACCTCATCTCTTTGCATGATCTCACATCATTTTCTTCTAATCCCATCATTACGTATAGTCAGCAATGATTACCCACAAAGAGAGCTAAAAAAATTAGGTGAAATAAATTAGCTTGATGATTTGTTCAAGTGGATGAACCAAGTGAATTTGGTCGAACTCCTTTACCGTCAGCACCAACGTAGCTTTCTGTCATCTCATCTCATCCTCGAGTGAAAAAAGAGATTAGTGGCTTATCTTATCCTAGCATGAGAATTTACCAAATGCCAAAATTGAAACTACATAAAGTTTGAAAAAATACCAAAAAGTATTGATCAGACGAATTTAGATGCCTCAATATCTGCCCGGGAGTGGATTCTCAACAATGGGTAGATGATTTGCTTGTTCAATACGTGGTCGATCTAGACTGAAAATTGTAAAAAATAAATAGCGCAAATTGACAGTTGTTTAAAATTTGTGAACGTGGTAGGTTTCACAGTAAATAGTCTTTATTTTTACTGTTCACAATTTTAGCGTATACAATTATTGTATGAACATTATTTAAATGGCTCCAAAATTAATCGCACCTTCACAATTAAGGCTCGAAGCCTCTCCAGTATGAATCTTTGAGAGGACACGGTTCGATTAGATCCAAATTCTTTGTTGCAATATCATCTCAACTAGTATTTGAATAATATTATATCTTTTCCTTTTCTTTTTAAAGATTTTTAGGCTCTCAAGGGGTTTCTATCATATGACTATTTGAGGAGGAACAAGAATAAGAATTAAATACTACTACCAGGAGTACAGTATTTTTCATTTTTAGTGTTGCAGGTGCGTAGCGGACAAGGCTTTGATGAAAGTCAGCAATAAATTGGCCTAAATGGTCCCAACTTTCAAGACATTAGCCACTTGGTATGTCCAATGACAGTGAATATATACTAGTATTGCATACATTATTTTGCTCTGCATTACGAAAACAAAAAAGAAATAAGTACATTATTTGAGGGGCACTAATGATTTTTGGTAGCTAAATAATCAAATGGAAGGCCAGACATGACCCAAAGATGATAATTTATTAAAACCTTAACTGTTTATTTTATTAGACTCTCATTTGTGTTTAAAAATGAAGGATTTTTATAGAATGTAGATCCTCTCTCTAACATTAACACTAACCAACTTTGCTCAACTGTTATTAAGTTTTCCATAAGCACCACGACATCAATATTATTACGTCGTGAATGTACTATTGTCATTATCTCTATAGAATAATGCTACGAATCCTGGTTGCTATTGTAGCACTTTATTCCCTCACTGTTTCAGTATAATGAAATGGTATATAGAGAAAAGAAAAATAAGCCAAGATTACCTCATAACTCCTATGAAGCTTTCAATTAAAAGATAAGTGCAAACTACATCTCACATTCCTTCTTAATTAGTAGTTCATGAGATAACGTATTAGCTTTTCGTGAAAGTAGGTCATGATAAAAAATGATGCCATAGTCATTGTACTTCCGTGTATAGCTTGAAAATAGAAAAAGTCAGAAGATGAACATTCTGTATCTAGAGATCCAACAAGTTCACTTAATTTATCCATCCCAAATGGAGTATATATCAAGCCATTCTTTGGTAGACCAGTCATAGGTTCATTGGTAGATTTTGTATTCATTTTAAGTATTTACATCACATATGTAATGTCAATTGATCAATTACAAGTTTATTAGTAAATTTTGTAACCATCTAAATATTTACATCACATACGTAATGTCATTTGACAATAGCCACGACGCGTTCATTGGACGTATCATGTTTTTTAGACTAATTTAAAATGAAAATTGCCTAGCGCGCGCACACAGATATATATATATATATATATATATATATTATGATCTACATCATACATTTGACATTATCCATATGCGATGTTGCACTTGGATAACTACAAAGTTTAGGAGGGACCCAATAATTTGCTTTGGCGCGATTACAGTTTTCCTTGTGGAAATTTGATTCTTGTATTTATAAATGCTATGGAAGATGGTATTTATTAGATTATCTTATTCCTCAACTGTTTTCTCAAAAACTTAAAGGATAAAGAATAAACCAAAGAATACTAGATCGTATAAATATCTCAAGCTGTATAAATGAATCTACACTATATTTATTTGAAACGAAATAAACATGCTAGTATAATCATCCCTAATTTGGGGTACTTTATGGGTTTAATCAGCACTAATTACCCCTATAAACCATATTTAACAAGATTATTGACCTTTTTGGCAAAACCATCCATGGATAAATTTTCAAAATATCGGTTACCTTGCCTATCACTAACATTATTTACGTAAAAACATCTTTTTATCTTGGATGAATAATAGTTGTTAAAGAGCCTTTTCACTAGGTAAATAATACTTTTGTATTCATAATCAAAGATTAATTAACAGTTATTATAAGTAGTAAAATGCCATCATGGTGCATTATGTGATGAGTTGCCTTGTCCATGTAGGAGAGGGACCAACTTCCATGTAGAAATAGCAAAAACTCGAGAGGTACAGTACTTTGAAAGGTTAGTGTAGAACTACTTTTGGCCCTTCCAGATGATAATAAATTCTCCCATTACCAATTCAACATTTTGTCAAAAATGGTGAAAAGAAATTAACAAATTAAGAAGCAGACTCAGTCCTGCAGTTCAGCAATGGCCTACTTGAAATCAAGATTTGTAGAAAATTCTTAGAAGAATTTTTAGGGCCGTTTGGTTCAAATTTTTCAATCACTATCACCATGGGTATTATAAACCCTACTATGAGTATGGATTTTGATGATTCCCCTAAACAGGTTTGATTTAATAATGGAATGGGTATCATTATAAAAATACTTGTTTGGTTTATAGGATTGACTTTCAAGTAAATTTTAAAATTTTTAAATCTGTTATTTATGATATACATATTTTTTAGATTTCTTATTTTGTTTCTTTTTAAAAAAATTTCTAAAAAGACTTCTTTAATTTAAAATATAACCATGCTCTAATTTGAGTTTTATACAAATGGTAACCTTACAAAAAAGTCATTTTATTGTTTTGATAGAGTACTTTATATCTTTGATTCAATTCAAATTTTTATAAAAAAATCAAATGTAAAAAAAATTATTAAAAATAATTTTATAAAGTACTAATAAAAAATATTCAAAATTAAAAGACAAAACATAGAGAGAGAGAGAGAGAGAGAGAGAGAGAGAGAGAGAGAGAGAGAGAGAGAGAGAGAGAGAGAGGAATAGTATATTGGTGGTGGGTAACTCAAAAGATATGTATTTTTTTAGTGGGTATTTTTTTACCCTTAATCATAAGGGGTTAATGGTTTAATAGAATAGTAGTTTGGTGGAAATCATTAACATCCCAATTAATCATTATCATTCCTATTGAATGATAGTGACAGTTGTTTTACAAATATCAACAATCGTTGTTATTACTTATGATACTCATTCCCCTCCTTGATTCCCTTAAACCAAACACCCCTTAGTTTTTATCTTGTTAGAATTTATTAACAAAATGCAAAGATGAGTTTCTTTAAATTCATGAAAATATGTTCATGGGGGTTTCGAAACAAATATTGCTAAGTTTTTACTTATACCCAAAAAAAAAAAATGCTTTGATTTATGAGAAATCAAAACAAGAAAGTCCAAGCCAAAAGGATTTCTTTCAACGCGGGAGATCAAATATTATATGTTTGATAAACAATCCAAATGGGTCCTTGTATATCTAGAGAAGATCTCTGGAGTGAAAGTAAAAATCATGTTTTCTTTTTGAGAGAAGTAAAAATCAGGTTAGGTTTGATGAAGCCTTCTGAACAATATAACGTACGCATCAAGGTACATTTCTCAGTTCGTCAGTTTCTGATGAATAGTTCTTATTACTCTTGTTTTATGCCACTGCGGAGAACCTCAATTAATATTGTAATACCCGGCTTATCAAAAAATATATATATATTGTAATACCTCGTCTCATATGGGAAAAGTTAAGTAATTTAAACCAATGTATAAGTTGAATCTAAGCACTCAAATCTAACTTGGGATATCCATTTTGGGCTAGCGAGGACGGACCCCAAAAGTTAGAATTGGCTGCTCAGACTCTGGTCGCGCGTTGGGCCCGCGGGCCCGGGGCGTGACAGAATAGTATCAGAGCGAATCTCGTGTGGTCTCTGCACGGGGTGAGACTGGGCCTATAGTATTGGGCCGGACTACGTAAGGAAGTGGAGGAACTAAGTATGCATGCATGTCCTCTGCGACTAAGTGGACAGTCCGGATCACGCATGTATGGATTAAGGAAGGGTGAATGCAATACTCCGTCCCACATTGGAAAAGTTAAGTAACTTAGACCAATGTATAAGTTGAGTCTAAGCACTCAAGTTTAACTTGGGATATTCATTTTGGACTAGCGAGAACGGAGCCCAAAAGTTGGACTTGGCTGCCAGGCCCAGGGCGTGACAAATATAAGGAAATAGTAATATTATAGTGATTTTGAAATATGCAAACAATTTAAATATGATTAACAACATAATAATATCAGTGCCGAGAATGCCCAATTTTAACAAAAGAAATTCTTCATTTAAGCGATTTTCAAAAGGTTTTATGTCATGAAAATATGTTCAAACAATTTAACGTTATGCAAAATGGAAATAGAATGAAAAGGTTTCCACAGATGCCTTTTGAGCATTGGTTAAAATCTACCTCAAGTGTTATTTTTTTTTCATTTTTATTTTTTGAAAAGATGATGTTGAATTTAGGAAGTGTTTAAATGTGAAGGGAGCAACAAGATTGAAATATGTATCTTGAAATATGTATCTTGAGCATAAATTTCAAGAAGAAGAATTTGTTTATTGGCACTAACAAGATTTTGTATTTATCATATTATGTTCCAACTCATTTCTTCTCCTAATTACATCTGTCCCAAAAAGATGAATGGATAAAATCTAATGAGAGTCAAGAATGAAAGAATATTTCTTGTTCCAACAATGAGACAAAAGAAAAATGCTACCAAAGAATAAATGGAAAAAATGCATCAAATCAGATTTTGTTTCAGATATTTGGTCTTTACTAATGCTCTAGCTACATTTGTTCAAGCAAACAAACACAAAGAAAAAAAAACAAATTAAAAAAGAAAACAATAACCGATTAATAATTGTCACGTTACCAAACATGCAAACCATACCTCCCTTGAATTTTGGCTTGACTGCAGTTTCAATTTGGTGTTTGGTCACCCCCCTGAATGCAGCGCAAAGTTTTAAACACACCACACACACCATGTGGCGTAATAAAATCAATTACATATCATTTGATATTATAAAATATATAGTGTAATAGAATTAATTACATATCATTTAATATTAAAAAATTTAATTTATTATCACTATATAACGATAAATTATTAATTTTAATATATCAAACTATAATATATTAATACTTTTCTATGCAACCCATTAGACACTCTATGAATGAGACCAAATCCCATCTGACCACCAGGTGACCACTTCACCACACAAGTACATACATACATCAACTTGGATAACCTCAGCATCCACTCACCCATCTATCTGGCAAACCACATGCTTCCCACAGTTTCAAATCCTCACCATCCACATCAAACTCAAAAAATGTACAGAATACAAATAACAATAAGCCAAAAACTTCAAACCACCTCCCAAAAAGAAAAACCAACAAAATGCTTGATGGTACTACCCTTAATGTTTCAATTCATTCTCCACACTGTCCACATAGATGCATCTATCATATAAATGAAGTAAATTGACATGCTCATGTAAAATGACTTCACAATAAAGAAAAATTTTCACAAAAATATTGATTAATATCCTACATTTTTAAGTGCTCCAAGTCCAAACCAAACAAAAAGACAACTAAAGCAAAAGAAAAAGAATAAAAAGAAATTAATCTGTTTCATTAGAGGACAGAACAGAGTGTACAGTTACTAAATTAATCTTAAAGAGTGAAAAAGTTGAGATTAAGGTTAAATTTTTTGAGAATCCCAATAAATCTATTTGGAAAAAACAGCTGGAATTTAATATTAGAATAAATATAAAGAACATCCTACTCTTACAAAACATACTCTTCTCTCTCTCTCCCTCTCTCTCTCTCTCTCTCTCTCTCTCTCAAAATGGACCCTCCACCAGCCTCTGCTCCATCTAACACCGCCGTAGCACCACCCACTCCACCGCCACCAACCACTACTTCCTACGCTGATTCAGTTGAATCCTCCCCCCGCTCCCGGAAAACCGACTCCTGGGATGAACCCCCTTATGGTCCCACCACGGCAGCAAGTCATCCCATTACAATCACCGCCGCCAGTTCAAATCTCCGGCTCATGTGTAGCTACGGCGGGCACATAGTCCCCCGACCCCACGACAAGTCACTCTGCTACGTCGGCGGAGACACCCGAATTATCGTCGTTGACCGGCATACCACCCTCGCCGACCTCCACTTCCGCCTCTCCAAAACCCTCCTCGGCGGAAAATCATTTTCCCTCAAATACCAACTCCCAAACGAAGACCTCGACTCTTTAATCTCCGTCACGACCGACGAAGACCTCGAAAACATGGTGGATGAGTACGACCGCCTGAATTCCTCCACCAATCCGACCTCCAAAACCTCTCGCCTCCGGTTATTTATCTTCCCCATCAATTTGGAATCAGAAACGTCGTCTTCTATCGAATCCCTCATGGAAAACAGTTCGAAATCGAATGAGTGGTTTTTCAATGCGCTGAATTGGAACAATAGCACGGTATCATCATGTAAAGCACGTGGCCTGTCCGAAACGTCGTCGGTTAATTGCTTGTTAGGATTGGATGATGATTCTGCTGCTGCTGTGGGTGCGGAAAATAATCCAGCTGTCAAAGATACTGTTGATGTTGAAGCCCAGCTGGAAGAAGGTGGGAGAAATGGAAAAGTAATTAACAATAATTTAAATAATAATCTCAGTAATAATAATAGTAATGTTAGTGTTAATAATAATAATAATGGTGGGCAAGATGTGCACTCGGTACCAGATTCTCCGATGCTGGAAACGTCGTCGTCTTTTGAGTCGGCGTCGTCGTTGCCGTCGATGGCGAACTTGCCGCCGATAAGGGTTCGATCGGAGGAGGGGAGTTATCAGAAAGGGGTTGTGTGTTTGGGAATTGAGGAGCAGTTTTCGCAGATGAATTTAGGGGTTGGGGTGAATAATATTGTTCAGAAGCAGGAGGATGGGGGTTTTGTGTTGCCGGCGGCGGCGGAGGGAACGGTGGCTTCTGGGTTGCCGGTGGTGGTGGGTGGGGAGTATCCGAGCAGGGTTTTTTCGGATGATGAAAGATCGGAGCAGGGTGTGCCTGTTGGGATTAGAAAGGTGCCTCAGGTGCAACCACAACAGCAGCAGCTGCAGGGTAATCAATTTCAACAGAATAAACCAATTGGTGTTGTTGATTTGCCTTCACAAGATTCAGTATCAAGGTACTACTGCTTGCAAAATTCCATATGGTTTGTTTTTTTGGTTACATGTCTGTTTAGGTAGATATATCTTGTATATTATGTATGCTAACGTTAGTATATAGTCTTTGCATGCTTTATGGAATATCTTGCTTTTTTGTGGTTGGTATTGTTAAATATGTTAAATGTGAAGAAAAATATGTACATTTGTAAGTATATTGTTGATTAGACGTGTTAGTGGTAGTGAATATGATCTAAATGGGGATTTGGTGGTTTAATTGGTGCAGTGATGGTAGTACATTGTCTCGGCAAAAGCCAATGGTCTATCATGAACCAATTGTCCAAATTCAATCTGGAAATGGTAGAGTTTCAGCTAATCAGATTGATCCTAAGGCCAGTGATTTGAATAGTAGAGTTCAGATGCCTCAGCAAGTTCAGGAATCTGGTTATGTTTTGGCAAGTCAGTTTGATCAGTATCAACAATTGCATCAACCACAGCAGTTTGTTCCAGCCCATAGTCAATATATTCACCATCAACCTCCCGGGGCAGTGCCAATGTATTTCCCCATTTACCCTCCTCAGCAATTAGGTCATGCTCCTGGTTTGGAGCATCAGTACCCAGTATACTTCATGCCTGCTAGACAACCCCAAGCTTATAACTTGCCTGTACAGCAACCAAGCTACAATGAATCTACACCTGCTGTCCCTTCTAGCCGACCCCAGACTACTGCTGCAATGGTTCCTCCTACCGCTTTCAATCCTGCAACAAATGCTATTACGGCTTCTAAACCTGAAATGGCTGCAGGTGCATACAGAACATCAGCTGCTGTGGCACCACATTTGGTACAGGTCCCTTCCAGCCAGAATCCACAATATGCTGGCTATTCTCAGATTCATCATCCATCACAATCAATTGCACCGTCTTCAGCTACTACTGCTAATTATGGTTATGAATTTGCTGATCCTACACATGCACAAGTATATTACTCTCAGCCATTGGCTCCCCAGTTGGCTGGTCAGTATCAAACCATGACATCAACCCCTCAAGTGAAGTTAACTGAAGCTTCAACACAGCTACCTACTGAGAGCATCAAACAACAAGTCAGAACAACTCAACTGTGACAGGTGGGTTGATGAGTTGAGCATGGAGGAACAATTTTGCAGTGATGGGACTGGATTATCAGTATATTTTTTTCAGCTATACTTTGTGTTGTCAATTTATTGGTTTGTGATATGTATTTGTGATAGGTGATATGAAACTCTTGATTTTTTTCCCTTTCTTTTCTTGTATGTTGAATGTTCTTATTGGTAAAGATGGAAGCGATCTGAGATCATACTGTCAAAGCTCGAACTCCTACACTGCTGTTCAGTCTATATACAATTTAAAGAATAAATTGTAACATATTGATTGAGAGATATTAGTGGGACGTCTGTTTTAGATATCTGGTGATTATACTTGTTGGTTATGTTATTCTTTTCCTGCTTTTTATGCACAAGATAATACGCAGATGCATCTGATCTTGCTCTTCACAGATTTAAGTCTATCCTTTTTTCCTAAGATCCTAGACACTTCTTTTCCTGCGGTGTTTCTAATCTACATGGTTCTCACTTTTCTTGATTTGAAGCAAAATTTGCCAGACCATCCTTATCTTTTGCTTGGCATTACGAGATTTGCATCAGATGTCTCCTTTCCATCAATTAGTGACTGTTCAAGACCTGGTTGACTGGTTTGGCGTGCATGATGTTAGTAGTGAAGGTGCATTAAGAGGTAAAAGGTTACTTTTTCAGATTAAAACGCGAAGGACGGAAAATTGGGTTCCGGTTGAAGCTCCGAAGCTATCTGTTTTGTTATAATTGTATATTGTTTGTAGAATTCTATAGCTGGAAGATTATGATTATCTAGGCTTTTGTCCTTGATGATTCCCTTGGTCGCAATCAAAACCAAAATGGGCTCCATACTTTTCCTATCTTAAAATTATATTTAGCCAAAATGGTAACAAGTTGGAGTTGTTCTGTATAGCTTTGTCATCTAACAAATCAGATGCTTGGTCTTGGAATTCTTGAATTGGATCTCTTGGTACGAATGCTGCCACCCTTTAAGCCAAACTTGCAACAAAAGTGATCTTATGCTTTACTCTTGCCTCGTTCGATTACTTTCTTTGGCCTTCTTTTTGACTTGTTTTCTCTTAGAAGGATTCTTTTATTCCAAACTTGAAACAAACATCAGAATAAACTTGTTATTAGTTTATTGTAATGCAATTTTACTAATATATGACTGTATTATAATGTATTATTTGACAAATGTACAATGCCATAATTCATACCTAGTCCTAAATCGAAAGTAGAGGACCCCGTGGCTTGAATAAGACTAGCAAAATTTTCTAAATGTGATGGTTTAATATTCTTCATTTTTTTTAACTATAAACTTAAAAGGGTCCCTTTCCAATAACAACCCAAAAATTAAAAAGGCCATAGCATTGATCCTAGTAATTAGTATATGTGCACCTGAGTTTAATAATAAATGTCAAAATTATATTATTGTTATACACCAAATTATTAGGTGAGAAAAATGTATTAATAACAAATGTTTGAAAGGAGGGTATTATGGATAGTGGGTATCAATTTTGACAAAGTATAATAACATAAAAAGCAACGCCAAAACATCTCCTCCCTGTTTATTAAGACTTGTGATTATGGCACACTTTATATGGGCGCTTTTAATGCTTTTAATTATAAATATAAATTTAATTAGATAAGATAAGATAACATAATAAGATAGTTATTATTTAATAAATCTATATGTATTTCTTTTGGAAAAACTTGTTAGTATTTATCTTTTTTATTAATAAAAAATAGTTGGTAATTATCTTAATAGTAGTATTGGATAAGATAAGATGGTTTGAAAAGTTAGGAACCAATTTAGCATAAAATTGTCGGATGCAATCATCCTAAATCGATTAAAAAAGTGGGGACTAAATTTACATTCCTCCAATGTAATCCCAAATCTAATCTTAAATTTGGTGCAAATCTTCAATACTTCTTACATTAAAAAAAAAAAATGTTCATTTCGGAACCTATAAACAATCGTCATCTGGCCATGAACAGCGCCATCATTATCGGAACATGTGATCGTACACGACAGCAAGAATATAGAGTACTAACTGAATCACGACTGTGAACTTGTCCCCACGTCTTTCCTTTGTTGTTTTCTTTCTCAATTTCATGTCATTATAACAACAAAGCGAGCCTCTTGGATTGGATAGTTGTTTTTTTAGAAAATATTTTTGGCACAATTTTAGATATTATTTTTTATAAATATATTTGTGAGATAAAAAGTTAATTAGAAAACGTGTTTAAAATTTTTAAAACACATATTTCTAAAAGACATAAGTAAAGAAACGAAATTTTCTATAATATTTATTCCATTTTCAGTTAATTTTGGCTACCACTACATCATATGATCGCAACTCCAATTCACATGTTTACTTGAATCCATGCCTTTTACGAAGACTATATAATGCATTATACAATAATTTTTCATCACTGACTCTCATGTGAATTCACAGTAATACAGCACTTTTCGATCTATAATTTATCTTTTATTATTGACTAATTACGTATTAAGAATATATTAAACTATAATTATTTTGTACGAGGTTTAAGTAAATTTAATGGAATCTTCAAAAAAAAAAAATAAATTTAATGGAGATTAGGTAGCTGACTTGGACAGACATGATTGATTGACGCTTAAAACCTAAAGGCTGCCATGCCTGTTCTTCGTCCTAGTCCATTCCAGTATACCATCTCTGCAAAAGCTGGTAAAAAATCTTTGCACTAAATCCTCGTTTTAAAAAATTCGTATATGAATCCGGTTTAAAAACAGTCATGTAATTACTCTTACTTCATTCTTTTAAATTAATATTTATTATTATACTTATATAACTTTCTACGATATCACAAAATCTTCAAATAAAATTATGACTTCGGACTACATAAAAATCTCCCTTTATCGCGTCACATACAACGGTATTTATTTTTGTCCTTGGTTTGACACAAATTACTTGTGCTAAGTTCCCTATTAATATAGAGATTCGGCTAACGTTAGGATGCCGAAAAATAGAGAATCGTCAAAACTTGTTGCTACCTTTGTTTGGTACTTCCTTTGGAAGCATCCCTTGGTTCAAAGCTGGTGACTTGGATCACGGGAGTGAGTATTTTGAACGTATTTGAGTGTTTGGTAGTACACATATTTTAGTGTGATTGATGTGCAACATGACAAGAACCAATAAAAGCCATATGGTTCAAACTCGAGGTGATTCTTGATCACAGCATTTCGAGAGAAACGAAACAAAAGAACTTTTGGTAGTCTCCATTTTCATTTCTGTTACATGACCAATACTCGAGAATAGTTTATCTCTATAATTAAGAGTATTGTGTTCATTTCGAGTATCACATGCTAATAGGACTCATTGGCTACTTAATAACCATAGTAAATTGTTTCTACTTAGGGGAGAAATTAGTCCATCTAAAATTCCTTGTTAATCTTTGCTAATTGGTACATTTTGTTTTGAATTTCATTATTTGATGGGTTTCTTTTATGTCTCCTTTCAATTCCTAGCAAAAGCTACAGACAAGTCTTATTTAGTTTACCATTGCCTAGGGAAATGGTTAAGTAAGAGGAAATTAGGTGATGTTATGTAATTTTGTTTTAAAAAAATTATTACTTTCTTAAAATTTTTAAAAATTTATCACTTAAATTCAAGTTACTATAGCATATTCTTTGAGTTTGATGATATTCCTGGAAGCCATTCCAAATTTTCCTTTTCTCCTTCACAAAACTTTTAGTCATAACTTTCAATTTAAGTGAGATTGGTCCATTCGTCCCATAGCTTTCAATCACAGCCAAAAGCTACTTTTTCAAATAATTATGTCTAGTTATTTATACACACCCTGTGCACATCCAAAATTTTAAAATTGTGCAAAAAAAAAAAAATTATTAAACACTATTAGGAGAGGAAGATAAGAGGATTGTGAGTAGTAGTAGTTAAAATTACATTTTGAAGGGCAATTTTAGCCAAACATAAACATCAAAAATCCCCCTTCTACTTTATAAATAGTTAGATAAGATGATGAAAAAAAAAAAAAACTAACTTAATCCATTGCTAATCTTGACAAACGCATGCTTGGGTTTTATTATATCTACAAACTTTAGACACATCATGCATTAACGTTATCAACCAAAGATTAAGAAAAAAAAGAAAAAAAATAAAGAAAACGACGAACCACTATTCTATTATGTGGGTCAGTGGCTATATGGGTTGTGGAATTTAAGAGATCAAAGTCAAGTGTCCAATCAAATCTTTGATCAATAAGGCAATCAAAAGATTAAATTAAGAATGTTTTTAGTTGTTAAATAGACAAGGCAAATATAAAGTGGGAGATTAAATTTGTTTATTTTTTATTTAAACTCTAAGTTGGCTTTGTCTTTTTTTTTTTTTTTTTTTTCTGTAGGGCCTAAGTTTTTCGTACCTTGATTTCCTTTGCCAACGCTGGGTTCCCACGAGAGTTAAATATTCACCGTTTTGAGGTTTTGCTTTTCAATTCATGCTGCAAAAATTGGAAGTACACAAGAAGTTGTTTGTGGAATGCATGTTGAAATTTGAGAACTGAAAATTTTGGAAACATAGGAGAAAGTATAGATTTCTTGTTTTTTTTTATTAGTAGTAATTGTTAATTGGTAGATTACCAATATGCTTCTTAGCTATGAATAAAAATGAAGAGACAAATATTTTCTTTAAAAATAAATAAAGAAAGTGGAAGGTAATGATTTAAATGTTAAAGAAACTGATCAAGTCTCACAATTGGAACCCTGTTTTGGTCAGTTCAGCTGGCTTGAATAGACGATACAATATATTGCTACTTTGCTAGTAGCATGATAAGTTCATCAGTTCACACTAGAGATTGAAATGAAAATATTTTTGAGTTCTTTTTGTTTACTTTTGGGATTAGTAGATAACAATTTTCAATAGCTTTTTTTTTTTAATGGTTTATGTTGCACGGTGTCCTTGGCACCTGTGCATTCTTCCCACCAAAATTTGGTCCCAATCCTTTGGGATTCCGTTTCATATTGCTGGTTTTTTCAATATTTGGACATCGCTTTCAAACTTCCAATTTTCTTTTGGTGGAAAACTGACTTCTTCGAGAAAGTAAGGTAGAAAATCCCTCTGATTGGGCCAAAAATTTTGAATATTTTTCGTCGAATCAAACACTGACGAATCCTTACATGTGAAAAAAAAAAAAAAACTCAAAATTTCTGCGTGACTATACCTAATTAACAATTTCAAACATATAAAATATTTTTCAAAGAACTCAATAGCATCATTCAATTACCATCATGCATTCCCTCCTTTTCATTGGCACTTGTGCATCAAAAGAACTCCGCAGAGTTTACAGCTTTTCTTGTCCTTAGCTTATTTTAATTGTCTACCTTTAACTGATGTATTCTTGTCCTCAGTGTACATTAGTTATTGTATCAAGCTAGAAGAAAACAGCATGGCACCAATAGAAACCTAAGTGGTAGAGACGTGATTCAGGACCACTTCCAACTAGTAACAAAAACGAAGTCATTTTCCTTTATTGCTGCTGACCAAAAACTCTACTGCAAGTTGGCGTGCCTAACATCAATAGAAGCTGATTTTAACAGCACAAAGGCTGTTCGCAGTGTATATTTGCATCACAGTCTCAATCACACTCTATTGACTAAGCAAATCTTGATTCCTAGTCTATCAACAGTACGCAAGTTTATGACCACCTCACGAGTGAAAAGGATAAAGCAATCATCAATGAGTCCAGTTAAGAAGTCATGACTCTCATCAAGCATCTACATCCACTTGTTTCCGTACTTTCCAGGCACCTTTTTACAGTAGTGCCGACAAAAAAAATAAAATAAAATAAAAAAGAAGAAAAACAACTTAAGTGGTGAAAATCTGTTATATTACATTCAGCTGTAAGCCAGATATTTGAAAGTTAATTTAACAAGCAAACAAAATCTAATGAGTCTCAACCTATGCAAGTGATGTTTTATATGATTATACTCTTACGTTTTAGAAGACAAGATTGGAATGGGAATTATTAGAATTCTTCTTAAACTAAAACGCTCAACTCTAATTTCTAAAGTTACAACAGACATCTTGTTAAAGCCCTAAAGTAAATCTATATTGAACACTCTTACACAGTGATCAGCTCCACAAGATGCAAGCTGAATGATCCTAGAATCTTCACTTTTTTCAGAAGTTCTCCACATTAAGCGGTTAACTGGGGAAACATGGCACAAGAAGGGATCAAATTGAACAGCACAAGCTGCAATTGGCACCATTACATCTCTGTTGTCAGGCCTTTCATAAGATAGATTCCACAATTCAATCAACCCACTCTCCATTCCCACAGCAAGAAGTCCACGATTGCTCTGTCGACTAAGGCCTATCCATGACAGTGCAGTGACGCTACTCTTGAAAGATGGTAGTGTCATAAGCTGCTTAATTGTAGATCCACTCTCCACTGCCCAGACCTTGACGGTCTTATCCCTAGAACCTGTGGCAAATTCCTGACCAAATGGGTTCCACGAACATGCCCATATTATTCTTTTGTGTGCCTCCTGCCTAATTACCAGTTCGTGGTTAATTTCATCAGTTCCTGGAACATCCAAGACAAGTAACAAGAGCTCCACAGTGAATAACAGTTAATGAATTTGATAATATAAGCTCTCATTGTGAAATGGTGCTTTATAATTAATCATAGAAGAGTGGCAATATATACCAGCGTCTTTGATTGAGAAAACAGAGAAGTGGCGATCCCTGGAGACTGACAAAAGATATTTGTCATCATGAGAGAACTCCATCTGTGTCACTGTTAAACTGTGAGAATGCAATCGGCCAACAGACTTCCAAGAACCAACTTGCCAAAGCCAGATTTCTGCCACTGATGCTGATTGCGCCTGCAACAAATACAAGTTCAAAGCCATGTACAAGTGCAGAAAAATTCACCTTGCATTTCCACCAAAAAAAGGACATGATTTATATGCACCACTTTTTATTTTTTATGTAAAAAATTCCTTATTATTTGGGCTTAACTAATTTTTATACGAAAACTTGAAGTTATATAACTTGTGCTCAAATTAGTCTAAGCAGAGTGCATGAACCAGTACCCAAAAAAAAAAAAAAAAAAAAAAAAAGAAGAAGAAGAAGAAGAAGAAAAGAAAAAAAAAAAGAAAAAAAAAGAAAAAAGAAGGAAGAAGCAATCAATAAAATGATTAGCATTTAGCAACCACAATTGTTAATCACAAACTGTCTATGGAGATACAAATTTGCATCTCCTGGTTTGTGTCCTGGCTAGGGTAACGCTGTTCATACAATGATGCAAACAATACATGGTGTGCCACTATTATGCTGGACCAGCTTCTTAATTCTCAAAGCCTTTCATGGTGTACCCACTAATTATCTACACATTATTTTCCAGAAATACGGCCTCGTCCCAGCTGAAAATGTTTTTCTAATATTTCAAGATTGTTGAGGCACTGTCTACTGAACAGGGTACAGAGGATATTAGAGTCAATTTTGTGCAGAGTGACACTGTCACTTAAAAAAATTTAAATTGGGTGTGACACTGCTTAAAATGAATGGAATATGTTCTCCATAGAGATTTATGTAGGCTTATAAATCACTTCAGAAATCTTCTCTTGCTTCTAAAAATGGAAAAAGCACAGTCGTGTTTCCTAGGGTGGTTTCTCTAGGGAATCACATGACGTGACTTCAAAAATTTTCTCTTGGTTAACCATGCCATATCCAGTGGGAAAGAAAGCACTTGAACTGCCTGAGACCAGGTTCATTTAAATAAACACCAATTTGCAACATGCATAAACTATTCCACATACCTTGCAAGATGAAGCGACAAGCTTTCCACCGTGATCACAACATAAAGAGTATAATTCATTCCCATGACCATATAGCTTGTGGGACTCTGGCCACAGCGTGTTCCAAGCTAGCTGTTCTTCAATAGGCGGTTCTGTAAATTCAACTGGAACAGCTTCTGGAACTGTTTCTAGCGTGTCTAAACTGTCAATAGTACTTCTGTTGGTTGTCTCTGGTGAAACTGAAAAGAAAATAGTTCTGTCATTATTCTCAATTTTGTTATGAATTTCAGATGTATAAGCTGTCATAGATCTTCCAAGAGAAAACTATATCGTCAGACACCAACCTTCTGATAGAGACAAGTTGCAGCAATCACCTAAGGTTTATAAGAGGCGTGGCAAGGATGCTTCTAATGCCCAAGCTTTGATTTGGCATACTCTTGATGACAAGGAACCTACTTGGGAGTTGGCTTGGGTCTAGAGAGTCTATTTTCTGATTTTCTTCATTAGGGGTATTTTATTAATTTTAGGGGTTCGTAGGAATTTTATGTTTATGGGAATTTTCTGTTTGGTAATTAGTTTTAATAAATTAGTATTTCAGTTGTCTTGGGGAATAAGGGAGCTTAGCTTTCTAGTAGAATTCTATTTTAGTTAAGAGTCTTAATTAGAGTTGGAGTCAAATTATGTCTTAGATATCCATAAGTATCATACTTATCCATCAAGAGAAGCAGATTTTTACATACTTAAAGTCTTCTTCTTGGTTCATGTGATGCAACCTGACTTTGGGTGTGATGCCTAAAGGATCCTAGGAGTGATTCCTAGCATTACTAATTTGATTTTTGTCTTCCTATTCACATATTTTCTGAAATTTACTACAAGTTTACTGCATTAATTGTGGTGAAATTCAAGTCCAAGCCTGTTAACAAATCTGTCTAGCCTACCAAGTTTCTGTGCTGCGTCACCTCCCCAAACAAAGGGGGAAAAAAGAAAGAAAAGGAAGGTCTCAAAGTTTAAAAAAAAAAAAATGACACAATTTTTTTTTTTTTGGTTGGGGGGGGGGGGGTTGAGTATGCTGTACCATCTATCCAATAAAAACAGACGAACTTGCAGGTTAGGGAGTGGGGGGAGAGAGAAAGATGCACCAAATGCTGAAGAGATACAGGATGATATATACCTTTTATTACTCCTTGTCAAGACAAAATAAATCAACGTGAGAAATAAGATTAAGCTAACCTTGACTATAAATGGGCTTCTGTGACAGTCCCAAAGCAGACATATTTGCCCCCAAAATCTGTACATCAGCTTGAAGATCATCAAGCAAACTGGAGCCTTCTGAGTTTACATGACTTAAAGTTCTTAAAAAGGATAGAGGTGCTTCAAAAACTCTAGCAACTTTCTCCTCAGCTCCACTAACAAAGCGATGGTTCCCTTTTCCTTGGATGATGGTTACACAATTTATGTCATGGCCATGAACTTGAGGCCGAGCAATTTCATGCCAACTCTCTGCATTTTCTAAAGAAGATTTTCTAGACCATGGTGCACATATTCTACTCGTCTGCCAAAATTAAAAGCTTGTAAGAGAAAGTTCTAACCTAAATATGCAGCAGAAAGTAGGGAAAATAAAGAGTGAAAAGTTACACGTGCAAGGATTTGGTTAATCTAACTTGAGGATTCTGAGGATACTGCATAAGCATTCAGTTAATCTGTTTTACCGCACACTACTTTTGGCAAATGTAGCTTAACAATCTGACATCAACTAGCCAACTCATCTTCCAATCACATCACAGCAGTATAATTGATTAGCAATTGTAGCATATAATACATGTAAAGTTTATGGAAAAGAATGATTTTGAACGACCTCTCACTCTTTGCAAAACAAGAGGTCAACCTTAACCATCAAGTCACATGGGTACATAAAGCAAACACATGCACCACAAACACAAACACACACATGCACACAGGAAGAGGGAGAGGGAGATAGGGAGGGGGGGGGGGGGGAGAGAGAGAGAGAGAGAAATTTAATGAGACACTAGACTGGGAAACTTATTACCTGATCATGACTTACTGACAGTACGTATTCACCCTGTCTAGCCCAAACGATATCTGACACTGCAGCAAAGTGTCCAGAGGGAACTTTTTGTGGCTTCCAATCATCAGAAGCAACACCAACATCTTTCCATAGATGGAAAGATCCGCCATATCCATGAGCCAAAATTGAATCTGCCTTTGGGCTCCAATGCCCACCATAAAATCCTAAGGCACAATGACTTAGCTCACCAACTGTTACCACATTAATCCAGATACCAGTAGTCTTTTCAGGTTTCCAGATCATCATTGTCTTATCCATGGATGCGGATAGTAAGCTTTGAGGTTGATAACATTCGTTACCATTGATGAAAGAAGGGGGCTGCCATTCCACTGAGTATACCCAATCCTCATGGCCAATGAGCAGAGATTCCATAGAAACCTGATAAGAGGATGAGCGAGCTACAAATATCGGACCTTTGATGTAGGAAGCCAAGCTGGTTTCTTCTTTCTTATTATTATCCAAAGAATCACATAAAGCTATCTTCCATATTCGGATACCTTTGTCTTGAGATGAAGTCACAAGTAAAATAAAAGTTTCGCCATTACCAAGTATAGGTAATGAGAAATCCAAACTTCGTATCCAGTCAGTATGTCCTTTCAACTGACAGGCAAGAACAAACTGGCACATGTAACACAAATTAGAACAAATATCCTTCTATGGAAACTTGAATTAAAAAAGTTTAAAAGCATAGGAGTGTCAAGTGGTACATACTTTTCCAGTCCTCTGACCACAATACAGATGAATCTTGTTGTCCAATCCCCCCATGGCCAAGGCAAGATGTCCAGAATTTCCAGGCAACTCTGCTAGTGAAAGAGCAACCATGGCCTTTGAACCGATTGAAAGGGATTCTACACATGATAATTTACAGTCACCTGTGTAGGAAAATTGAATAAGTTTATAACCAATGTGAATTAACTTTCAGATTAAATGGACAACTAAAGAGTCATAACACAACACTATCTCAGTGAGTGGAGAATGCTCATTGACGTAGAATGAAGTATATAAAATCCTTCACTTTGTATAACTGATAAACCAAAAGGGGTAAAACAAAAAGATCTTGGCTAGATAACATTATCATACATGACTTAAAGATATGACAGTCAATCCTGTTGGAGATTATATATACAAGGTAAATTTCTAATCCTCTTCAAATCTTGAAGAGTGAAAAATCATACAGAGTAAAATATAGAAATGGACTACTTAAAAACAGTGCAGGACAGTGAATGATGACAGCTAAAAACATAAAGGAGAAGTTATCTCTGCATGACAAGAATGATACACAATCCAACAGTTCCAAACATGGATATAAAACAGTTCAGATGGCTGCCAATTACCTTCACTAGTGCATGGGAACACTAACTCCCAGACATTCACAGTGCCATCTGAAGAGGTGGATGCAAATACTGCATCTTTTTGCGACATCATGATCCCAGTGATGCATGTAACGCCTTTTTTATGTGGTTGTGGTAATTGTAACACATGCCTCCACTGTCAACAATATCAGCATCATAGCTAAGATAACGGCAATAACTTGGGTGTTTGAGCATCCAATAAAACCATCAGCAGGAGAATCACTGTAATGATCCTCCTAAGAAATATTTTGATATTTGAAAAAAATGAAGGGCAACATACACTTGTAACCGGCCACTGAGGGAGCTATGAAGTGGACCCTATAAGTAGAATAGCACGAATTGTTTGGCTCATAATCATAAGACACCTTTTCAAATAATTGTTTCCTTCACTAATCACTTATAATTCAAGTCAAAGAGACTCGTCAACATTCATGGTTTAATATCAGAGGCCAAAATGGAACATTCGTCTGATCATAGCTCATGGCACAGGTAATTACTTCCTAGATATATGCTACTGCATTTTATTTCTCAAGTAGAACTAATTGCATTGACTTCACCATTTTACCAGATTTTAACCAAAGGCCAGAAAAATACCTTCTTATCCACAATAGAATATTCCCACAAAATAATAACACCATCAGCATCTCCAGATAGCAGATAATACCTTTCCATCTCCTTAGCTGCAAGCACAAAAACCTTATTAACTACCCCAGTAAACTCAATCACCATTATAATAACCAAACAACGCACCTTTAAAGTTATTAATGTTCTTTCTGGGCAATTCATTGAAACTCGAAAACTCGAGCCAGCCAATGCAGACTCGCAGCATACGGTAAAAAGATTGTACCTTTATAAGCAAACTTTGCATTGGGAAGCCAATAAGTGCAGTTAACTGATGCTTTGTGACCAGGAAGTGTAGTCAAAATCTGTGCAATCTGGCAAAAAATACAACCAGACAAAAAGAGAAAAGAAACAGAACCCATGTGAGCAATTGAATTTCCAGATGGAAATAAAGATTTTTAGATGAAAATTCTCGGAACCTTGGGGCAGAAAATAGCAACAGCGTTTTGAGAGCCAAAGGAAACTAAATCAGAGGCACCCCATGAAACGTTGTTGACTATTCTGTTACAACCTGCTCCTATGAATACTCTGTCTACTTTCAATTGCATCATCATTCCAGCAATCTTTGATCCCATATTTTTTTGCTATACAACACTTCAAGAAAACATAAGCGAAGAAGTAAAGCGAGTTAAAGACTGGAGGGTTTTGGAGGTTTAAGCTGTTGGAGTTTTCAGGAGAGGAGGAGGATTTTTAGGCTGTCCGCAGAGGAGGAAAGTTAAGGGTGTATGGGCTCCATCTGCTTAAGGGTCCACAAAGCCCAAATTATTGTCCTTTGTCTGGGTCTTTAGATAGTATATGTATTTTTCTCTTTTGGGTTGTTTTGAATTCACAACGCCAGGGGATAGGCTGTTGGCTTATAAGCCCACACCCCCAATGGGTGGTTTTTAATTTGTTGTTAAAGGGCCAAGTCCAAGCTCCACCTCTCAATTGACAGGGCGGGCGGGTACAAGGGTTCCAAGATGCTATTGCATGAAGGCTATTTATTAGAGCCACTGAGCCGAAGGCTCAGTGGTCAGGGGAGCTCTTGGATTAGCTCCCCTGCTGCAGGTCTGGGGTTCTAATCCCACTTGCAGCAGTTGGATGGTATTAAATCCAAAGGAGCACCATAGTGCTCTTTTGGTCTAATGGTGGTTTAGTCTCCATTGGCCTCTCAGGTCCAGTTGGACCATCCCTTAAATAGGTTAGGCTATTTATTAGAACTTGTGATGTGACATGACTTGTTATTTGAACATGTGTCACTTAACTTATGCAACTCTTGATCAGACTAATTTCATAAATGAAGTTCTAGATATTTCTCTTTCGCCCCACATCTTCCTCTCTTTCCAGTCCCTTTTGATTACCAAAAATAATTAACATGAATCCTATCTACTATCTCATTTATTTTGTTTGAAACTGATACTATCTCATTTATAAATTTTGTGGTTTATATATATAGACATAGGTCACAAAGTCTATGCAAATAACATTGTAGTTCATGTCTATAAAAGATTTTTTTTTTTTGAGGCCTCTAGTTTGACTTTCAAACCATCACCTCCTCATTCTTCTTCTCTCTTTTTCCTTGTTACAGCTTGAAGATTAAAGTATCCTTTGAGAGGGGGGGGGGGGGGGGGGGGCTGCAAAGGACATTAATGTTAAAAAATTGCATTCAGGTACACCTGCAAGTAAAAATTTGTGCTAATACATTGTAAAAATGTTGTACAACGGATATCCCAAGTCTACCCTCCTGGACGAATAATTCTTTGACTGATCAATCAATCAAACAACACGTCATCTACCAAGCTTGGGAAAAGAATTGGCTTTTGCTTTATATCCAAAAATCCAATTTTGCTTTTCCCTTTTCATTTTTCTTGTTTGAACCTTCATTTGCCTTCCTCCCTCCTCCTCCTCCTCCTCCTCCTCCTCTCCCTCAACCACCTTAAACTATTTGTTCTACACGCATCCTTAAATTCAAAAAAAAAAAAAAAAGGTCAAACAAACGAATCCCTCTTTTCCACGAAACTCTCTTTTTAACAACAACGAAAAATTGAAGCCGGCATTTAATCTTCATCATCTTCCTTTTCTTTTTTTTTTTTTTTTTCCTTTCTTTCTTCTTCCTTTTTTTTTTCTCCCTTAAAAGAATTATTTAAATTTTTAAAAAAATGACAATTCTAGCTCAACCGGATATCCGCTCCGCCATTCAATTCGCCACCGCCTTCCGCCGCCACCACCTCAACGGATTAAGACTTTCTCGGTCGATCATTATCCGGCACTCTCCTCCGAAATGTCGGAGCTTGCTTATCAGGCTTAAAGCCTTCTCAACTGAGACCGAGAAGAATAGCAGCACCAGCACCGGGAAGCTTCCGGATAAGCCGCCGACATGCACCGCCGACGAGCTCCACTACGTCACCGTCAAGAATTCCCAATGGAGACTTGCTCTCTGGCGCTATTGTCCTCCCCCTCAGGTCCCCTCAAATTCTCCATCTTTTTTCTTTTTTTATTTTTTTTGGCTCTAAGGCTAATATTTTCAATTTTTAGAGAAAATGAGAAATTCTCAGGTCCCCTCAAATTCTCCATCTTTTTTCTTTTTTTCTTTTTTTTGGCTCTAAGGCTAATATTTTCAATTTTTAGAGAAAATGAGAAATTTAGGGCTTCAAATGATTGATTTTGGTTGATTGAATTGTTAAAAATGATAGGCACCAAGAAGGAATCATCCGCTGCTATTGTTGTCCGGTGTGGGGACCAATGCAATCGGATATGATCTCTCCCCTGGGGTTAGTTTCTTAGTTTTGCTTTCAGATACCTTTCTTAATTGAATTTGATACTAACTACTTACTTTATTTCTTCGAAAATAGCATCAGTTGATTTATTTCTCTAGAAATGGAATAACTTTCGAACTAATTGTTTATGCCTTGTTGTTTGTTTGATGGTAGTATCATTTTTGTGTTAGATCATGAGTTAGAGATTGGTAAACATGCCAAGTTGATGACTTTATTGTGGTTGGAGTTTGTCATGCATGAATTCCTTGTCGAGACCTTGTAAGAAATATCGGACAAGGTATTCGCTAAGTTATGGTATATTTTATGAGGTCTAGTTACAATAATTGAATGTGAGCTGTGAAGACTTGATCACTATGGTGATGTTAGAATCAGACTTCCATTTCTTGATGCTTGATGACGAATGGATTTGATTAACATGAGAAATTACTCAACTTAAACATGTGAGGGTGGTGCAATTGGATCACGGATCACGAAAGAAATTCTGGAATGTGGAATGCTACCTCCGCCTAATGCGGAACAGTAGAGATAGGCTTCTTTGGAACCTTGAGAGGGAACGGAATGCCGACATTGACATTCTAGATCGTGAACAAACCCCAGTTCGGATCTAACGATCCAGTTCCAATATCACCAAGGTTTAGCGAGTTATGGTAACATAGTGCTGTCGGCTGAACTATTTTGTGTGCTTATACGGAGTAGATAGTGGTTGGAATTGCCCTTGCACATATCCATAGATTATTTATCAGCTATGTCCCTTCCTTGGACCTTAGTGGTTTGAAATGGAATGTCTATATTGGGAAAGTTTTGGCATACTGCGATGTGTTTTGACATTTCTGGCTGAGTGCACATTTTTGTTTGGTTTTCCTTTTATCCCTTTTGGCATATCATTCGTAGGTTGTCTTGTTTGATTACCTGCAGAGAAGTTCGTCGATTTCTAAACTATTGGTCTGTGTCAAATTTTAGATTTTTTTATTCTCTTATCTGAATAGTGCCATGATATAGCTCACAAAAATTATAGGTAAATTATAGATTTTTTCTTCTTCTGTGATGCCTCATTTAAGATGTGAATTGCTTGTGATTATGCTTTCTGTTATATTTGCTCCGTATACAAAATTTTCCTATACTCTCTAAATTTCAAACTCTTGCTCCTTTTGGTTTCTCAATGCACTTGGTAACTTGAAATGGGAGGAGCTTAGTTTGGCAATAAATTGGATTGGCTCCATGGAAATACATATGATAACTCTTGAATCCATTCAACATTGAGAATACAGATGTCAAATCAAATTGATACAACGTCTTTATATTAAAAGTATTTATTTCTATAAACTGGTCTTTGTTACGAAGCCTTTCTTTTGAAAAGGTTTTAATTCTAAGTACTAGAAAAAACCTTATGCATGTCAAAGATACCTTTGGATTCCATGTATTGGCTGAGGATGTTTAGCATTCTCAATTTACCTTCGGAGATTCATCATGATTATGAGTTCTGCTTTCCGTGCTGAACTTTGCAGTCTTCATTTGCCCGTTACATGTGTGGGCAAGGATTTGACACATGGATCCTTGAAGTTCGAGGTGCGGGTTTGAGCATGGAGGAATCAGACGCCAAAGATATTGAGAAATCAGCCCGTGTTATATCTGAAGAAATGGAAACAGCTGCTGAGGATGCAACTAATGGTGTGCTTTCAACAGTGCAGAAGTCAACTGATAACCAAAACTCTTCTGCAGAATCTAAGATTGCTGTGGTCAATGGAGATGCCATGGGGATTGCTACAAGATGGGATGAATCAAAATTAGTGGCAAAACTGACAGAAACTTTTATGAGTTTGTCAGAAAGATTTTCTGGTTTTCTCAATGAAAGTCAGTCAAGAATTATGTCTGCCAAATTGTTTGATCAAATATCCAAACTATTAGAAGATTCCTTTTTATTTGAACGCTTTAATGAGGTAAGGGGGAAATTGTTAAGTTTAATAGAAACCAGACAAAACTCTGCAGTTGCTGGCCAAATAAGGGATTTAAGTCAAAAGCTAGTGAATATTGTAGAAGAGGGACAGCGTTCTGTTTCACCTCAGTTGTATGACCTACAAGACCGTCTAGCGACAACTCTCGAAGATTTCCAGAAGCAAATTGATTTGATTGTCAAGTATGATTGGGACTTTGATCATTACCTGGAAGAGGATGTCCCTGCGGCGGTGAGGTGACATTTGCCCTTTTTCTAGTGTATGAGATATTAACCACGTACTTTCTTTTCAGATTAAATGGACAAATTATGATGAATCCTTTTTTGTAGCAACTCACTGTCATCTTTTCTAATATACGTAGATGGAATATATAAGGGCCCAAACTGGACCTATGGATGGCAAATTACTCGCAATTGGACATTCTATGGGAGGCATCTTGTTGTATGCTAGGCTATCAAGATGTGGTAAGACTAAAGTGTGGTTTTCATGTGAATTATAACTTAAATTGAATGTCTAATGTTCAAAATTTGTTCTTTGCTGTGAGATGGACAGCTTCTGTTGTTTTCGCCTATTGTTAGTAATGATTTATTCTAGTTTTAGTATTATTTCAACTGAAAAGAAAATTGAAATATAAACATAGTTGCATTTGCTTTTCTCATCTAAGTTTTGCCTTTTATTTTTGAAGGCTTTGATGGAAGGGAGTCTGGATTGGCTGCTATTGTTACATTGGCCTCATCACTTGATTACACATCTTCTAAGTCATCACTCAAACTTCTGTTACCTCTTGTAAGTTGAATGTGGTTGTGTGCCTTATTTCTCCACTCATGTTACTGCATTCCATTGCAAACTACAACTAAACAAATGAATTTTATGCAGGCTGATCCTGCACAGATTCTTAATGTGCCGGTTGTTCCTTTAGGAGCATTACTTTCTGCTGCTTATCCTCTTTCATCCAGTCCACCTTATGTCTTGTCTTGGCTTGTGGATCTAATATCAGCTGAGGACATGATGCATCCAGAGTTGTTAAAGAAGCTAGTGTTGAACAACTTCGGTAAGTGTAGATGTCTATCCTACTTCTACACTGGTTGTCTATCATTCTTTTTATTATAAATAATTGACAACTCTGTGATCTCAACAATATTGTCAGGCACAATACCTGCTAAACTTGTATTGCAACTGACGACTGCTTTTCGGGAAGGGGGACTCCGTGACAGAAGCGGTAAATTTTTCTACAAGGATCATCTTCATAAGAGCAATGTCCCTGTCTTAGCTATTGCAGGAGATCGTGACCTGATTTGCCCTCCTGAAGCTGTTCATGGTATGTATTTATAGGTATTGTTCTTAAATACGTGTCCTATGGTAATGAAACTTTTCTTTCCTGCTGTGAATCGACTTGAACAGAGACTGTAAAGCTGCTTCCTGAGAACTTGGTAACCTACAAAGTATTTGGGACGGAGGACGGCCTGCATTACGCTCATTATGATTTAGTAGGAGGAAGAATGGTACATGCCCATAAGCTTTCCTTGTTCCAATTGCTTGGTTATCAAAGAGAATTTCTTTGCCCTTCTGATAATAGCTTGTGTTTTCTCTATTGTGTTCAGGCCGTGGAACAACTGTATCCATGCATAATTCAATTTTTAAGCCGTTATGACTAAATCCTATAGTGAAGCCTAAGAATCCATTAGTTAAATTCTTTCGTGCAACTGCAATTGTCTTACCTCATGGGCATGATGAACCTCTTGTATTGCTGTCAGCATAGCAGTTGTGGAGTGCTCTCAGAGAGATAAAAAATGTTAAAATTACCTGTAAGTTCATCAATAAGCCTTACACATTCATCTGTAAAAGTACAATGTTATACATGTTTCTTCACCCTTCTCATTGTCACCAGTCTTATTAGTTGTTATCCTTTCATCTTGTAGGGGGGTTCATGGCGGGGTGTGTATTTATTTGAATTCGTGGACTCCCCCAAGCCTGAGCAAAAGTCAGTTGTGAGCTGCAGTCTGTAGTTTAATGTACTTTGTAGTTAATCTGTATCTGTATTTTCTTTTGTTGAACTTCTATGGTTTCTTTACCCTGATCCCCTCTCTGTCATTTCATATACTTTGTAGCTAGTCTGTATCTGTATTTTTATGTTTAGGGGGGAAAAGGGACAAAATGTATAAAAAAATTGAGCATCCAAACAAAAGATACCGCAGGTTGAATTAATTTACAGAAGAAAAAAGTTAACAAGAACTATGTTTAGCAAATTGTTATTTGTCATGTACCGAAGAAAGGTTGCCAGATGTGATTTGTGAACAATTAGCATAGCCTTCTAGATGATATGTATGCTTCTCATAAATTTATAGCTTCTATTGATTGACAGGGTTTAAGAGTCCTCAATGTCTTGCACATTTCATGCAAAAGACCCAAGATCATGTGCAAACTAAATGTGACGTTGTGGTGTGCCTGATTGCTTCAAGTCATTCCAAAACCTTAGATGCATGGTTCAATCTTCTTCACTCGGTTTCTCAAGTGGACGAAAGACGTAACAGGAATTGTTTTAGGAAAAAAGTTCGAACCATAGACTGTAAAATAGTTGTGACCTTGCATTATTGGACGAGGAATGTCAAATACATATTCTGCCAGAACTTTAAGAAAGTAATTTTAACATGTAGGAGAACTTCATTTCGATGACTAAGGCTGGAAATCAATTTTGTAGCTTCATTTGTCAGCTATCGGTGCAATTTTGCACACGGGGCATTGGTTCTTTTGCTTGAGCCATTGCTTTATGCAATCAATATGGTGGAAGTGGCCGCAACTAAGTCGTGCAACATCATCATCTGCCTTAAATTCTTCCTGCAAATGGAGAATTCTCTCGTTCATTAACATCTCCAAAATTATCTATTGAATTGTAATGTGAAAGAGCTAGTGTAATTCGTGTATTTCATTGTTGGCATTCTTAAGTTCAGCTCTCTTTGTCACTTCTGACACGCTTAGAGAAAAGCAACCCCAGCTCGTTGTGCTTTAGTCATACACTGCAAGACTCAATGTGTGAGCTTAAGCCAGAGCTTTCCTTCGGGTTTGCATACATTTTGGTTATTCATGAAGTCATCCACAGCATGTACTTTCGCCTTAGAATGCATTAGTTATCAGAAACTTAATAAATGAAACTGTAGTTATTGGAGACGGTTGTTATCTATAAGCTAGCTCAACTTTGCACAGGTTCCTAATCAATACCTTTTGGTTTTAAGCGGTATGGCATGAGATTTCAATTCGCAGGGCATGCTAACTGCTTTATTGGCTTGGTGCCATATAATGATGCGAGAGGTGAGATTGATGACTTACTTGACAAATGCTACACTTCCAGCCTTTGTCCAACGACATCAGCAATGGCACGGACTCAAAATCTGTGGGCTGAAGTGAACTTAAGCAGCTCAATATCTGTTCTTCGCGCAAACCTCTCCCCACATACCCAATTTCATCACTCAATTCAAGCATTTCCTGGAAAAACAATTAAGAAAGTAGCTCAAGATAGTGTATGCAATAATGCATTGTGAACTAGAACAGCAATTCAGACATGATCAGAGAATAGAAGGTAAAATACCTCATATGACAATGACAAGCTATCAAGATTGAGTCTCCAGTCCATGTATTGTTCTAAACTTCTCTCAAAGATCGTATTCACCTAGAAAATTATGATTCCCTCCATCAGTCTCAGGTTACACAAATCAGATTAAAGCTTCACTTAGAAAATGTGCAGTAGTCGTCATGAAACATGTCTGTCAGACTCATACCTCGAAGAATCCTCCGCGAGAATAGCGACTCAATTGATGATATTGTCTAGCATTGGATGAATTGTCTCTGGAGATCACATTATTTGGGGGTTCTTGCGAAGATGAAGCAGAGATATCCTGGATGTTTCGAGTTCTCCTAGCTACACGAGAATGCTATAAGAAAACACAGCAATTCAAGATGTGTTATAAAACAAGAAACAAACTTTTCTTAGCTGTCAGTATTCAGTAATGATAAATTCTTAGCAAATGCTAAACCTGTATATGAATTGTTCTCTGAGGAGTCATGCTAGCTCTAGGAACAACATCAGAAGCAAAACTGATCCCTGGAGGAGCACAGCAAATATCAGGAATATCAACAGCAACATTATCAGGAATCCTGGCTCTACTAGGTGGCCTTTTCCCCTGGTTATTTCTCCTCCTTTTCTCAGTCTCCCAATCAGCCGCTGATCGGATGATTGTCGATTCTGACACCCGCGTTGATGGCCCTTTACAACTTAGTCCTCTAAGCCTATCCATCGAAAACATTTTCTTAGGCTTTTTGCTGATCAAAGGTTCTTTAGATTCACTTGAACCATTTCTGCAAGATGATTTAGAAGGCTGCAGATCAGAAACGTTGGGGAGAATGGAGGAATGCGATTGAGATTGGTTAAAATCTGAGGCTACATTTGCTTTCTTTTTCATTCGCTTCCTAAGCTTTTGTTCTTGATCAACTATGGAACGAGTCATTCTTGACCTTACACCAGGCTAAAATGCAACAATTTTTTTTTTTTTTATTTTCAGAGAGAAAGAAGATTAGAACAGATCATAAACTAGTGAAGTTTCTTGCAAGATCAGTGGGTAAAAACGGTTGAACAAAAATAATTTGTATTTCTCAAAAAACAGTTGTCATTAATGAGCTATGTTCTGAATTATTATCATCGTGTTTTTTGTTTCGTTTGTTGCAAACAAAAATGTTGCTGCTTTTTTAGTACCTGTCCTGTATTTTCTTTTGTACTCTTTGCCTGCTAATTATGCTGTCAATATTTGTTTGAACTTGCAGACCTAACCCTGGAATATATTGAAGGGATACAAAATGCGAAGCAGATATCTTTTTAAAATTACTTCACCATTGGTTTTTTCAATTAGGGTTGTCACAAGTTATCAGCTTCATTTCCCTCTTTTTTGTATTTCTTAAATTTTAAATTTCAGTGATCTACTATCCCAGCTTCTGTTTAGCAATATCAAATCAAGCCCATTCTAGTAGTCTAGAGAAGATATGCAAAAAGAGAGAATTTAATTGATAGAAGTAGGTAACAAGAAAATTGATAGAATAGATAACAATGTAAACTTGGTAATTCCTCCCTCATATTGTAAGGGTGTAAATTTATCCTTTAATCCCACACTAATTTATCTGCAGGATTTTTTTTTTTTTACTTTTATTTTTTGCACTGTAGATTTTATTGTAGAATGTGGCCCATGGTTTATTGTATTTGGTTCCCAGTTTTGGGTTCATTAGTACTAGTTCTAAGCTAAAGATGAGCATAAAAATTAATGGAGCCAAGATTACATTGCTTCATGAATGTATACTTTGAAGAAATGCTTGAGGTGTTATTTGAATTCTTTCTAGACAGATCTTTTCTAGGTCAAAATTTTTTTACAAGTTCATTCTAATTTTAACTTATTTTGGCTGTTTCTAAGGGGACATTGATGGATCAAGCCAATTGCAACTTCTGAAAAATGGTTGATAAAGACCGAAAAAGAAAAAAAGGAGAGAACTGAAAAGAGCATTTCCTTTTGTCTGGCAAATTGCTTGCTTATTAAACATGTTTCCGATCATATTGCTCAACTACAGGTAGTCTATGAAACAATGCAGATGCCTTTGAGTAAATTTTTGGATACAGACACGTCAAATCAGGCGTGGGGGAGATACATCTTCATTTCAATACTCCCTTCAAAGTGTGGAGAAAAGCATCAGTATCTTTTGTTTTATGCATTTCATTTACATATTCTCTTCTTCTTGCAATCAATGTTGGCAGGCTCTAGGTTTCTTTTCGAGCATTAAGAAATTAAACGTTGGATTCGATCCAGTCCTGGTAGGAGCTAATATGGTTTCCTTTTGTCACGGCAAGAGATAGAATTGCTGGAGCCCATAAATCTTTGGAATGGACAGCTTCTAACAAGTGGCAGCCTGAAAATGTTGAGCAGACTGCTGCATCATGTATGTTTTGACTGCTTGATCAATTCTCATACAAAAAAGAAGTAGATCCTAAATTCTGCGACAGAATATTTTGTGAGACTTGAAAATGGCATTCGCTCTTGCCACTTGCCACTAACATGATACCATTTGAGTGTATACCGAAAGAGGAAAATATAATTGGAACATATTGTTGTACAAGTTTGTGGGATTTGTTTATCTTATTGATGATTCTAGTGCATAAAAAGATATGCATATACCATTCCAAAGCTGCTCAACTACAGACATAGAATCATATTTGATTGACTACAAAGATCTCAGCAGTGCTGTAGAGATGCAAAATCTAAACTTACTTTTGCTGGGATCTTCTGGCCCATTTCTTGTTCTTTGTTCTTTTGCTATTCTTGCATGTTACGAGTGGCAGAATACATAACTACCACTAAATGATTGGTAATGGGATAAAGGCTTGCTTGTCTTCCATGTCCCCACTTATACTTGCATCTCTGATGCCAGGTTTATTGCTTTGTTTCCTTGTGCTTTTTTCAGTGGCTTATAAAATCCTGTGTTATAATGCGGTGCTGTAGGAATTCCACTTATCACTTATTCTGAGATAGCCATTTCTGCTGAATCAATGGATTCAAATGCATCAACTTACCTTCCAAATAATGCAACTCTTCCCCAAGTTTATTACCAATGTAAGGAGGGTGACACTATCATTGACTTGGGTCTTAGCCTAAGAGTTCTGCAGCCAGAGACTTATCACACATCTCCTCATGGTAATTAATTCACTTTTCCTAGAATTAGGCGTATAGCTATTATAATTATACAGCCTAGTTGAAAGAGTCATGTAATGATGAATCAATTCAGATGTCTGCAGTAGAAAGTATAAAAAAGTAAAGCACTAGTGATAATTTAATGTGGGATGAAATGATATGTCTGGTTTATTTCATCATTGTTTCCTTATCTATATGAGGTTATATAGATTTGATATATATAAACATTTATGATTTAATACCACCAACATGTGTTAGTAATATATTTTTCGAGCATGCAACTTTTGATATTGGTTTCTGATTGTTTTGCTAATAATGTTAGACAACAACACTAGGCAATGCCAACTACAGCAAGATAATAACTGAACAATAATGCATTTGCAATTGCTGTAAAATGCAGATGAGTTTGATGTCCTAATAGACTGGCATCAGCTGCATCCTCAGCTGAAAAATTCGAAGACTGAATATCCACAAACTGCTCAAAATTATGGTGATGAAGCAGAGGGAATCCAAAGCAAGGACCGTTGGGCTTACGTGAAAGTTAAAATGGATGGAGTAGTTGTTGGTAGGAAAATATGCATCCTTGATCATATTGGCTACTCAACCCTTGCACTTCAGCTAGAAGAAATGTTTGGTATGCTCTGAGAATCTCAAACTGTAGTTTTAAAGCTTTTCTGTAATCATTCATTGAATTTTGTTTATTTTTCAGGGAAACAATCTGTATGGGGCCTCAGGTTGTTCCAATCAGTGTCTGAATTTTCCCTGCTATATGGGGACAGAAATGACCAGTGGAGGACTGTTGGTGATATTCCTTGGAAGTAAGTTCTATAATCCGTGAATCTTGCCTTTTTGCTATGACATTTTCCATTTTATGTCAGTACCAAGTTAATTCAAGTCCCATCATTTTTGTAGTTTGATCAAATTGATATTTGATTAAACATAGCAAGTATATGGTCCCTTAACACTCATTCTAATGACTTCTAACAGGGATTTTGTACAATGTGTGAAGAGGCTGAGAATTGTGCGAAAAGATGAAGCTCTCATTCCCTCTTCATCAGCATTGCTTAATTCTCTCTAACACTTTCTCAATCTAATGAAACAGTATGAACAAGAAAGGTTCAGGATCCACCTGCAATAACTTCAACTAAACTATTCTGATCCTCCCTTAATGATTATCAAGATAATGAGGTTGATCTTCCAAGTTTTCGCTTGTATTATGTTTCTTAATTTGTATCCTTCACTAAAGTGCAATGCTCAATGACAAGCAAATGCCAACCGTTGTTTAGCTCTTCTAGTTAATTGCTTGCAGAAAGGCATCCCTCTATGCCGAAAACTATTGAAAGAACTATAGGATTCCAATACTTAACTCTATGCATTTTCGTTTATATTTAGTTTCCTCTAGAATATAACATACTTTCTTGACAAATAGAGGGAATTTACAGTTCTGTCATAAATGCTGCTGCAAAATTATTTACATATAGTGATCTTATTCAAAGTCAAAACTCAAAGCTAGCTGCCAATATGTGCAAGCATTATATTGTATACAGATTTAAATGCGGACAATGGAAAAAGATATGATTCCAAGTGTTTTTAACTCTTCACATGTCTTCAGGGTCTTGGTAACAATTACAAGCATATATTCTAAGGTAGTCAGAACAATTGACAATGCTTTCTCTATTCATCAAATATTTTAGAAGACTGCAACTTTTGACTAAGTGAATGCCGGATCTATTGGAGATTGTGCAGATTTTATACCTATATGTTAGTACTATTATAGACCGAATATTTAAGCTAAATGCTACGAAGCACTTTAATCCTAGTAGTAGATACATCCAAGAAGCCACAATTTGCCTCCTAAAAAAAGAAACCCTAAAAGCCATGATCCTAGCTTCTTGTTTTTTCCCCTAATACTAGTTAGATTTCCTTTTATGCCAATCATGGTCTAGTTGGAAGACTTTGGACGACCTTTTCTTTTTCTTTTTACTTTTTTTTTCATGTCACAAGGGGGAAAAAATTTGCATCAACTCAAAAATAGATTGACAATTGAACAACATCGGCTTGAACCTCATCAAGAAACCACAGGACGGAGGATTGTTTTAACTAGAAGACTTTTCTTTTATCTCCTTCTTGGTGTCGAATAGATTTAAAACAATGTGGTTCACAATTATGAGGGATAATTTTAGCCAAAAACAGTCAGTTAAGTACGCATCTTCAGTCCTATTTTATCATGTTTGTATACTGTCCTCATAAAATCTGCAACTGAATGTCCTTCACTTCCCTCAACATACCCTGAACAGTTGGATCTTGCACTACCTCAAACACTAGATCACTCCTTCAATCATCATCTGGTTTTGCAACCTTCTTTAAACAGATTGTTATGAAATGGATTTATAAATGATGAATTATTCATTTAATTAGAAACTTCTGAAATCGTACCCCAAAAATCAAAGGCTTGTACTTTCTAAAGTTGCAGCATGAACTGTTAGCTTGTACAATCTGTCCTAACTTTTGTACCTGGACATGCATTTTCCAAATTCTAGTCTCTAGCGGTGCCCAACTTTCCAGTCTATTTCGCATAAATTACGGTCCATCATCACCTCAAATACTAGAAACAATTCTGAACTCGTGATGCTGTTGTGTGGAATTGACTAGAAAAAGTCGAAACAGGAAGCTCAGCAGAACCTAAAGTCAAAATCTATAGAGAAAATTTAGCTGCCAATCAATCCAAACAACAGGATGGACTCCTTAATTCTCAAATATTCAGAGGACCCATTTCTTTTTTTTTGACAATTGGGGGAAGGGAATAGGAACTTAACCCACTCAACTCCAACTGAAAGGAGGAATGGTAACTAGACGCAAACTATACCCCACAAACCCACTCCAAAAGCCATGGTAACTTTTAGAGGGGCCGAAGGAGCTTAAACCTAGAGACCTAACAACCAGATTTCCCCATGTGGGATTTGTTCTTTTTTGACAATCGGAGGAAGGGAAAAGGGAACTTAACCCACTCAACTCCAACTGAAAGGAGGAATGGTAACTAGACGTAAACTATACCCCACAAACCCACTCCAAAAGCCATGGTAACTTTTAGAGGGGCCGAAGGAGCTTAAACCTTTCCGATGTGGGATTTGTTCTTTTTTGACAATTGGGGGACCCATTTCTTTATTCATTCAAATTGGACCACTGCCAGTATTGTCCCACTTCTTTCTTCCATGCGGATGACATGCACGTTTCCATTCTCCATCCATGAAGGCAGGCATTAACTATTCATTCATGGATGATCTCTAAAACTCTACATTCTAGAGTGGATTTAAGGAAAATGGTTTGCAGAATGTTGAATTTCTAGTTTATCATAAATTTATTACAAATTTCTGCGATATTGCGAGCCCTTTTAAAATGTACAATTTTTTTTGTGTGATCAGCAAACGCGAGCTATCATGATATGTTCCGAGATAATTATTAAATATATTTAGGAGCAATTTGGTTCAAATTTCTCAATCATTATCACTATGGATATCATTAACCTTATTATGAGTATAAGTTTTGACGATTCCTCCCAACATGTTTGATTCTGCCAAAAGAGTTAATAAGTTTGATAAAATTAATGGAGAGGGAGGGGGGAATTATAAAGACTATAGTTAATTATTTTTATTCCGATTAAAAGATACTAATAGTTGCTTTTTAAACATTAACAATGGATGTCCTTAAACTAAACACCCCCTTAGTTTATTCACTAATATGGCACAACATTTAATAGATAACTTTTATGTTTACATGCAATAGAGATTAGCTATTCTTAAGTAATTAAGCCCATATCTAGTACATAATTCTATCTTTACAAGTTGTTATGGATTTTATTAATACATCAAGATTCAAGAGTTGCTTTGAGAATATACGTTATACAGCCATATAATATTGGGATAATTACAGAAACCTCCCTTGAGGTTTTTGACAATTTCACTTGGCACCCCTTAAGTTTCAAAAATTACACAAACCTCCCTTATATTTATTGTTTTAGTAACAAGACCTCCCCTATCAACATAAGTTTTAAATGAAAATCCAATTTTGCCCTTCTTAATCTAAAAACCAAAAAATATATATATATTTTGTACCACTTGAACTACCGCCACCAACTTCATGAACACCGCCATTAGCAACCACAAAACAATCTCACCAACACCGGTACACCACTGCCAACTAATCAGGAAAATAAAAATAAAAAATTCATCTTGTTTTTACCACTTGAACAACAACCACTACCACCACCATATCACGCTAGCTCCATTTTTATCAGTTACCACCATCACAAGCAACCGTATTATAGAGGCAAAATTCATAAATATTCCCTAGCAAGACATCCAAATCTATTTACCTAAAACCAATTATATATTAGTAACTTTGTAACTTCCAAACCCTAAATTCATAAATCAATTTGCAAATAATAATAAGAATAATAAGTCAAGGGTTATTATAGTCATTTTAAGTGGCCAGGGGAGGTTAGTGTAATTTTTCAAACCTCAGGGGTGCCAAGTGAAATTGTCAGAAACCTCAGGGGAGGTTTCTGTAATTATCCCTATAATATTTGCTCACATACAAGTTTTACAGTTGGCAGATTAATTTGTACATTGTGAAGTTGTCTGGCTTTATTGTTGTAGCTCAGGACCATGCAGCATTTAATGAAGTGGCGATTGAATGTTGCAAGTGCAAACGGTCGACTTTAGCTGAAATTCATGATGGTGTCCCCAAACCAAAGTGCCTACTCATGCCTCAACATGTTCATGCTCATGTGTAAAGGGACATCCAAGTGTATTGTCCCTTTGGGCTGTGTTCGTTCTTTGGCCAATTGCATCTCATTTATAATTCTAATCCAATATAAAAGATACAAAAGTCTTTCATAATTGTAAGAGATCTGGAAAGGTGAAGTTGGTAGATTGAAGAATAAGGTGCATGCATCCTAATAAACTGTACGTGACTTGAGTTTTGCTGAGTATAATACATGGAACCATCTTTTGTGTCCCAAAAGTTCAACTTACTATTATTATAGATATAATATTTAAATTTGAAGTGCATTAAGTTCACTAACATTTAAAGGTTTCTTGCTTTGAGTATCCGATACGTCCCACTAAAAGAAAAATGATTAAATGTAAATTTTATGAATTTAAAATAATCACCAAAATTTGGTCTATAATGTTTTCCACTTTTGTAACTTTCAAATATAATGGAGAACCAAATTAAGAAACATACAACTACTCTTCTTTTGGGACAACAAATATCTCCCACAAAGAGAAAGTAACCCAAATGCTTAGCAGGTCTGCCTTCTGTTTAAAGTAAACATCCGTGATCAGCATATTTTAATAAGCCACTCACAAGGGATGCTGATCAATTCAGAAACACAATATAGGGCCACATTTCCACCTGTACTTGAGTGCCAATAGGGCAATCAGTATATTTTTCACTTGTAAAGCACCATTTATTAATCCCTATTCAATTCATCAACATGATATAAAGAACAATCTTAATGTTTGCATTAAGGGCATGAAAACAACATTCTTCTGCATATATGCACACGTGAAAAAAATACAGTTACTAAAAATTCACACTCTATGCCAGATCTTAATTCAGATCTACCTACATTTAGTCCCATTGAACTGAAAAAAAATATGCGAAGCTTGCTCTTAACATATCCTAATGCTACCATGCAACAACATTTGACATTACAATTTCTCGAGATTGTGGTTTGGACATTTCTCCAAAATGTCAACAAATGCAGCCTAACTCTTTGCACAAATAAAAAAAAAATTATCAATATTAAAAGAAACAAACTAATTCACAATGTTTACACTAATTTTCATTCAGAAGACACAGGTATTCTTTCCAAAGTATCCAAGACATGCCTCATCGATGGTCTCCTTTCAGGACTAGTTTGTATGCATGCCATTGCAATCTTCAGAACTGCGATCATTTCCTCTTCTTTATCAGCATCTTGAGCTACAAAGGGGTCTAAAATGTCAGAAAGTGGTTTTTTCTCTTCAATGCATAGCTGCATCCAGTGAACGATGTCTATTTCTGAGGTGCCTACTTGAACTAGTGGTGATTTTCCAGTAATCATTTCTAGCAATATCACCCCATATGAGTAGACATCCCACTTCTGTGATGGCTTGACCATTTTCAGCGATTCCGGTGCTTGGTAGTAGGATCCAAAACTTGCAGCCGATGCAACTGTGGCGACTTCTGATGGGGCACTACCTTGTTGTCTTTGTTGTGGCTTCTCTGAGATCATTCGACTAGATTGCAGGGTTGGGGATCCTCCAGCAATGTTAGCAAGTCGCCCAAGTCCAAAATCTGAAATTTTAGGTACCATATTTTGACCAAGCAATATATTAGATGGCTTGAGATCTCCATGGACATACTTCTTAGGGCTATACTCGTGCAGATAAACCAAGCCTTTTGCAACTCCTTTCATTATTTTCAAACGCATAGACCATGAAAGAGGAGTAAAGGTGACCATTCCAGGCTTACCTGTGAACAAAAATCAAATTCTAGAACTTAATTACAGGATAACCAACATTGTCAAGAAAATACCGATGGAAACTAAGAATAACTTCACTAATCTGGATAATTGCTTCTGGTTGTGAAGTGATAAACTTACCATGAATTGCAGCACCAAGGTTTCCATTTGGGATGTAGTCATATATCAGTAGCTTCTCATCCACAGACCAATAATAGGCTCTGAGGATTACAATATTTGCATGCTTTAGCTTTCCAATAGCTTCGACTTCTGTCTGAAATTCTTTAAGTCTCTGTGAACCACCTTCACCGAGCCTTCTGACGGCTAAAACAAGCCCATCCTGAAGAACAACTTTATAAACAATCCCAATCCCACTCTTGCCAAGCACAAATGCAGATGCCTTCAGAAGCTCATCTAGATCAAATGCCACCTGAGCATCGAGTGGCACTAGATCATACTGCTCCACATTTTCTGATAAAGATTCTGATTCGTCCTTCCTAAAGCACAAACACTTCATTCCTCTCTTGGCTCCTTTTCCAAAACCATACCCATCAGCCTTCTTCTCGCCACAAGCACAGACCTTTGAATAACAAAATGAGAACAGCAATCCAACAATGCAAATTCCAATCACATCACACACAATAATTGCAATTTCAGCACTTTTGCTCAGCCCTCTTCCTTTACCACCCTTGCCATTCTCATCCGTCCCTTGCGGAGGGTAATTACTAGGCAAGAAAGGATACGAAGAAGGCGAACTTGCTTCGCTGTCTGAACAAGGATCTTTCAATGGAGGGCCACAGAGTCCAGGATTTCCAATAAAAGCAGTTGGCCCTCTGTTTATTAGAGCACCATTTTGTGGAACCGGACCACTTAAATTATTATAGGTGAGATCAATATAAACCTTTTCAGGAAGATTACCAAGACTAGGAGGGATTGAACCATTAAACATATTGTGAGACAAATCAACAGTTTCATGCAAATTGGACAAACTTCCCAAATCACTAGGAATGGAACCACCAAGCTTATTATATGCAAGATCAAGTTGTTCTAATAAAACCAAGTTAGTCCCAAATCCATGAGGCAAAAAACCAGTAAAGTTATTTTGACTAAGGTTAAGAGCCCTCAATCTTTTACATTGAACCAAAGAGTCAGGCAATGAACCATTAAAGAAATTCTCAGACAAATCAAGAGTTTGTAGGTAACTAAGCTTCCCGATTTCAGATGGTATTAGTCCTGAAAAGAAATTCCCACAAAGAACCAAACTTTGCAACCCCTGAGCTGCAAAGAGCTCACTAGGCAAGCTACCAAAAAGCTGATTATTCCTTAAATTCACACGCCTAAGCTCAGATAAAGATCCAAGAGAAGATGAAAGAGACCCTGTGAGTTTCTTTTTAGGAATGCTAACAGAAATAACCTTTTGGTCTTTGCATGTTATACCATTCCATGAGCAAGGGGTCTCATCGGAATAGCTCCAATTATTCATGGAACCTTCAGGGTCTTGCTGAATAGCATTCTTGAATGACATAAGTGCAAATCCTTCATTATTCAAGCACCCCACAAAACCATGAAAATTTAACAGGGTAAAAATGACCAAAGTTATGATAGCTACTAGCATTTCCAAGAAGAGTGACAGTTGGAAATATGGAATCTTTCTTTTTTGTTAAAAAAGATGGGATTTAAAGGGCTTACCTTTGTGCACCAGAAAACAGGAGTTGTTGCAGAGAAACCTTATTCAAGATATGGGGTTTTTGAGAGAGAGAAGAGAGTGGTAAATGCTTGACAAGAAGTACTTCTGAGAGAAGGAAAAGGAGCGTTGGAGAAAGAGAAGTTGGTTTCAGCTAGGAGAGAGCAAGAAGAAAAGAGAAGGCCTTGGGAAGATATATTAATTGTTTAAGGGGGTAAATAAAAGGTAGGAAACTAAAGAAAGAGAACGGTAGTGAGATGAGAGGATCTAGAATCTAGTTTCATGGAAAAAACAAAAAATGAAAATGGAATAGAGTATACTTTTGTAAATACTATTGATTGTACTGTTGTACTATTTCAATAATGCATGGAGATATTTGGACAAAGTTTTTTCTTATTTTTTATTTTATTATTATTATTTTTGGAGAATGGTTAGGTTGGCATAAGGCTGCTCCCAAAATTCTTGGGTGAACTCATCATATACTGTATACCACATTCAATATTAAACATGTATAAAGTATTTAATGTTTTCTCACGAACGCTGAGAAATAATGATTTACTTAATTGTGTAAATATATGTATAGAATTGATTGAGGATTTATCCTTAATAACTTTTGATTTTTATAAAATTAATTTTAAACAAATTGAAAATTAATTGTTCTTGATTTTAATTTAAAAAGTTCAAAAACATAGTTAAAAAAAGCAGTTGACAATATCACAAAATAAATTTTTTAAAAATCAAAAGTTAAAATCAAGTAAAAAAAAATTATTAAGAATAAGTTATGAATCAATTATCGTGTTTTTAATTCAAGATCTAGTATTGTTTTTCCATGTAAAGAGAATTAAAGAAGTCTTGGTCCAATGGTAACATCAAATCAATGTTGAAATTTTGATGGAAAAAAAATAGCGATACAAGTTTCACTAATATGTTTTGTTATTTTCTTTATGGACAAATGAACTTTAGTCTAATACAAGATTTATTTCTCTTCCCGTATTTGTACTGTGCATGTGTTGCAAGACAACTTAGTCCTCTTCGTACTCTTACCTTGACATTTAGAAGAATAATACTGTAATCGAAAGGACCTATGTTTTCTTTTTCTTTTTCTTTTTCAAATTTTGGTGAGAATTAGCTAAGATGATCAAGGTTAAGGTCAAGATTTGTCCTAAAAGAGAAGGCAATTTACAGTCTGGTTTAGTCCAAAAATAAACAAAATATAAGAAACATTTTGACAGTCTGGATTCTGGACTGGGATAATAGTTACAGTTCCCTAGGACCGGTAAGCTAGGACAGTGTTCAGTGATTACAGTTAATAATAAAGTCAGCTGGGAACTCCTTCCTAGTTGTGTTCCTATAATCAACCTTTTTGACTGCTAATGTTCCAATGAATTAACATAAAAAAAAGAGCTAATCTGAGCCAATTGCAATTAGATTACACAAATCTTATCAATGGTCCCAAAGCTAAAGCTGTCCTCAAACTTTACGGCATCTCGCAGTGAATGTCCACCGCGTGTTAAAAGCCAATGGTGACCTTTTATGCGCTTGTGACCCATTTTGTCTTTCTGTAACTGTGACTGGGTAATTTCTACTTGTATATATTTATCAACTAACCACACAAATGTACCAATTGACTATGAGTGAAGCGATGCATGAATTTAATTAATTAGTTTAAAATATTTTAAAATTTTGATGTGGGATTTTGTTTCTTAAATATTTTCCTCACATGTGATTTTCGAATTGATGGGAGTTCATGGAATTAGAAAGAATATAATCGACAATTGACAAGATCTCATGAGTCGAAATAGATTAAAGAAGGAACTGAGTCGTGTAAAATGTGAATTATGGTGAGAATAAAGAGCAAAACTTACTTTTGATATCATGTTAATAAATTTAGATTTCCATCTCAAAATTAATTGCTTATGAATTTTATCAACTAATTTAGAATGTTTTAGAATCTCGATATAGAATTTTATTTATTAACAATATACGCGTAATGTTTGTCACTAGCAACATTCAGTAAGACTCAGAAAGTTTGTGACAATGTGCTGTTGGTATTGAACCCTACCAGAGGAGAACAAAGACGTTGCAGAAATGGGATGATAATGCCAAGACACTATGGAGCCAAGGATGATTTTTTGAACAAATCGTCTCACGTTTTGGCCGCATGATGAACAAGAGATCATCCACCAATGTGACAAAGAATGCGTCAAGAAAAAGGTTGCCTAATAAGATAGCATGGTCTATGGAGAATGCACTTTATATTGAGGTCATAATGCACATATCAGTGAACCAATAATTATTATCTTTTCTAGAAACCTTAATTATCTTTACATTTTGTCATGGGATGGAAGCCTACTGATCAACACCACCAATTACACTTTGTTTTCATTAGTTCCTCTCCCTCTCTCTCCCTCCCTCCGTGGGGTTTGGGAGAGGATCTCTCTCTGTGGGGTTTGGGAGAGGATGCTTTGGAATGGTTTTACAATATTAGGAGCGGTTGGTTCTCATTGCTCAATTACTATTGCTATAGTATCATTAACTATACAAAAAATATAAGTTTGATGATTCCCGCTAACATATTTGGTTTAATAATGAATGGGTATCATTTTTTCCAAAAGGGTTAATGAGTTTGATATAGTGATATTTTAGGGGAATAATAGAAACTCTAATTAATCACCTTCATTCTGATTGAATGATAGTAATAGTTATTTTTTAAATATCAACAGTAAGTGTCATTATTACTCATATCCATTTCCTTTTTTGATTCCTCTAAACCAAACACCCCTTAATGTGTTACATCTTTTACAAAAGAAAATAACTATTAATTTTTGCATCTATAATAGTAATTACGATGGACAATGCTAAGTCATCTAAAACGGCAAACAAAATTAGTAAATTTTTTCAAACAAATTGTAAGTTTTAACAAACAATGATGATTAAAAGATTGTGACAATTCCAAAAGAGGACTTTTGAGTCCCATTCAGATTACCGTGATTAGAGGAGGTCTACACTCAATTCAAGTACAGATTGCTTAGCTGTGGCTGCGAAAACAAAGGCAAAATGAAAATTGCCAGCTAATCCAAAAATGAATAAATAAACAATTAATAAAAAACACAATCAAAATTCGTCTTTAGGCATCTAGACCAGTCAAAAGTCAAAACTCCCTTGAGTGACCAATTGGCACTCGACATACCACTAATATGCCATGGAAAATTCCTCTTTTTTGTTCTTCGAGTTTTCTTTACTTTTTATTTTTCTTATATAGTGGGTCCGAATGTAAAAAAAATAGAAAAAGCTTATTCTGTTTTACGTAGGCATGGTTTTGACTCTTTTGTTTTTTAGGTTAATCTCCTTTGAAATGAAAATGAAAATGTAACAACAACAGACGTGGTTGTTCAATTCCATCTGGTGCAAGTCAAGGATTCCTTCGTCCAGCGGTTAGAACAATCAAAATTGAAATCTTATAAGTAAAAGGTGGTTCAACAATTAGATTAAAATAATTTGAACGAATACACACGTTATTAATTCAGATTAAATATGTTCACAACTACTTTTTTAACGTGCTTTTAATTTTTAATTTTAAACAAATATATTTTGTAATGTTTTTAATTGAAAATAAAAAACATTAAAAATCAGTTTTTAGATCTGATTTTTAACTTTATTGTAAGAATTAAAATTTGTTGAGAACAAATTTACTGTGTCGTTTAATATATTGATAACAGAAAAGAGGTCGCCAGTGATCTACCAAGAGTTATGGTACTAGTTTCAAGAATAGAATTTGTTAAGCTTGATATATAAATATTTTTTCTTTTTTTTTTTCAAATTTTAAAGTATTAATTACAAGTTAAGCTAAACTCCCTATTTGTACAATCCAATTATAAATTAAAAAAAAAAAAGAGAGAAAAAGTTGAAGCATTTATTTGAAAAAATTGAATTTAATTATGAATCTTGTAATTTGGAAGTTTGACAGCCATACATTTTAAAATGAGGATAATGAATAACACAAAAGTTTAATTAGCAAAGATTTTTTAAATATTAATTAAAAACCAAAAACACGTTTAACTTCTCATAATAATTTTGTAAGTTTCTTTTATTTTTTCGTTATGTTTCCGGAACACCTATTAAAGGGCCAATTATTAAACGAAGCGAATCCAATAATCCAAATGACAAAGCCCAAGTTAACGTCAGTAAGCCCCAACCTTCCCTATCATTAGTAACCCAACCCAACCCAACCCAAACACCACTAAAACGACGCCGCTGCAAATCAACAAACTCACCGTAATATTTGTATCCGGGCGACATTAGACGACATCGTCTCGGCGACAACGTCGGACGGCTGCATGCGAGCTCTGATAGCAGCGATTCACTCTTCTCTAACTCAGGCCGTTCTCTACCTTGCCGGCGGCTCTCCTCCGGCATTGGGAGCGTAGAATAAAACAATCGAAGCTGTAGTGCCGTATTCTCGAATGTCGTGGATTCAATTACTCGGCAAGGTCAATTTCGTAATTGTATTGCTTAATTTTGGCTATCAGTGTTTACGTGACGTTAAGTGCCCAGAATTATATTTTTGGTTGGGGAAAAGTAAAGGAATAATTCGATTAGGATTATGTGAAGATCAAGAAGTATTATTTATGCACGTTTTTAAATCAACTTTTATTTCAAATCTATTTAAAAATATTGAGTTTTTTTCGTTAGTATTATTTTAAAAATAACATTTTATATACACATTTTTCGATTAACTTTTTATTTCAAAATTATTAAAAACTATTAAGTTTTTTGTAGTATCATTTGAGGTTTAATACTGTGATATTTTTTTTGAACGCGTAACATATGTGTAACGTTTCAAATATAAAAATGTGATTAAAAAGCTTCTAGAAGGAATGTTCCAAAATAATAGTGGAAAATTATGTAGTCCCGTATTGTTGAAACGTATAAGCATGGATGTTGAAAGCTTTTTATTTATTGAGATCTTAATGGAACAACTAACTAACTTCCTTGTACAACCGAGTGTTGTACTCATATTAAACATATTAAAAGTGCCATTAGCGTTGTTTCAGATTCTCTTAGCTTCGTTGTAGTTGATATTATGTTGACAACTTTTTCTTTTCCTGGTTTTCACATTTTCGCTTGAGCAGAGGTTTCTGTAGTAAAACTACATTTGTGGGATGTCTTTGTGTATACAAGTGTGCATGAGTTTATATCTAGTTTTTGGTTTGTGTGTTCGTTTTTTGAGTTAGCAGTCATTCGTTACACTGTTAATGTATTTACTGTTGGTTGATTAAATAGGTTCTCATGTTCAGGGAGTGGGTTCTGTTGGTTCTCTGGCTAGCACACGCACCCAAGCTAGGGGATCCCAGGTATCTTCTGGGACACATTTTCTTTGTTTTTAATGATTTCTTTCACTTATCTTGCATAGGTTTTAAGTCTGAACTCCATTTTTGCCTCGTTTATAGGATTTACTTGTCAACAAGAGCATCTAACCAGCTTAGGTATAAACAGTTGCATTGTCAAAGGTACTGAATGACTAAGTTTTCCTCTTCCTTTTGGAAGCTAAATGCCTAAAAATAATTCAACCGAGCCGGTGAATAATTTAGGATTTCGTACTCGTTAGCAAGAAGTACAGGTCTCAAGCCAGTTCTTACTCAAGGTGAGTGAAAACTCTGAAGTTGAAATGTGTACTTCTAACTCGAGAGAAATATTCTTGGTAATGTCTGAAAGAGATATAGGTCCTGATGGTCATAATTCTAGGATTTTGATTTGAGTAGTATCTGAATTTGAATCATCAATGAAGGGTATTGAGAAAGTGGGAAATGGTTGACTACGAAAAGTGAATACCAATAATAATGTATTATCAGGTGCTAATGGCAGGTAAAATCTATTATAAATAAAATTGACATCATTTATTTCAGCTGCTGAATTTTCTTATCCTTATCTTATTCTCAAGATATAAAAACATTTTCTGCAAATTATGACATTTTATAGACATATAGTGATAATTAAATAGGATACCTTTTTGATTTCGTTGACTGCTTTAGATTATATGCACAATCAATTGATATTTGATAAATTCATTAATTCTCTTTCATTTTCCTGCATAAATTGATTCTCTGTCTCTTGTGTAATTCGGAAAAGCTTTATGTTGTATCTGTAGGTAATTGCCAACGCTTGCAAGGTTCAGGCAATCTTTGTTTCAGAGTTGAGCGAATCTGAAGTTCCTGATGAATGTGAATGTAAATTTGAGAAGATCAAGAAGTAGAGCAACTTATGACTGGGCAAATATGCTTTAAGTTCTATTCTTTTCAAGGGTTATGCTTTAAACTGTGAGAATTGGTCTCAGCATTGTGGATCGTCCACCATAGTTTACCTATATACTGGCCTGTGATAAACATTTTATACTCAGGTCTTGTACTTTGGGTTACAAAAGCCTCACCTGTTTGGAACTTATAGTAGCAGTTGAGGTGGCAGTGCTCGTGAAATTGGGTGCTCGGTCAGCATTACATTCTGAAATCATAGAATTCAGATAAATGGTCCACCCCCTTTTGTGAAGGAAAATGTTTTGCAGATATTCCTAACGCAGAACGGAAGATTATCCTATCTGGTTCTTGTAATCCATTACATGAAGGTCACTTAAAGCTCTTGGAAGTTGCAACTAGGTAATTTGTCTATTCTTACAATTTGAGAATTCCATAATTGTGACTCATGCCACAGTTAACTGCTAATTTAATACAGGGGTTGTTACAGAGGGCCAGAGGGCAAGTCCAGTCATGCATTAACAGCATGAGCTTGAGGCTCAATGTCTTGTCAAACCTTAGTACGAAGTGCTTCCAGTTTTTCCCGTCGATGGACATACATGAGACACTAGAGATTGTCTTCGGTCAAGTAACAAATTTGATTCCATTTATCTGTATAACTTGGCTCAGATACTTCCAAGAGCTAATATATCATGAGTGGGCTTATGTCCTAAGTTTTGTGATGTACATAACAAATAGTTTGATGTTGATGAGGGCAAGAATTGGGGTGTCTTCCTGCTGAGTTCAATGCTAATTTACATTAGTTTATATGGATTTATGCAGCATATGCCGGAATGGATACCCATGCTTTGGATTATCCACCATAAATGCTGACAAACCTCCATTGACGGTATCTCAAATCAAAGAACGGGTCAAACAGTTTGAAAAGATTGGTAAGACTAAATATTTTTGTTTTTGTACTTGGGCCATAGTCAATGCTGTGTATATATTTGAAACCATTTGGCAAATTTTCCTTACAGATACGAAATATCTTTCGTCACCTTCTGAAGAGAAAAAGATCGAGTGCGGAACGGGTAGTTGATGACCTGAGGTCGAAACCTTCCACCTCCTCCTCAGATTGAACCTTGGCATGGCAGTTTTTATCATGACCTTGATGTGAAGGCTATTTGCTTGCAGGAGTAGGGCAGTGTGTCTAGCCTACATAGACCTGGTAAGTTGTAGGAATCTTGTATGCTGGGTTCGACAGCCCTTTGATATTAACTGGTTATTACTTCATGAAAACTGTGAGACTTAGGTGTCGAGACAACATTAGCTTATGCAATTGCTCAGATTGTAGTTATCTAATATAGATTATCAGAAATTGGTTTTTGCATTCCATACACCTTCCGTTGCATGGATTCATAGTTGTTCTGTTAGCTTCTGTAGATTATGGATTTTTGAAATTTGTGAAGATACTTTCTTTTTATAATGGTTGGTTAAATACTTATTCTGTTTACTAATCTGTTGCCATGTTTCACGATTCTTAATTAACTGACTGCTGTTTGCTTTGATTATAAGTAAACGGTCATAATATCTAACCAGCCATATTTTTACAAGAAAGCAGAGTTCTTTCCTGTCAGTGCCTTTGTCATTGGTCAGCTACAGCAGCGAGATTAATCAATGTAAGGACCTTTAATACAGAACAGGAGTCTGAAAATTTACTATCTACACACTTCTTCCTTACCGCTATTTTATTCAATAGTTTTAGTTACAAAACGTTTTGGTAATTTTCAGCCGACTGTCTTAGCTGGTCTGTCACCATTGCAGTTCTAGTTTATGACTCTCTTTCTCTCTCTCGCAAATTAAAAAAAAAAAAAACCGACTGCTATTGTACAATTTGTAGCACCTCAGGGATGGGATTTTTGGAAGGGGAGAACTTTATTTATTTATTTTTGGTGGTGTTTTTGTGTTTTTTTTTTGGGGGGGGGGGGGGGGGGAGGGGGTTAACAATAAGAAGCAGAAGAGGAAATGAGAAACAAAACGAAAATCAATTATAAAATGTAGTTCATGCTTTCTTGTCTCTACTTTCATCCATGGCATTTTGGATTCACAATTGAGAATAATCAGCAGATAATGTACATGACGAGAAATCAGGCAGCACCTTAGAGAGATCAACCACCACAGGCAGCTCCGCAACCTCCACCACATGCAGTTCCATGGTCATTAGTTTGGGTAGCTGAACCCTTCGTTGCACAAGTTCCACAAGAGAGTATAATGGCCTGAGATGAAACATGAACTAAAAAACACCAGCCATAAAACCCAAAATATACTTCCTAAACCTTCAAAATATTCTCCATCCCAGCTTCCTCCTCCTGCCTTCAGTGCTCTAACCATCTGTTAGTCACTGTGTGCTCTGTGTGCGTTGGAATATAGCACTTCCACAAGTCTTCCACTCTTCTTATCTTATCATAAAATTTGACTTTTATGGGCAAAGGTTCCCTATCATGCAATATAAGTAGTAAAAGCATCCGAGTCTTTCAACGTTGGATAGTGAAACTGGAAACAAGAGGTTAGGATTAGGAACCACAAAAGTATTAAAAGGCGGTAGAATCTAATACTCTACATATTTTGGATCATTTTCACACAGATTTTTTGGAATAGTTATCAAAATGTGGTTGCCTTTGCCTATCACTCAAACATGTGATCTCAGAACTAAAAAAATCTGACTAAGATTGTGCAAAGTTTGATTACGTGTTGTTCTTCACCCCTCGACACGTTTACTGACATCAATTATTTGTTGTTATGGTTCTTTCAAGAAAAATCTTTATAGCAGTATACTAAGTTTAAATTTCATAGTCCGTATGCTGCAATTAGAAATAATAGGCATCCTAGTCAAAGATCCATTCCCTCTCTTTCCGGTGCTCTAGACTTTTCAAGTTTAATCTTATTCCTATTAATATTATATCTCTAATACTTAATGCTTAAAAAATCTGTAATACTTTGAAAATGAATTTTATATCTCTAATACTTAATGCTTAAAATATTTTTTAAAAAATATCTTGAAGGTTAATATCAGTTGGAATACAAAAGTAGTGTTGCCCAAAAAGAAAATGTATTGGCCCCAATTAGAGAAGGAAATATAAGACGGCGACTTTTGGCCCAATAATTGGTTTTAGGCAACATTTTGCTTGCCGGTGCCTATGATTTGGGAGGAAAAGGTTTATAGGATTAAGGTTTCTAAACCAACATTGGCATGCTTAGGCCCAAATGATATCCAAATGTTGACGTCTTTTTCCTTCGCTTATCTTTGTTAGCACAGCGTCATGATCATGCAATTGACCTTGAACATACAAATGATAAACACGTAGAAGGCCTGATCAAAGAAAAGTGAGAGGGGATGATATTACAGCAGTAAAAAGTTAGTCAACACACACACACACACACATACTGGAAGAAGTTAATGATTGTTCTTTCATAGCAAGAGATGGTGTGCATGGTGAAAATGCATCTTGAACTGGGATAAATCCACAGAGTGGCTCCATGTCCAGGCCACGTATCTAAATAATTACGAAAAACTATTGATAATTTCTTCATTTTTTTCTCTTCTTTGTGTTGGGGGTTGGGGGGTTGTTTTGTGTTTTTTTATGAGAGAAGGGGGAGGGAGAGGGGGAGGGGGTTACTTGTAGTTCTTTAATATCACCTCTTAGTGAAATACTCTACAAACATGGACTTCTCTTAAAATAAGATGAACGAGTTTTACTAATTGAGTCACCTCTCAATCGTGTCATTTCTTCGTGAGTTTCTTAATTTCCTCCAATTGTTCGGAACCATTTCTTTTGTTTCACTGACTCTTGAATCTTGTTAAAGAATTTTGGTATCAAAATTTTTATACAGATTCTTCACATCTCTTTTCCCTTGTCTTGCAAGATGATCCACTTCATTATGACTACGTTCATAAAAAGTAGGCATAGATGCTAATCTTGATAAAGCCTTCAAATCTTAACAACGGAACATCAAAAAGTTATGCATGGTTAGTATGATCAGAAATATACTTTATTCTTACAAGATTAACATTTGTCTTCCAGCCTTACCGATGTATAATTAGTTCAAAGAGCTGAAAGAACATCCAACGGTTGACAACATCCAGAGGAAAGTGATTGCCTCATCCAAAATATAAAAAAAGAACGAAAAGAGAGGGGGGGGGGGGGGGGGGGGGGAATTTACTATTCAACTATTCCGGCCGCAGTGGACCAAATTAGCACAATTGACACCACCATCATGATAGAGATATAGCATAGAAGAGTAATGAAATTGTATTCCACCACTTCAAAAAGGAACCATATAATTGTGTACTATATTAGGATTGCTGCAGAATTCTTCCACAGTAATATTTGTCTGCAACTGCAATTGCAACCAAATGTCACGTAAATCACATTTTTTATGCGTGAAAACATGTATAACTTTTGACTCATTTTTTGCCTATAGCATATTCCAATTAACTAGATGTTTAAACTTTAAGCCTCACTGATCAATGCAAATCTTTTACTTTTGAAACATGGTGATGCTAAATTCTAATTGCTTCTTTTTTTTTCAGATGGGATGTTTTACTTTTCATCCTTAAAATATTAGGTAAACAGTTGTAATTTACGGATTTTGAACTACATTAATCACTTTTTACATTCGTCGCTCCATGTCAAAGTCATTGCACCAGGTCAATTTTGCTTCGGAGAGTGTTCTAGAACAACATATTCATGAGATGATACACTTATTTCTTCAAAAATAATGTTCCAATGATGAAAAGTAAATTTTTTCAAGAAACTCATAAGATTCTTACCAGTTTCTTGAGAAGCTTAATATTTTTTTATCGCGTCACCTAATTCCACACCATCATAGCATATTTCGAAGTTTATGATGATTGCCTATGTTGGACAAAAAATTAAATGCAGTAGATGCACTTCAAAATTTCTCTATAATCAGGCAAGGTGAAGATGTATTAACACTTTTAAAGCAAACTAAACTAGGTTACCAAAATAACAAGAGTAATTATATGCAAGAGAAAATTGCAGTTTTGGTACCAAATATCTAGGGCATCAGCAGTTTTAGTCCGTAAAGTCTGAATGAAAGCAAATATAGTATCAAATGTTTTAATTTTTTAGCATATTTAGTCCTACTGAGGTTGTTTTAATCCCTAAAGTTTGGATGAAAACAAATCTAGTATCAAAGTGTCTCGTTTTTTCAGCACTCTTAATCCTATTGACCAGTTTTTTCTAATTTACTAGAATTCAATCATATAATACTCATGTACCGGTTACTAAATTTAAATAAAAAGGAGATACTCTTCAATTTGCTACCTATTTCATTTTCTTTATCTCAAATAACAACGTACAAATAGTCAAACAACTTTTAAATAAATTTTCCAGAGCCATTGAAGAGTGAAACTTTGCCTTCAAAGTACGATTTTAAGTTTTTCTTTTAAAAGTGAAAAAAGAAAGAGTGATAGTGAAGAAGGAGAAAGTAAAATAGCTGATTGCCTGTATAAAAATCTACACTTTTTCCAAATATATCAAAATTTTTCTTTTTTTTAAATCATTTTTGAGTAAAAACTAATTATTCAAATTAGCGTCTTTAATTACAAATGTGGCAATTGAGATTTTTCCTTTTTCTATTTTTTTAAATTTGTTCGTTGGCGGTATCACATGATCGGATTGTGGTAAGATTTTGACAAAACCAGTTAATTAGATTAAATGTGCTGAAAATTAAAATATTTAAAATTAGACTTGGTTTTATCCAAATTTTAGGGACTAAAACTACCTTAATAGGACCAAATGTGCTGAAAAATTGAAACATTTGGTATTAAACTTGCTTTCGTCCAAACTTTCAGGACTAAAACTGTCGATACCCAAACATTTGGTACCAAAACTGCAATTTTCTCTCATATGCAATACGTTAAGGATATTCTGATTTGTTTTTGCTATTGTTCATCGACATTTGGGACATAATTTATCAAGAAAGAAAAACATTGGGAATAATAATTCAAATATTCACTTACTTTCCCAGTAAAACAATATATGGCATCAAAAGTTAATAAAGCAAAAAAGAACGAGATAAAAAGTTGAGAATCACCTTTCCCCTTTAAGGATCTGATGCAAGGGTCTTTCATGACCAAACAATCTTTTTTGAGATAGAGGCTGCTCATCTTTTTATTGCTTTTTTTCCTTGGTATAGAGGCTGTTCATTTGATCTGAGAATGAGCACGAGCACGACATAGCTAATCGTCAAACAACGTTTGATGCTAGTTTGATATTTTTTACCTCCTATACTATAGCCTCTATACAGAATGTTGTATAGTCCTACCACCCAAGACACATTTGGTAAGGAAGAAAAGGTATGGCTTTGGCATGGCTAAAGAAGATTGTCTCAACTGCAAAATCTCAGATGCATTTATATTAATACTTTATCTTCTATTAGTCATCATCAATTTTCTTGCATCTTCAAATTAAACATCCAAGAGAACAGAATGGTCTTGGATTCTTTCTGATTGATTTGGTGATTGGCAATGATCACTTGAACAAAATACGATACTAATGATTTTCGTAGGGGAATATGAGACTGGAAAAAAGGTTAGAATTAACTGTTTTGCGTGCTTTTGTACTCTACAATTGTGATCCTTTAGATATCTGTTTAGCTCAATTTACTTAGGAACTTCTTGATTATTTCATAACAAGTAGTAATATATTTTGTAGCTCAATTCTGAGATGCTACCAAGAGCTAAAGAAATTTTTGGCCTTTATCAAGAGAGAGTGATAGGCATGAGCAGCTACCATTATTGCCCTCCTCATGACTCGCACTGTCATCATTGTTGCACTCATGACTTAGTGGCACGCAGATTCTCTCATCCGAATTATTGCAGATTTAAGCTGTACACCTTTATGCACAGCATAGCCAGAGTGGGATTTGGGGTGGCTTTTGTCTAGGAAACAAATCTTTGACCAAAATAGAAGTAATCAAACTAGTTATTTGGATAGGAATTAGTATATTAATTAGGTTTAACTCCAAAAAACCCCAGTAATGTTGAATAAGGAGCAAATTACCCCGTGTATTTAGAAAATATACAAATCATTCATTACTTTAGTAACAAATTGCCCCCTCATGTACAAATTTGTGATTTTTGTTAAATATATTTAAAATAGAGTATCAAAAAATGTTAATAATGTTATTTTTGTTAATAAAATTAATAAAAAATATAGTAATTATAAACCTGTATTTCTAAACAAAACAATGTAAGACTAACTTGATCTAGTAATAAAAGTAGCAATACTTTTATTTATTTATTTATTTTTTGTAGTTCATGTGTTTAAGACTTCTCTCTCCTTTATCATTTTGTTCTACTTTCGCTTATGGATAGTATAAAAATTTTATGTTTTAGCATAAAATAGATAAATTTGTCCAAATATTATGAATAGAAGCGCACAAATGTCATTTATCTATTAAATGGGGGTAATTTGTATATTTCCTATATACAAGGAGCAATTTGCCACTAATGTAACATTACAGGAGGTATTTTGTGATTTAGCCTATTAATTAATTACAAAATTCAAACTGAGCAATGGGATCATGTAAACTCTTCTTTTGATATTACTGAACAATCATTGATACACTACATTTGCATAGGTGGCCATTAATATATAAAGCCCTTGATTAAGTGGCCTTCTAGCCTTATCATTGCCAATGAAAGTATCATGATCTTAATGACATGGTAGAACTGATTTAGGAAAGGACTTTAGCAAGGACCACAGTGATAACATCAGTCCTCATCATTTGGCAAGGGGAATCTATGTCGTTAGCAAGAGAATTCTACATCACAAGAACCTCAAATCCCATGTAAATATCCGTTTCATATTATTACCACATGTAATTAAATAGGTCTTTTATTAGTTAATGAGTAGTCATCTACTCAAATTTGCTCAGTTGGATAATCAATTAATTTATTAGAAAATTTTTTAAAATATTTTTTGAGCACGTTTCTTAACTACTTTTCTATTTCACATATATCACATTTCAAAATGTGTTGCAATATTCTTATTTTTTCAATAATATTTCAAAAAACACATCTTTTTCACAAATTATTACTGTTTCAAAGCAAACAAGTACCACTAATTTTAAGTGAAATTATAACGTTTAGTCATGTAATCAACTTGCTAATGTTTCAACCATTGCATAGGATATAAATGACTAAAGCATTACTAAAATGATTGATGAGCTAGTGAATTTTCTTCTCAAATTTCAATTCTTTGTTGACTTCGGTACTTCGTCTGATGATTGTTTTTTTTATGCCTTTTAGAAAATATCATTGTAGTAATTTTAAAAATTCTTCTTGATAAATGTATTTATGAGATAAAAAAATTAATTAGAAAACGTATTTAAAGTTTTTAAAAAATATGTTTCTAAAAAGCAGAACCAAACAAATTGAGAATTTATCAACCACATTAATACACTGCAAAGGTAGTAGTACTACTACTATAATGGAAGCCATTTTTGTAACCCATCATTTGCAATGTTTCTTAACATGTTCAAACTTTGTGTGTAAGAAAGTGAAGATTAAAATGGGGTCCTTCTATTTGTACTGAATTCTGTCTAAACCAAGAGTTCAAATGGGAAAACCGATAAGGTAATCATTTTAGATTATTTGCATGAAATCTGACATGGAAGCATGAGCATGCGTTGCCTTGGTATCACATCACATCACCGAAAAGAAAAAATTCATAGTTGACTACAACAATTTGAAGGTGGGTTGTAAGGGCATCATTTCATTCATTTGCTGGACACAATTTGGCCCCGGTTGGTCAAATAATATTATGGATCTATAATGCTATGTTGTCCATCTATATTCTACTGTTTTTTTTTTTTTTCCTACAAAGGGGATTTCTCAAGGTAGACTGCTTTCAAAGTTCACGTTATTGTTCTGGATAATTGAAAATGATAATTGTTAACATTTTTTATTAATTTCAAAATTCGTTTTAATTCAATTCACAAGCTCACAATCAAACTAATTACACTTTTTTTTGTCTCAAAAATGAGGAAAAAAAAGAAATAAATATTTATATTAGATCAAATTGTAAGGCCGTGAATTAATCTGGGGCTAAACTTATTTTGTACAAAATTTGGGGAAAATTTCAATAATTTCTACTTAGGCAGCATAGTTGAAGTCGGCAAAATCCTTTTGGAGTTTTGACAGCACTATTCATCATTTGGTTCCCTCATGCATGAAGATAAGAGGGTAATCATTAATGAACTCATGAAGGACAATGTAAAATGCAAGAGCCATTAAAGAGTTTTCCTTTTTGACTTTCTAGTCCTTTTAATCCCAAAAGGTACAAGAGAAAAAGAGTAAATCTTTTCATGTTTCGACTTTTTCACAATTTTTTTTTTTTTTTTTGTGGTTTACTTTATGTACGAAGAAAGATAATTGAAGTGGATAGGGAGAAAAAGAAAATGCAGTAGTTAAATGGACAAATTTAGTCCACAAGGCAAAAGGATCACAAAATTAATCCAATATTAGATCATTTTGAAGGAAAGCAAACTCTGAACACTTGTTTACCAAGTAATTTACTTAAGTTGAAAATGCAATATGTGCCATTCATTGCCTAAATCATTCAGTTTTCTGAAAATATATGTAGTACAAATCTTTTATAAGATTTTTATTTGCTCAAATGGAACTTCACTTTCCTCAATAAATAAGAAAGTTAAAAATAAAAAATAAAAAGGTCAAAAGTATAGTTGTAAACAACTAATTTCGCTATTGCAAGCATAGCAGATTATCTCAAGAATATGAATCATTACTTGTTGAGTTCATGGGGCTGGATGAGCATAATTTGGAGCAAATACTAACCCGCATGCTTAGAAAGAAGAACAATAAGAAGCCATCATTGACAGCGCACTTAGAAAGTTGCGATGATTTCCCTCAAAATTGTGTTTATATTTGTCCTGAAAATTAAATACCGTTTTCTTTTTTCTTTTTTCTTTCTTGGATTAATGAATATAATTTCTTAAAGCTGCAATATATACGTATTCTTGCTTTGTTTTTCTTGGATTATTGAATCTAATTTCCCAAAGCTACAATATTCCAATTCTATTATTAGTTTGCTTTTTCAGCAAGGCTTATTCAAATCATATTATTGAATTTAGGTACTTAGATTAAGATTTGAAACAAAGATGCTAAACAAGTGTTTTTTCTCCCTCGAAGAACAGTAGATTCTAATACAAGTGTGCTAAAAGGAAATTGGCTGCTCATGAGACAAGAAAACACACTTATTATCTATTTTTAAAAAATCCTAAGGACAAGTCAAAATGTGCACACTTAACTAGGGGCTCTTTTAGATTGTCCCAAAAAAAAAGAGATTACAAAATGATATGTATGTATGTATGTATGTACATACGTGCGTGCGTGCGTGTACATACGTGCGTGCATTGTGAGAAAAAGAATAATGTGATGACGTGTTCAGACACGTGGCGGATGACGTGGCCAAAGAGGAAGAAGAAACCAATAATCACGTCTAATTTGCAAACATGAGGGTGCATGCGGGCGGCGATAGATTGGAGCAATTCTGGCAGTGATGAGGTAGGAAGGCGGAGAAGAGTTGATTGCCAAGGGCGATATATGAAAATTTCCGATGGAAGATGCTTAAAAAATGTGAGAAAAAATAACAAGGTTATGATGTCGTGTGAGAAATAGAAGAATAATATTTATTATTGAATTGTATATAGGTCAAAGACACTAACCTATTCTAGTTATAATTACTAGACAAGAACTTACAATTAAGAAATTAACATATAAATAATAGAAAATTTACATAGGTTAAGACATATAAGGTGACATTTTAAATCTCGAAAAAAAAAAACAATAACTGCTTGCATGTACCTAGAATTTCTTCTTTTAAGGATGCTAATGATTGTGCATAGTGAATCACTGATAAACTTTTTCAAAAGCATGAAATTTTTAACTCTAGCATAGGAATGGAGTGAAAAATTTTTATCATCATCAATTTATGTCCACTTTTTAGTCATCTCCTTCTTCTATAAATTGACACACTAGCCAAATCACACTTCATCCCATCTCTCTCAAGTCTCAATCATCCTATCTCATAAACAAAACAATTTTAGAGCATCCAAAATCATGAAGTACTTGGCATTTCTTGCAGTTCTTCTTTTGGTTCTTGGAGGAGTTGAGAAAGCAAAAGCAGTCACTTGCAACCCTTTGCAGCTGAGCCCATGTGCGCAAGCCATAACATCTTCATCTTCACCAACTGCCATTTGTTGCTCTAAGATAAAAGAACAGAGTCCATGCTTATGCAACTACATGAGGAACCCTAATCTCAAGAAGTTCATCAGCTCTCCTAATGCAAGGAAGGTGGCTAACACTTGTGGCACCCCATTTCCTAGATGCTAAGAGTCTTAATATTTATTTTGTGTTTCACAATATCTGGTCGTAGTACTACTATATATTGAGTCATAATTATGGTTTTGTGTAATCTATATTCCACCTAGACAATGTTCTATGTATTAATGTGGGACTCGTGAGGGTGAGTGATCAATGTTTGGTGTCATAGTTCTTATGAGGATGGTCTACCTTGGCACAACCATGTTGTGCTTGCATGTTTTACTTTGCTTGTTGGAATGAAGATCAAATAATTCTCATTCTATATGCTAGTATATTCATACTGTTGTGTGTGTGTGTGTGTGCGTGTTATTTTTTTTGAAAGAGGGGGGGGGGGGGGTGGGGGGTGTTTGGTTTTAACAAGTGTGAGGAATTTCCGATATATGCTTTCAAGAAATCTACTTTTTTTAAAACTATGTTCGACGTATTTTGTTCAGAATTTAAAATTAACATATTCAAACAATGAAAAATACTGACAATTTTAAATATGGAATAATATGCAATTGTCAAATTTTTCTTTGACTTGGCAATTAGTGATCTTATGCTCATATATTAAACCGAACAAACCGAAATCTAAAGGGAGAGATTGGTACTGTTAATACAAGGAGGATAGTTTAAGATGGGAGCATAGTTGTAGGGCTTTTTGCAATTAATCAAAAATTATTATGAGATAAATGGTTGGGATAAAATTACACTCTGAGCTCTAAATCCTGTGTGATTTAAGCGCACACAACCCCCTTAAAGGCTTCATTAAACTATTTTGATGCCTATGCAATTTGTATTACTGATACACTGAAATTCCATTCCAATTTTTGCAGGTTACAACCACAGATATCACCGCTTGATTTACCGAGGAAACAAGTGTCATAAGCACTCTTTTTTTCTTCTAAATACAATTTTTAACACGATCCATGAGTAAATGAAATTAAACTAGAGAGGCAAACTGTGAATGAAATTGCGTGTTGAAAACATGTGTTCTCCTTACAATTAGGCTTTATTACCCGTTTGTTTTCTATAAATACCGAAATTTGCCTGCCACAAACTTCTTAACTTCAAATAAGTCATCTATTGATAGCAATGTTCTCAAAATCCATTTACAATAAGCAATTGTATATTAACCGATCGGTAGCCAATTCCTCGTAACAAATTCTTGTCCCCAAAAAAAAAAATGATGCCTGTTTCCATCAATTTTGTTCCAAATAATGTCTTGTTCCGTTTTCCAAAATAGTGAGCTTTTATTTTCCTTCTTTCCGGATCAAACAAAGCCTAACAGGATCTTTTTCTGTATCTTCCCCCCAGCAAAAGGAACCAAAAATAAAAATTAAACAGACCAGTGCAGGAAGTACTTTTCAAAGATTTCAAAAGCACGCTATTCCTAGTTCAAAAAGAAGTTGCAGTTAAATTTCTTTGCACCTGCCAATTGTTGTATTTGTCATTCTCAAGATCTAGTAATTGATCTCCATATTTTCCTTTAACATTATAGTTCAACAAATTTGTGCATGCAACTAACAATTAGCATGAGCGCCCGCACAAAAGCAGGAAAGAAATGAACGGAGAAAAGAATTTTACTAGCATACAGCAGAATCGAGCTATCAAAACAACACAATGCAAAGTGGAAAAGGCAACTGCAGCAATTTGACTATTGGGACAAGCATAGGACTATCCAACTTTCTCTATTAATAGATAAGGTAGTAAGCTATATTGCACAATAAAGACCTTTCCACATTGCCCCACAAAACTATTAGTATTACTCTCATAAAACTATTATCAGATCTCAAACTGATTGTCCTCTAGTTGCTGTTGATTCTCCATAAATTGGGACCGTACTCATTCCAACCCCTTCATTACTGTGCTTTTCCCATCCACCTGTAGCTGCCTTGGAATGAGTCCAGTAGTAGAAAATGGAGCCTATCATTGACAGCAAGGCCAGTGCAGCACCAGCAGCAAATACACCTTTACGGAGGGTTGCACAAGACAAGTCATCACCACCGAATATGCCTCGATATTTAGTATGGTAAGCATTTCTTGCTGAGCCCGCCAGTAAGCAAGCCTCCGCTCCCAAAAAGCTTACCCTGTTCATGTCGTCAAATTTTAATAGGCAACACAACAAGCAAAAATATTCAGAGTCAGAGCCAAAGTCGATCCTTGTCTTAAAAGCTATCACAAACACAAAACAATCTACATACAATCAAGGGAGTTCATATTCATTTTCTTTTTCTGGAAGGAATCAAGGCAATGAGTGTAAGATGTACTCTTGAAATAATTAAGGAAATAAGGAGGAGTAGGAAACAACAATACTGCTATCAACACATCACAGAATCTTCCCAAAACCCCTTTTCCGGGGACCGTAACTCCACCTTGGAGAAAATAAGGGGAAAATATATAAGAAAGCTAGCCGACATAGAAACAATTACCCAACTCTATAAGAATTTTGGAGGCTTTTAGATCAAACTCTATTCACCGGATTTGCAGAAAAAACAACAGAAAGGTCAAGCTTGTTGAAAATTAGACCAGAGGAAAACTCGTCCATTCCAAATAAGCAACACAATAGCTAAAAAATGCAAAAATAACTATCTTCTCTCCTACAAAGGAAGAAAAGAAGAAATGAACAAGAGGACCGTGCAAATAATTACAAAAAGAAGAAGCAACATGTCAAGCTCAATTCAAGCTTGAAATATTTATGTATCAGAGCACGCTAACTCATGCAGCAATCCTAGGCAATTGCAGTATACAAGTGCACTGGAACATTGCAACACATAATTCACCAAAATTGAGACCATAAACCTTAGACTTTGATATGGTCTCGAAAACTAGGATTCACCTCTTTCTGAGTTCTATCGAGGAAATACTTCTTTACAAACTTATGAGCTCTTTCACTGTATAAAGAAATATAAACAAAAAATCACACAGAAGATTAGACGGTCGATAAGAAGTATGATTTTGCAAAATCAGAAAATGTACAATAGAGTTCTAATTCCCATTTTACTCTGTTTCATGCTTCGAAGATAGAAGTCGCAGCACCACTTGGAAGTTGAGATTTGACATTCATCCCTATTGGTTGTCAGAAAATCTCAAGAAATAGGTCCTTTCATGCCGTGTCATTTTGAAAATTAAGAATTAATTTTCATCAGTAATTCTAGCCACTGTATTTGGATTACTTAATGTTATATCTTATCTAAAATAAAACCAAGACAGTAGGGATTTCAAATGGGCAAGAATCAGGAAACCAACAGTAATTATCAAAATGTATTAGAAGGCCTCAGCTTGACGCAAATTGCCAAAGTTTATCTCCTAAAATACACAGGAGCAGGGACAAAAACAAGAAGCAACTCTTTTGTCCTAAAAAGCAGATTTCTGAGGCTCCAATTAATACTTCCATGGTCACAGGAGAACATGAGCAAAACAACAACAACGCACGAGAACCCTCATTCTATGAAGCCTCATGATTAAACTAAACTATCGTGGAAAAATGACCAAATTTTGAATCATTTACAGGACAATTTTAATTGCATAAACTTCAATAAATGAAATGATAACTTTTCTCATTGCAAGGAAAAACATTTTGCAGTTAGATGCACATAGCAGACTCGCAGTTCCATAACCTGCCTCATGAGGGCAACATTTGGCTACTCAACCTATTCTTACAATCTCGCAAAATTACACAAAACAAGTACATAACCTTCCCAAAATTTTCATTTCTGTGGCATAAGAAGTAAAAACTGATATGCTGTGCTCGTACAAGTGTCATACAAGTATCTTAAGACAGCATAAACAGCCACAGTTAGTGGGGTCAAGTAAATATATCATTCCTACGAGGCCTAGCACAGCCCTTGAAAACATCATACCAATTGATTAATTTCATTCTCACTCCATTCGAACAAGAAGCTTGAAAACAACTAGTGCTTATTACATATAGAGCATAAGTACTGAAAGACACAATTTCTAATTGCACTGAGGCCATTAATTGGTGGCATACAAGTCATCCCACACAAAGTTTATCATCCCACACATTTTCTTCTTCCAGGTAAGAAAACCTATGTCCAAAACTCTGACCATTCCATTTGGAGTGGTTCAATTTTTCCAAAAAAAAAAAAAAAATTACCCCCAACCACCTTTTTAACTCGCAAACATGCAAACCTAAATAGTGAACGGTAACATTTCCTCCAAAACTCTCTCTCTCTCTCTCTGTAGATGTAGATGTATGTGTATATATATATAGTGGAAAAACTAGCAATCAAACAGAAAATATTCATATGTAACCTGATATCATAATTATTCCGTATGAACTAAATTAATCCACCAGCTAATCACGTGAAGAGTAAAACATATTGACAGGGAATTGGGACCCGCATTCCAACTCACACACACTCAACTTCAACCAACAATGTCCATTCTCGCAGTGGCAAAGATGGTAAATTAAAGCAGCAAAACTAGGACATTATAGTAATTTGCCTAAAAAAAAATTACCAAGAAAAGATGAAGAAGAAAACAGCACAAGTAGTAGACCTTCCACCCATCATCCCTTTCCCAAAACACAAGCACCTTGTAACGCCGTTAAGCACCGTTTGACTAATCAACAGCAACCCGAACGCCGACAACCCGTAAGCCGTCGAAGCATCTGTTCCGTACACGCAGTAAGTCCTCTCATCGTACTCATCAGGAACAACCTTAGCCTTCACGAATGTCAAAAAAGAACAAAAAAGAAACGAACTTTAATTAAATTTCTGCAAAACAAAGACAACCCACAAACTATTTTTGGAAATGGAGTAAAGGGTTACCGTGCTACGACGGCGTTCAGCTCCGACGGCAAGAACGAAGGCGATGAGGTGAAGAGAAGTTATAATTACTAAAATGGGTATCGAAACTCCCATTTTTTTTAGCTGTTTCTCTTGGTTAGTACCTTTTCACGCACAACACACACTCAACTGGCTGTCTTTTTACCTTCCTAGCTTTAAAATGTACTAGTACAGTTGCACTGTTTTTGAGGATGAATACAAAAATATACGAAGAATTTAGGGCGGGGGGAGGTTTGTCAAATGCTATTAAATATTCTAATTGCCTATGGTTGCAAATCGTGTCACATCAAATAAATAATTATTTGTATTTTTTATTTTTTGACAATTAGAGAAAGGAGATTAAGAAATTCACTCAATTCTAATTAAAAAAAATGAAAAGTAAATTTAAATTGAACTCTATAAATTCATTTCAAAAGTCATGGCAACTTGGAGCCACAGGAATAATTATTTGTATCTGAGTATAAATAATAAGTATGCACAACATAATATAATTTATTATAAAATATGATTAGTATTAATATATTCAGAAGAATATTAATTAAAATATCTAGGCTATGTAACACCTCGCAAAAATTGTCGGTGAGGGGGCTTGCGGGGGTCCCGTTGTGTCCTTTATTAGAGTTTCGGACTTGGACGTCTTGAACTTCTTGTTTACGTGGATAATGTTGACATTTTAGAGTGACAGTGTGTGTGTGTGTGTGTGAACAGGGGGCTTAGCTGGAACATGCGTGGTGCCTTGTCTTGTCGAGCTTTGCTAATGCTTGTTAATTTGCAGATTTGATGGTTATTTATTTGTGGAGAAATTATTATATGAACAAAATTTATTGTTTTACCTTTAAAAAGTTGTCACGTAAATATAGTAATATATGTTGAGATAAGAAAGTGAAATAAAAATATTGATGAAACGTTATTTTAGATCATAAAATTTATTGATAAGACTATGGATCAATTTTATATAAGAAAACTTACTCTTATTTGTATCATTTGCATTTAGTTATCATTTTCAGAAACCATTATTTTTTAAATATATTAATCAATTATTTTTTATCTCATAAACATCACGTAAGTTTTCAAATTATTTGTATATTGCCCGAATCCTTTCTAATCATAATAATGAGTAGCATTTTTCTAACTTAAAGAACGTTGGTAAAACATGCACCATTTTCATTTATAGTATACATTTACATATATTGGCCACTGTATTGAGACAGTTTCTCCATTTAACTTCACACTCTAAAAAAACAAACACTTAGACCCCATTTTAGACAGATTTAATAAAGTTTATTAAATTTAGAGATTTAAATAGTTTAATGACTTGATGCTCCCATTCAATTTACTTTCTCCAAGATAGACTTTGTTACTAACACAGCACATTAACTGTACAAATTAAGATAGATTTTGTTACTAACATAGTACATGTACTATACATTGATTATTTGATTATACATATTCGAAGTGGTTTACCTTGGTCTACTACTACTCTATATACTACTTTTTTTTTTTTCTTTTTCCCTTCTTCAAAAAGATATCCTATACTCTACCATGTTATCATACAATATTGTTGTTGATGCAGTCAATTATTTCACTACAATAAAAGAGGTATTCAAGGTTAGATTAAAAAATAACCAGACAGCAAGGGGTAACTTTTCCTTCTTTTACGGCTACATTCCCTAGTGCGTATTTAAAATTGGTGAATATGACCAAAATGTTCCCTCACATTTTGAAGAATCCTTTGTTTCGTTACATTTAAAAGTACGCAAAATGGTCCCTCATATTTTAAAAATGTACTAATCTAGTCCCAGCATTCATTTTCGCTTACATTTCTAGCTACAAAATGCACGCTCCATTCATGTTCACACAATTTTTGGGACGAAATGGGAAGTAAAACATCATTTCCCTGCAAAATAAAACCACATGCAAATCACATGATTTCTTTCTTATTAATGAAAAGGGGAAAACATAAACCCAAGACCAGTCAATTCTGGAGAAAATTAGGGTTGCATGCAACTTTATAAAGAAGAAGAAGAAGAAGAAGAATCGCGACATATTTGATGTCTCTGCGGCAAAGAACCAACGGTTTGTACTACATGTCAACTTGCAAAACTCTTGGAGATTCCATGGCTGCCCACACTTTGAAGAAAGTTTAAATATAAACTGTGATTTTTTAATCTCCATAATTTTTTTATGTCCTTTTCTATTAATAGTAAAGAAGTATGTGGTTACATTTTGGAGGGAAATGTTGTTTTACTTCATATTTTGTCCTTGATATTGTGTACCTGTGAATAAAGCATGTATTGTTTAGTTGAAAATTTGACCAGAAATGAGTAATGGGATGTAATTGATGCATTCTTAAAATGTGAGGAATTGTTTTACATCGTTTTTAAATATGAGGAACGAAAAAAAAAAATTTATAAGTTGTGAGTTACTATTTTGGGCATTTTCCCTTAAGATTATGCACGCTTATTTGAGCATATGCCAAAATTAGAGCAAAAGGAATGGAGGTGCGGAGTGTTTTGAGAATTGGATCGAATTAGAATAAACCGGTTCTCTATAAAAGTCGGAGGATGTCAATGAACCGTGCAAATTGGAATAAACCGTTCGAACCGCAAATTGGCCAAAACTCTAGTCCGGTTCTCTATAAAAGCCGGAGGATGCCAACAAACTGTGCAAATCAGAATAAACCGTTCGAACCGCGAATCACCGATTTTTCAAGTTGCGCTTTGGAAAAAAACTTTGTTTTGGTGCAGATGGGAAGTCTTAAACCCAAGACCTCCCACTTATGCTCCTAAGTGCCCAACCACCCAAGCCAAGCTTGCTTGATATGATTGCATATTACAAATCATTTTATTTCTTCTTTGTTTTAGATTTCTTTATTAATCATTTTTAATAAAATTAATTGATTCTCACATTTTTAGTTTTTTATTTCCTTTATCAATCATATTTAATGAAATTAATTCATCCTTACTTTTTTAGTTTCATTATTTCCATCAATCAATTTAATGAAATTAATTGATTCTTACTTTTTAGTTTGACATCCAAATTCATTATGAAATCTCGAATTTATTTTACTAAAATCTCTCATACTAAGACTAGTCCTTTTATCAAAATTGTTTAATTATTCATTTATGACTAAAATATTTTTCTAATTAAAAGTTTAGCATTTGGCTCCTTGAAGTTAAAATACAAATTCAAACTCAAAATTTCAATATGTTTTTTGTATTGATTGCCACGTCACATGCATGTGACTAGGTTATGTTTTTTGTATTAACTGCACGTGACTACATTATATTTGCAATTGTTAAAATTTTGTCAGATCGTCCCACTTTGTCTAATATAAAAAATTTTAAGAACCATATTTGTTTTAATCAAAGCATTAAGCGACCAATTTCATGCACAACCAAATATTGGGGACCAAAATTACAACTTTTTCCTTAAATATTATGGACATTTTAATTTTTTACATGATGAAACATCTATCTTTTACTACTAATATTCTAGGACTTTTGACGATATTCTTTTTCATTTTTGCCAACGTTAACTAGAGCAAAGCCTATTCGATCTCCTCAATATTTTTACCCTTTTTATTTTATTTTTTAGTGGTGAATTACCATCGAATTAGAAATCTCTACATTGGGAAAAGTATTGATTTGAAAGTATTTCAATGTAGCCGTCTTTTGGATAGTGGTGAAGATAATGATTGGTAATTCTAATATTTTAACTATAAGTGATGATTAGTAGCAATTAAATTTTTAGGTATTTAGTTGTATTCTTTTCTCTTTTAAAGTTTTTTTTTGTTGTTTATTTTGTTAGTTGATTTTTTTTTTTTTGAGTTTGATGATCGGACTTCTATCTTTGTGTTGAACTTTTTGACTTTTTAAGGTTAAATTGAAGAAGTTATCAAGGTAGTGATATTCACATGGGTGCTGTTGCCTTGTGGTGACAATGAAGGAATTTTGTCATTGAAATTATTTGTCTTCAACATTAGTTATAAATTTGATGATAAATATGATATAATTAGTTGTTAGACTCTGTGTATTTTTTTATGAACCTCTTTAATATATGAAAGAAAAATAAGCATGTACTTTAATTAGCATTTAGATCATGCTTGTTGATATTATTTATATTTGTAATGAATTTATAAAAAAACTTTGCGATGATGTGTATGAGTCTTTAGGTTTCAAGTATAAGTATTAGGAGTTTTCTTATACAATTGTGAAAAAAAAGGTTAGAACCGCTAGTCTAACCAGTCCGACCGATTCGACCTTGAACCGGACCTCCTCCGGTTCACTAGCCGGTTTGATTATGAAAACATTGGTGCGAGGTTAGCGTAACTTTGAAACGCTTAATTATGGAGGATTATTTGTGCTTTTGCTAAGAACTTCTTCTTGGAAAGCCAATGAATCTTTTTTTTTTTTTTTCTTTTGCCATTTCCCTTGGCTAAAAGACTACAAGCCTAATCCGCATTCTTGCAATTGCACAAACAAAATTTCTAACTGAAGGGAGTACTTCAACCTATCAAGGATTTGCCAGATAAACTTCATTGATTGCAGTTGAAGAAAATCCATTAAACAGCTTCATCCAATTGAAAAAAAAAAAAAAAAGAGTCACAAAAATGTATCTATCGAAGCATTTGCCTGTTACAAATATGATTTCAGACGTAAATATGCATGGCAATAGATCAAGCAAACCATGAAATGCACAGAAATCAGGCTACTACATTAACTATAGCCTTAAGTCTGTAGATGCATTTCTGCGTTAACAAAATCAAACAAGACAATCATACATCAACGCAACAAATCATATAGGAAAACTAAAAATCTGATGAAAACATATTTCATTATCGAACATCAAAGCCTTGATAATATCAAGCACCATTATACATGTTCTTATCTCGAGTCCTCCCATGCCAAAGCCCTTCGATGTCTCAAGTTTTTTGATACCTCGAAATGTTGAAATCGAGCGGATTAAACAGCTGTTGACGTTCCCATCTGCCACGATCGCTTCGATAGAGATATGGATAATTTGAAACGCTCCAAAAACAGTTGGTACATCTTAATCTAACACTGTACGACCAAAAAAAATCCATTGATTTTAGTCATTGATGTACAAATAACACCAACGCATTGGAAATGCGATTTGTGTGAAATTGTATATGAATTTCTCTCTTGGTCTGAGTTCATGCAAACCCGTGTCATTCTTTGATAGCTTGCACATGTAATATACCGACTGCTCGCCATCATTGAATATTGTAATCTCTATTGTTGGAAAGAAGAAATCAAGAATTGATTGGAAAATGGTTTTATTTTTTTTGGCATTTGGGGGTTCTTTATCCTTCGAGGCATTGGCATTGAAGGAGAGAAGAAGAAGGATAATGGCAACAATGGCAAATATTGCATTAATAGTTTTGTTCGCCATTGATGCTATGGAGAGGAAGCCAATGGGAGATGGTACCCAGGAATGCAGATGGGCATTTGGTGGTGCTTCAGGAATGAATCTTTTTTTCTGGCACAGAATTTTTGTGCTTGGATTCTCCTTGTTTTACTCATTGCCTAAAGATAGCAATAGCAAAGGTCTAGGACAATGAAATAAATTGGACTCAAGTGCTCAGGTTCAATTTTACGGTGGTACTATTATGGTATGATGCTTTAATATTTCTGCTAATAACGTCTAAATGACTAAAAAATAGAATATCAAATATATTCAAGTGTTATACATAAAATATCATATTGTATCAGAACGGTAGAATTTTCTCAAATTGGCTACTAATATCTTTATTTAGTAAAAGGCAATTACATATTGAATTTGTTTTCCAACCAAAGAAAAAAGAATCATTTTATGTGTTGAAATATATACACAAACACAAGGACATAATAGAAGTAATTAATTAAGATATATACATTACATTTTTTTATCCACATGAAAGAGGCAAAAAGGTGCGTTACTAAAAAGATGGGGAAAAAAAAAGAAAATAAGTGAATCTAATTTCTTTTTTTTTTTTATCTATGAAATAAAGTTTGATTTGAAGAAACTTTATATTAATATGCTTTTATAAAACAAATTCACCCGCATTGCTACAATACTTCTTGGTTTTTCAATATGTAAATCCATGCGCTTTTATATTGAAAATAATAATAATAATAATAATAATAATAATAATAATAATAAAGGAATGTCAATATTTACCTAATGGTATATGTATCTGTCCTGTGACAATTGAGAAATTTTAACAATTTTCTATCTAGTACTAGCAAATTGTGACAATAATGGTATTAATAATTGAGAGAGTTAATAGTTCAATAATTCCTTTATTTGATGAAAGCAAAAACGAATGCAAGAAAATGAATTTATTTCAATCCAAAGAATTATCTTTTGATCCTTAGTAAACTTTTGCTTATTGAAGAAATATAGTTAATTTTGCTATGCCAACTACCAAGAAATTTTTTTATTCATTCGGATTTAGATACATGCCATATTTGTAAAATATAAATAAAGACTTTACAACATGCATCTAAACTCGCTTGTCTACAAAAATTTATAGTATGAGAAAGATTAATTAAAAAAAGAAGAAAAACAGAGAAAGAAAGAAATTAACTCCATCTATTGTACAAAAAGAAGGAAAAGAAAACGAAAACTGGTACTATAGGAAAGATTATTTAAAAAAAAAAAAGAGAAAAAAATAGATAGAAAGAAAATAACTCCTTCCAGTATTAGGCCTTGTTTGGTTGGTTGTAATTTTTTTCCAAACAAATTAAAACAGGAAAAGGGAGTAAATCTTGTTTCTGAAACGTTGTACTTCCAACGTTGTTACCTGCCTACGGCTGTCCCAGGTCAGTACTCAGGGGACTATGTGACAGCAACTTTTTCAATATGAATTCGATTTATGAATAAGAATTGCTTTTATGGTTTAAAAAAAAAAAAAGAGTGACCATTTTTTTCTTTCAATGCTATGTTGCGCAATATGAAATTAAAGGAAATATATCCAATTGGGGGAGTGTAGATACTTATATAATTTGAAAACCAATAGAAGCTGCTAGGGGAAAATGGATTGCCCAAAATCATGTGTACACCACATGCTCGATGAAATGCTTGACTCAAATTGGGTACCATTTTTCTGCTTTTTGATTGTTAAAAGCTTTCATTTTATTTAGTTGTCGAGTAAATTAGGTGCTGTTGTTATAGTTTACTTAGAACTTTGTTCTTTTTCTTGAAAATTGGTAAATTTGTTGTTCTGAAGATCCTTAATTTTCAACTTAAATGTACTGATTCCACCATTTGATTTTTTTTTTTGTTGGGGGGGGGGGGGGGGGGGGGGGGGGTAAAGCATAAATTTTTTAATGAACTGAAATCCCAAAGACCCTTAGACAGAGAAAAGGTTGTAAATTAAAAAAAAAAAAAGGAAAAAGAATTGCTACATATTGAGCATAAGTTGTCTGATCGCAGATTGTGTTCGTTTTTATCTTTCAGTTCTATAAGCATTTTGGAACCTTTAAGTTGCTTTAGAGGGATGATGATGCTACAACGAATTGTTGATAAATCATGTGTTCAAAGAGTGATCTTGACCAGAATGTATAGCTCAAGAGAATCATCGCATGATAGTTTGGATATAGTAAAACGGGTATGTAAAATAATGATGTCTTGTCCAAAATTAGGGCTTCATACTGAGCTTGACCAGAATGGTATCAGGGTTTCCCCAGAAATAGTTGAGGAAGTACTTAAAAGATTTGAAAATGCTGGAATGCTGGCTTATCGTTTCTTTGAATGGGCTGGCAAGCAACGCAACTATGAGCATAGTGTAAGAGCTTACCATACCATGATTGAGTCTTTAGCTAAGATAAGGCAGTACCAGGTAATGTGGGATCTTGTGAATGCTATGAGAAGTAACAAAATTCTTAACATTGAGACCTTTTGTATCATTATGAGGAAGTATGCTAGGGCACAGAAGGTGGAGGAGGCGGTGTACACATTTAATATCATGAAGAAGTATGATGTACCTCCAAATCTAGCAGCATTCAATGGTTTGTTGAGCGCCTTTTGCAAATCAAAGAATGTGAGAAAGGCTCAGGAAATTTTTGATAACATGAAAGATCAATTTGTTCCCGACGCAAAGACATATAGCATATTGCTCGAGGGTTGGGGAAGAGCTCCCAATCTGCCCAAGGCAAGGGAAATTTACAGAGAAATGGTCGAGGCAGGCTGTGATCCTGACATTGTGACCTATGGAATTATGGTTGACATCCTATGCAAGGCAGGTAGGGTTGATGAAGCAGTTGAAATAGTCAAGGAAATGGAATTTACTGGTTGTAGGCCAACATCGTTTATTTACACTGTTTTGGTTCATACATATGGCATAGACAATCGGATTGAAGATGCTGTAGATACCTTCCTTGAAATGGAAAGGAGGGGAGTGGTGGCTGATGTGGCTGTTTATAATGCATTAATTAGTGCTTTCTGCAAAGTTAACAAGTTCCAGAATGCCTACAGGGTTTTGGATGAGATGGATAACAAAAAGTTTACTCCCAATTCAAGGACTTGCAACATCATTATAAATAGTTTGATTGGTCGTGGGGAGACTGATCAAGCTGTTAAAGTCTTTCGACGGATGATTAGAATTTGTGAGCCGGATGCAGATACTTATACAGTAATGATAAAGATGTTCTGTGAAAGGGATGAGCTTGAGAGGGCTTTCAAAATATGGAAGTATATGAAAAGGAAACGGTTTGTTCCAAGCATGCATACCATATCAGCCCTTATCAATGGATTATGTGAGAAGGCAGATGCCTCTAGGGCTTGTGTTTTAATGGAAGAGATGATAGAGAATGGAATGCGTCCAGGAAGAGTGACATTTGGCAAGTTAAGAAATCTGCTTCTGAAGGAAGGGAGAGAAGACGTACTTGAATTTCTTCAGGAAAAATTGAACCTTTTGGTTAAGGAGCCTTTATGTAATTGAGACCCACAGCTTCTCCGGGATGGTTCATTGACCTAAAGAATCAAGCATTTAGGTACATTGGAATACCTGTTCCCTGTTTAAGCATCTACCACATCTTACTGGTACTCTTATCTTTTCCGGTTTTTTATTTTTTTAAGTTCTCATCGATCATTGACCTGCATGCCTCATTGTCATGATTCTCCTCCAATCCTCATCTGTCTTTGATTCCACAAAATGATTTCTTGCTCTAAAGCAAGTAATTTTTGTGCATTCTTTGTATTGACTGTTTTTAACTTTTGCATCCATCTTCCTTTTCCTAAATGTTCAATCTATTTAGACTAAGTGAAATGTCTGCATTTGAACATATCGTGCACTCCATACGTTAGAGAGGTGACAGCTGTCTCTCTCTCACATTCACCCGGCCCCACAGCCCCCCCCCCCCCCCCCCCCCGGGAAAAAAAAAAAAAAAAAAAGTCAGATAAACCTATTAAGTTTATTTATCAGTGTTTTGTTTCATATCAATGATCTGTGACCTCTATTGTGTTCCGTAGAATCTAAATTCCTTGTCATTTTATCTTATTCAGGCCTGTGTACAGGTAGCTACAAGACCAGTTAAGAATTGGTCGGACGGGGTGTCTAGTGAAGAAAAGGTAACTTTTCTTGCAATATTATATTGCAGATTCAGGAAAGATTAGCTATTCTGAAATTCCAGGTTCTTGACTTCCAAGAGTTTTGCAAATTGCAACTTAACCATTTGCAGGAAACTGTTGTTTGCACGGCGGGCTGATCTGTACTTCAAGTTCCATGATGCAAAAACTGTTAGTTCACGCGGTGCTGATATGAAAACAATTGTTTTGACAACCCTTTTGGTTTTGCATATGGATAAGTCATTGCATTTGTTAGGAAGAAACATGTGGACAATACATGTTTACACTGATAGCAAGAACTCTGAGTGGTTTAAATGTTATAGGTACAAGATTAGTTTCTCGTTGTTTATATGTAAAAGAATCCTTGTTCCACACAGGTTAGAAAAACAAGAATTCTCCTACTGTAACACTCTTGAAAGCAGCCTTAATGAAAGTCAAGTCATTTTGGTGTGAAAGATGTCAGAAACTTGTGGGTTTTCACTCACTTCTTCAATCTGGTCTGGGATTTGTAGCCCTATATTTTGTTTAATAAGGGAAGGGCCTGGGTCTCTGCTGAAAGTCGTTAAGTGGTCCTTTGTTCCCTGAGAGTGGGTCAGGCGAAGACGGACCTTGCCCACCTGAGTGCGGCCCTTGAGAGGGGTGACAAAGGTGCCGTTCCCCTGGACCTGCAAGTGGGTCAGGCGGAGATGGACTTTCCCTTCTTCCCAAATTCATAGATGCAAGCATGCACACTTAGCTTTTGCTCAGGGAGATAATATTGGCTGAGAAATCATACGAGGAATTTGTTGATGATTGTGTTGCATTATGTATTAAACATTCCCAATGGCCTAATGTTCCTAATTTATCAAAAGTTGCAGGTGCATTATGTCATTCCACAGCTTATATTACACAAGATTTGCTCTTCCAGTTTGGCTGTCTCTTTCCCTTGCAATGAATTGTTGAGCCTGCTCATTTTGAATGTTTAGATTGCGAGCTAATTAAGACTTCCTTAATCTCTTAGAATCACATGGATCTATGCACGGCCACTGTGGGGCTGATGCGAAAGGAGGGGGTGGGGGTGGCGCAAGGGATGGGCAGGGGGGTTGGGAGACCTCTGGTACGGAAGAGTAGGCTTTAGGATCTGTTACTAGTCATCACTAGGAGCATATTATCTTGTATACTACTCCATATATGTACAGGCGCATTGCATGCCGTATATTCTGATCATGTTACCAGACAAGCTCTATCTTGCAATGTTGGTAGCCAGCCTACATCATTACTTAGCTTAGTACAATTTTCTTCTACGTTACTGGTTGTGTACTTCACCTGAGCTCTTTACACGTCTACTTTTCATTTTCCAGGGCAATGATCTCAAGGTGCTGAAATAATCAGTCATTTACTGTGAATTTGAGAAGTCATTTATTACGCTTCTACTTTTCATTTGCCAGGGCAATGATCTCAAGGTGCTGGAATCATTCAGTCATTTACTGTAAATTTGAGAGGTCACTTGAACGGAAGCTTGGTTTTCAGATCAAATTGCCTGTTCAGTCACCATATTCCTGAGTCACCCTTCTTTTTGAAGCTTTTCCAGCCCACCATATGGATTCTTAGTAAAGGGTTTCCAGTGTAAATGATGGTCATAGACACACCTAATTTAGTCAATTCCAGATAGATTGCTAGGAAAAAGATGTATTCCAAATGGCAAACTCACATGGCAACTTATTTAGAAAATTCGCCTAATCAAAATTTATCAAACTGAATAAGATTAATTCCCATTGTGGTGTGAAGTCATATATTTCGATAGGTCCTTGAATAAATACATATTGCAAGACAAATTCACCAAGTAGCTAATCATAAGGTCATAAAAAATTTAGCATGTACATATAAAAAGTTGGACCACTTGCTTACTTAAGGAAAATTAATTTTACAAAATTGACGAGCCTGAATGATCGATCATGTCTTGAGAAACAGCTCAAAGAACTGAGTCGTTTCAATACCTAAGAAGCTCCAAACACTCCGGTACTATGAACTGAGGGCTTATTAGACCCCAATGATACCTCTTTTTTACTTGAAAATTGCCCTGCATAGATGACCGAGCCAAACCATTTTCTTTTCCTCCCCAAGAGTTGGTTGACATTACATATGACCTTCCTAGAGGAGTCCTGCAGCAAGCAAACTAAGACTGACTTTTAGCTTAATTTGTTTTAAGGAACAAAATAATGTTTAAGAGCGATGATGCTACTCTATGCACTTTGTGATTACATAATTAGATAGGAAGCAAGTAGAGTGCCGATAACGAAAATTGAGCAATTATACTATCATAATATTCCACAAAAACTAGTCAGAGTGCCAACGATATGGTCAGACAAATTTGTGATGGTTTGAATAACCCCTGGTTTTATTTTAAAAGTGCCAACAATATGAAGAGTATAACTAATTAAGATGAAGAAAATATTTTTTACAAAGATGCTATTTTAACATGAATATGCTATCAAGAGAGAAATGAAGCATATACTTGAGTACCACCTACCTGATAAATTTTTTTAAGACTATTGATCAAAGATGTAACCCATTAACCACTATCCATCTAAACAATAGTGATCAAATCCCAAAACGGGGAAATGTTAATTTTTTATAGTTGACCACAAACGCATGGAACGTAAAAATACCATACAAATTCAAGGTTATTGAACATAAGAAATTCTATAGATTAGAATTAGAAGTGCTTGAATTCAATTTATCCCAATTTGAAAATTAAAAGAGGTGCATTGCCAAGGGGAACAATCTTTGTCCACATAAAGGAGTTCTTTTTGTAATGTAAAAACTAAAGGAGTTCTTTTTGTAATGTAAAATAGATTTGTAATCATACAGAAACAGTCCTAATGTTTTATGACATCTGTTTCTTGAGGAAGTTCTCAATTATGAGAGGGAATAGGAAAGGAACATGAAAATTATATGTATTTGGTGCTTTTATTTCTTAGAGAGCAATAGAAATTGTGATCCTAAAGCTTATCCTTCTGCAATAATTATATCATTCCAAAATGGTTGTTGATCATAAGTTCATAACTAACCATATCTTTTTTTTTTTTTTGGTTCTTGTCGAGTGGATATGTTTTATGACACATTCTTCTCCACTAAATATGGGAAGTTGAGTTGTATGTGTGTCAGTATGCTGTGATGGGGGGAGATGACCGAACAAATAGCAAAACAATCACCTTGTTTGGCCTAATCCTTTGCCTAATTTTTTTGAATAAATTTGAATGCTTGAATTAGATGGTAATTCTTTTGTCACAAAATTAAAGAACTTTGAATTCCCAATTCCAAATCAAATTGAAATTTACCTAATATCAAATTCCAAATAAGTGTTGGCATTTAACTCATTTTTTAGGACAAAAAACAAGTCATATAACCTCCAAAATGGATGATTTGATCATCAATATCAAATGATTTACTTTTTCTAAACCTTAATTTGAAAAGCTTCAAAACTTTAACCAAAAAAAAAAAATACTTTGGCTTGGAAAACTTTTTCACATTCTTCTTTTGCTTGTATTCACAAAATCTTCTTACACGAGCATAAATGGAATTATGCCATCAAGGATTTCTAGATAAAATTTCTATGCCAAAAAACATATATATTTCAAATACCCATTTTGCATGTGTGACAATTATACAAAAAACTATTCAAATTCATAACTTTTTTTACCAAAAAAAAAATTAATAACTAAAATCTAACACTAATAAATGCACCTTGAAGTGGATACACTCGTCCACATCATCCTCTAATCAACGTTTGACTTCAACATTTATCCTTGGATAATGCTAGCACTTTAATATTGCCCTGCCCACCGAACAAATTTCCTTCTTTACGCGGCGCCTAGCCTGTGTATTTCGCTTTCACTTCTCATGCATATCTCTTTTTCATTTTTTTTTTCAATATCTACCCATTTTAATTATGTCCAGATCCATGGTAGCCATCTCAGACCCTAAATAAATAAACACAGTCTTCAAAGAAAATTGAGTATAATTGCCAAATCAACTATAAATAATACCCAAAATCCTACTTGATTTCTTGTACTAGAACAGCCCTTTTATTCTTGAGTACTTTGTGTTATTGCTGCCTCGAACATGGCTCCAGATCTTTCAACCATTCTCCCTAGGGTTCTCATTGTTTCCCGAAGAACAGTTCGCAAGAACAAGTTTGTTGATTTCGTAGGTATGCATGCATCTCAATTTATTTCTATGAAACTTACTCAAAATTATTCTACAACTTTTATTCGTGAGGTAATATAAATGAGAGTATTCTGTGTAACGGCTGCATCACATTAGTTTATACAAATAGATCTACTTTCATGTGCCTAAAAATTATTGATTTATTGGGGAAATGACACGAGGAGATCTTTTTTTTTTTATCCTTTTTGTGGTTTATGTAGGAGAATATCATCTAGATCTTATAGTAAGCTATGGAGCAGCACCCGTGATTGTGCCAAGAGTAACTGGAGTCCATATGCTATTAGAAAGCTTTGAACCAATTCATGGGGTTCTTCTTTGTGAAGGTGAAGACATCGATCCATCACTATATGATGCTGAATTATCAGGATTTTCATCAGAAGAACTTGAAGAAATTAGGAGATTGCATGCTAGTGACACTGCCATTGATCGCGAAAAGGATTCGATTGAGTTAAGCCTAGCAAAGCTTTGTCTTGAGAGAAATATACCATATTTAGGCATTTGTAGAGGATCCCAAGTCCTAAATGTTGCTTGTGGAGGTACCCTTTTTCATGATATTGAGAGAGAACTTTCTAAGAAATCATGCCCTGATGATCAAAGGGTTGTGCATATTAATTATGAAGATTATGATGGACACAGGCATGTGGTGAAAGTGGTGAAAGATACACCATTGCACAAATGGTTTAAGGACTCTCTGGAAGATGAGAAAATGGAGCTTTGGGTAAATAGTTATCATCATCAAGGAGTGAAGAGATTAGCTCAGAGATTCATTCCAATGGCTTTTGCTCCTGATGGTTTGATTGAAGGGTTTTATGATCCTGATGCTTATAATCCTGAAGAGGGTAAGTTCATCATGGGACTCCAATTCCATCCTGAACGTATGCGGCATCATGATTCAGATGATTTTGATTATCCAGGATGTTCATTAGCATACCAGGTAATTAATTTGAATTCCCTTGTATTTGAGAAAAGAAAGAAAACAGGACGCAAGATGAAGAATCTGATGTTAATAATTCTTTGCAGGAATTTGTGAAAGCTGTAATAGCTTATGAAAAGAAACTGAATGGTTCAGGTTATGTGCCCAAGGGTATAAAGCTTGACCAGGAATTAGAGAAAAAAAGAAAAATCATTGTTCGAAGTTTCTCCCTTGCAAGGAACATGTACAGTGCAGGACGTGAGAAAATCACAGTTCAGGCGTCTGAGCTTGAAGCTGGCGCCGAATTTCTTCAGGTATTAATATAGATCATGGTTTTAGTAAAAATTTTCCGCAAAAACTATTTAAATTTGAAGTTTGAACAAATAGGGTCATATCTTGTCTCGTCTTTCTAGAGTATTTCTATCTGAAATCAAATTATACAGGATTCAAGAGTTGGTCCGTTCGATTACATGAAGATCAGCATTTTCGGGTGCTTGATCCTAAATGAATCTAGCTTCCAGATAGGAGTACTAGAATTAGTGAAACAGCTTGATCCAAAGCCATAGTGATTTTTCAGTATATTGCAATTCCAGAATCCAATGATGCCAACCAAATGTTGCTATTACTAATTTACTTGTCGAGAAATATCTAAGAAATGGAGTTTTCCTCCCTCTGCATTGAAATATGTTTACTGGTCCAATTCTGAACTCAAAAGGCACCCCCTAACTTTGTAGTACTGTTTTTACGTGCTTGCAGGAAAACACAGTATTGAGTGTGCAACAACAGAATAGGCTGAAGCAAATGGGTGCAACTGTGAGGAATGCTTCGGTATACCTCGAGAAATTGAAGATGAATGAAGAGAGGGAAAAACTGGCAAGAGCTATCATTGGGAAGATGTCAATTGAACAGCTATCAGACTTGGCCTCATTTTACCACAAGATGGGGCAGATATGCTCTGAAGCATTAGAGATAAAGCTCAAGGGCCTGACAGATGAAACTACACATTTATGATGGTATCACATAATGCCTGATTATCACTTCAAGTTCAGTAACCCCTCCCCCAGGCTTTACAAGGAGCCCAGCATGTCTTCTCTTTGTTTGTTTCTGTTTGCTGTTAAAGACTTTAAAAATGTAAAAATCACTTCTTCTTGTCTTCTGCTTTCCCCATATTTTGGACGATCTGTAGTTGCCAATAATAACCAAGGGAATCCCATTGGTAAGAAACTCTATGATTTGCCTTGATATAATTGTCAAAATAAGCTGCACATTGTACGCATTCACTTGATATCATGCCCATCAAATAATAGACCGATTAATTGGAGTTTGTTAATGCCATTCCTGTCCCTATGTTCCGAATATAAAATTGTGGCATGTTAAAAGGTCCAGCCTAAATGTGCATCTTTCAGAAGAGTGCTCACGACTCATTTCTGGTCTTATTGCAACACTGTGGAACAGACAATGAGAGGCCCTGGACAACAAAGCACTGTCGACCAATTCTATCAATTTTCAAGTAACTAGATGCATGATATAAATTCTCGAAACATTAGTTCCAAATAAAGCATAAACAATAACATTCCCGATTTCATTGATTTCACAATCAATCAGTCGGGGACCTTCCAATTGGATGCACCTATCAGTTTTCATCGAACTGTCATTTCTAACCACCAGCCGTCTGGATCACCAATTCTATAGCTCTCTCAGGAATAGACATTGGCCATTAGTTGAGCGCATTGCACTTCAACTTCAATACCTCACCCGGCCAATATATACCTTTCTCCGTCTCTGGTATCCCCCTCAGCAATAATACACCTCTAGAAGAGCTCTCCTTGCACAACCTTTTCATCTCCATTAGGAGAGAGTTTGCTTCTCAAAGTTTTTAGCTGAAGGATGAAAGGATGGTTAAGGTCTCTTGAAGTAGCTCAACAGCTCTTCTGCATGTAGCTTTAGGGCGCTTAAACTGTGAAGAGATCATAGGCATCGAACTAATTTGCAATCATTATTTCCTTCGAGAACATTCACTTATCATTGCTGCCAATTCATGTTCAATAGCCTTGAACCTTCTACAAATTCTACAGCTACACTATTGTAGATTTAGTAGTAAATTTCACTCCCTTATCATAGCCCGGGCTAAGATAATCATCTTCCAAAGTATAGTCAATGAAAAAGCATGACTTGAACATCTCAAAGTTTGGCAATGGGTCAGGTTATATACCCAAGTAGAACAAATGCAGTAACACTTCACGCATCATGTTCATGAAGCAGGAAGTTGCATTCAAGGCACAAATGAACACCAGGTAATAACATAAAAGCAAAACCAATTCCCAAACCATGCACGAATCTGACACAATGAGATAATCTAATCAACAGTTCATTAATCTATTATTAAACAGTACACCCAAGCAAGAGAAGTTAATGTATACAAGATGGGGTAGCTAAACCTTATACTCATCATACTTGACAATCAATATCCCTGGAAGAATAAACAGCATTAACAGCCTCTTCATCTCACCAGCAGTAAAAGGCGCCTGTACTTTCAAAACCCTTGCATAAGGTGAACAAGCCAAAAGAAAGCAGATGAGACTTGCTCATGCATCATCACGTCACAAAGCCAAACTTGCAATCTCACTTCAGCTCACCTCCTGATTACAACTTTGCTAACCCCTTTTTTTCCTTTTTTTTTTTTTTTTTTTTGGTCTCAGTTTTACTCTACTTCTCAACTAACCATCGTGTAGTCTTCTTGATCTTCTTTTTTTTTTTTTTTACACCTTTCCCTTTCTTTTCCTTATTCAGCTGCTCTAAATTTCATGTTCTCCTCTTTCTTTTTTCTTGTTTCTTTTATTTTTCCCTTTGTGTCTTTTTCTTTTTTTTTTTTTATGCTAATAAATACTACAGTAAGAAGCTGGCGAAAACATTGCAACCGTTCCCTAATCATGTCAGAGGTGGCCTCAAATTGAACCAAAGCTAAATTGGGATTTGCCCTTACAAAATCCCAAGAGAAGCAATCTCTTGGATTCACCTTCGGTGGAAGAAAAGGAAATCAGGATGATTAACTTGAAGCATTGAGAGCCTATTTTCAGCATCATGTAAGAGCTTGTTCAACAATTGGCGTTCAGATCCACCGTTGGGTATCCATAATGATGCTTTAAATTTGTAGTGAGCAAGACCATAAACAGGCAATGAAATCTTGGGAACACCATCCAGTTCGCCAGGATATGTGAGTATTGGAGCAGGCACAATTTGCGACCCTGCAGAGTTCCAAGGAAATATAAAATCATATACTGGGAAAAAAAAAATCAGAAACAGTTCAACTTATCATTTAACTATAGTTTAAAAACAGAGCTCCTCAAAACAAGACTATTCTGTGGTACGTAGATTGTATACATACTGCACCAAGAGTTGGTGAAAAAGTCAGTTTCAAGCTTTTCCATGTAGAAATGACAAAGCAGAATTATTTAAGTTCAGCTACCTGTCAGAGATGTATGAAGAGAATGGAAGGTAAGAAAGCAGGCATCCAAATCTCTAAGCGTTGGTCCTGTTGGTATCCTGTATATCGGATACCTAAAACAGTATGTGAACATCATGAATCAGAAATTCCTGCATCATTCCACCGGTGCAAGAATAGAACAAAAAGTTACCACAACATACCAGGCCACAGAAATCCAACTGGAAGGGAGGAGATCACAGCTTTTTAGCGTCTTCAGTCCCGGGAAGCGAAGAGCAAGTTGCGATATCTATAATATTATAAGAGACAGATCTGAATAAGAGGAGCAAATATATTATCAAATAAGCCTTCTGTTAAAAGGAGAAGAAAACAGACCTTGTCTGCTAAAGGTTCCCGACCATAAGGGTGGTCATGCTCGAGATACTCAAACAACAAGCATCCTTGAGAACTCCCAGGCTCACTTTCATCACTGGAAAAACCCTCCTGATAGGACAGTTCATGGTCTCTCAAGGACAGCTGATTGATTCTAAGAGCGCTATCAACTATTTGGGCATCGCAGTTACTTTGCTGCCGAGAATAACTAGCGGAACCTCTCTCATGTTCACAATCACTGCTTCCATCACTACATGAATCCCTAAAATAGTCACCATCACTGTCTTCACCTAATTGCCTATCACATAAGAAAAGGAACAGATAGGCATTAAAAGTTTATATTTCGGCAAGTAAAGCAACTAAGTCAAAAGATTACAAGTAGATATTCCCGGTCCCTATTCACCAAAAATCATCAGAAAAACATTACACACATAAAAATAATAATTTGTTTCTTAGGTAAAAACCAAAAGGGCACCAGAACATTTATAAATCACAATTTGTAATTACTGGAACCTCCACCTTAAAAGGACACAGGCCATGGATCATAACTGGCCAAACCTCAGCAAAAATTGAAAAATCATTCTTATAGCTAAAACAGTTACACTGATTTTTTTTTTTTTAAAAAGAAAAAAGGATCATGCAGCATCAATGGACAAGAGAGAAGTGAGGTTTATTCAACCCACAAGAAACCAGCTAATGTTTTAGGAATACATAGAGCAAGAGAAAGCAACAAGTAATCACATTATTTATTAAAGGAAAAAAAAAAACCACACACACACACACACAGAGATAGAGAGACGCACAAAACAAAAAAGCTCAAAGTTAACATGAAATAGACTGTTCAACATTTGTTCAATCCCAAATGAGCCCTGACATACTATAGAATGAATAATCATGCAAGAACTCCCTGTCATTATCCATTCAGCTTGTTCCTGGATTAAATTTCAAGAATGGCTTAAATCCAACAATTAAAGAGAATCGGAAAAAAGGTTCTAGGTCACAACCTTGAAACCAATAGTAAAAATTCATAACCAATGATGTTTTAAAAACAATGAAAAAAAGCAGCAGGAAATAGAGTCCCATACATCAATCTGCAAATCACCAATGTTATTGTTTTGAAACATATTCTATAAAGGGAACTGAAATATGTTCTCAAAAACAAAAGTTTACAAGTATGTCTTAGTTATGCACAACACAGCAAGTATATATTACTTGCTGCACATGTTACACATCTCCACAGAAGCTGTAAAATTTTACCACAGCACTTTTCAGAGAAGATGAACCCTTTTAACAAAACAAGTTCTTATTTTTCAATTGATGATCAAGCAAGAAAACATCAAAAAGGAGAAACTAGTTGGATCTATGCTTCATTTGATTTCTGTACGCTACAACAGTAACCCCAGTCACATATGAATTTTCACAGAAAGTATCTCTAGATGGCTGATCATTGAAAAAGATACATAAAATCAATCTCATAAAAAAACAAAAAGAGAAAAAAATCTGCATTTTTACTGGAGAAGAGCAGAACCAAACTACAAAAAACTCCAGCTTAAACCAAACTACACATCATGGCATCGACAAGTTGCACATACACTAAGTCAAAACAAATTTTGAAAGAGAAAATATCTAACTAATTAAGTCAGATACCTTGATTTAGCCAAAGATCTCGACAAGTCACCATATAATTGAATGCCAGACAAATAAGGCACATAATACTGCACAACACTATCACTGTCATTGAGTATCAACGGCACTCCAGCACCATACGCACTCCACTCCTTGAAAGAATCCCATAAATCACCAAGCACAAAGTAAGGCTTACATTCCATGTCACACGTGCTCCATCCCCTCATTGTTGTCTGTAATTATCACCAACTCCAATTAAAACCCACTAAAAGCCCTTAACAACTTAGAATACCATAACCAGAATGTACATATGCATCTAAAAAGAATCCATTTGAACAACTGCCGCTACAAAATAAAGTATATTTTGAAAAAAAGGAACAACGTCATGGCTACAAATTTGCCGCTTTGGCATTGCACATGTACACTTCTGAATACATCTATTTATACTCACAAATCAAATTTAAAGCCTCAAATCTTTTAAATTTTCGAACAAAAACCCATCAAAAGGCTTAATATTAGCCAATTAAGAAGGTATTCAATTTGAAATCAAACACAATGTACCCATCTCAACACATTAGCCAATTAAAAAAGGCATCCAACAAACACCATTTCCGGCAAACAAAACATCAAAAGGGTTATAATTTATAGCTCAACAGAAAAGTTAACCAAAAAAACAGCACTTTAATCGAAGTAACAGATCATTTCTCAATAACCAGCTACTAAAAAGCAAGAAATTAATTTCAAATAAAAATAATATGTAAAACCTTAGAGAGATACTGAGCGGAAACAGAAGGAGTAATGGACAGCAAAAACCGTTCCAAATTACACAACCGCTCCAACGGCGCCTTCGGAGAAACCTCCCGAGCCACCATTTTCCCCTCTCCGGCAACGGCAACAACTCCGGCGGGAGTCTCGGCCTCCGGCAACTCTCGAGAATGACTATCGGCCACATCACTCCCAGCTCTCCTAAAATAATCTTGACTCTGACTCTGGTTACGACTCCGGCGAGCCCTAGCCGCACTATAAAACCGATCTTCTCCGTTTCTACTCCTATTAAATTGCAATCCAGCCCCCAACATCCTCAAAATTATTAAAAAACTCTAAGGAGAAAAAACCCACAATTTCACCAAATTACCCCTCCTCTAAACCCTGTATCTTTATAATTTGATCAGCTTTATCTAATCCAATATAGCAACTTGCGGGAAAAGAAAAAGGCGAGAAATCGATCGAATTAGAATAAAACCCTAGAAAACTTGAAATGGATCAAAAAAGGAGGGGTGGCAAACCGCCTGAGATATAATTATATAAATATATATAAAAATATAGATAGGTGTAAGTATATTGCAGTAGAATTTGGGGATGAAGAAGAGAGAGAAATGGTGGGAAAAAGAGTTAAATAGATAGATAGATGGATGAGAAATGAATGAAGAGAGAGAAAGAGAGAGAGAGAGTAAGAGGAAAGGTGGTCTGAAGAGGAAGCAAAATGGATGGGCAGGGAGGACTGGTTACTAGTGGGGAAGAAGAAAGCAACCAGTTTTTTGTTTTTGTTTTTGTTTTTTTTTTATAAATATAATAATAACAATTCAGATGGTTGTTTTAAATAATTCCACCTTTTTTCTTTTATTTATTTACTGTTTATGAAAATTTGATGGTTTCATATCTTTAGTTATTGTAGTATAAATTTTTTTTCTTGGTTTTTCCTTTCATAATTTGAAATGTATGTTTGGGTATAATGTTGTGTTAACACTTCCTTATACATGCATACATACATAGTTTTTGATAATTTTTTGTTTAAATGCATTTTAAGCCGGAAATAATTAATTTTAATTAGTGATTTCAAAAATTTTGAATAAACTAGATTTTGAGTTTTTAGATATTTTTTATAGTTATTGTTAATTAAATGCATCATATTCTAATAATATATTAAAATGACCTCTTTTCAATTCCTGAACATATTCGTATCTCGGTAATTATCTAGGGGTGGCAATTTCTGACACGACCTGAAAACCCGACACGAACCTAACACGAAAATAGCAAGTTTGGATTGGGGGTTTTTGGGTTCGCGGGTTTGCGGGTCGGACCCAACTGACCTGATAAAAAAACAGGTCGGGTTCGGGTCGACTTGAATCGGGTTCGGGTCGACCCGTGAACCCGAAAAAAAAAAAATACTCTAATATTTTGTAGCTTTGTTTCATCCATTCACATTCAAACATAACAAATTTCACTCATTGGATAATTAATCAAGTAAATTGTAAGAAAAAGTAAGAATTTTACCTAGATTTATGAAAAGTAAATTGTAAGAGGAGTTAAGTGTATGTTAATAAGTATCTTTAATATTAATGTGTGCAATTTACTTGATTAATTATCCAATAAGTGAAATTTGTTATGTTTGAATGTAAATGGATGAAACAAAGCTACAAAATGTTAGAGTTTTTTTTTTTTTTTTTTCGGGTCGGCGGGTCGACCCGCCAACCCGATTCGGGTCATGTTCGGGTTGGCTATTTTCGGGTTCGGGTTAGCAGGTTGGCTGTTATATTTGGGTCTCAAGCCGACCCGCCAACCCGCCAACCCGACCCGTTGCCACCCCTATAATTATCTCACTCCATGGTGAGGGCAATTGGATGACTATTTACCTAAGTTGTAGTTAATTACCTCAAATGGTCTAGCTCATTCATACAATTCTAGTAATTACCTGAAATTCAAAACTGAATTATTCCAATTTGCTAAAGGATCTTCTTTGGAAACAAGTAGAATGTATCTAATAGTTTACAAAGAAACAAGCAAAACTTCCGCTATTTGATACTCCTTCTTCTTTTCTTTTTTTTTTTTTTTTTGTCAATAGTCAACAGTATACTATTCTACTTCTAATCTACACTAAAGGGGGAGGGACTCAACTGAGCCCTGATTTTTGTCAATAGTCAACAGTATATTATCCTACTTCTAATATACACTAAAGGGTGAGTCCCAGGAGAATCAATGGGAACTGAACCACAATTAGACAAAACGGGTGCATTATGCACTCATTTGAATTTTTTGATGGAAGGCATAGTTTGAACTCTTGACCTCCTGCCCCACTTAGCCTTTAAAGGCTTTGTGGTAACCAACCCAACCAAGTTGGGTTGGTTCTGCTATTTGATACTCCACTTTAGTAAAGTGACAAGATGTAATACTGAATAATCAAGCTCAAATCTTTTTTTTTTTTTGGGGCAAGCATAAAATTTATATAGAGCCAAAACAATATAACATAAGATTAAAAGGAAAATATCATATCACTCATTTGGCATTGATAAATGATTAAATGTATAATATTGATATATAAAAAAGGATATCTAAGAAAGTTATGATCCATATCGTTTCATTGTAACTTTTGTATAGATCATATTAATCTTTAATGCTTAAAATGTTAAAAATCACACATTTGAACCAAATATAGCCATTCAAGGTGGTGTCATAAGTAATTGTTAAATACTACTTCTACATAACCATGTTCAACAATACATGTCAAAAAACTATCTCATCACAAGAGTTAACAATTTCCCTCTTCCTTTCTTCTTCTCACAATTATATTAAAAGAAGTAAAAACTTTAAACTCGACAAAATTAATCATATTTATTAAGGCTGTTGTTCTATCTTCAAAACGTTAGATCAATCTTGACTAATATTTGGCATGTTTCATGCCTTTCTCGGTTACATCATGTTTTTTTTTTTAATTAATAATAGCTCACAGTCAAATCGACAATAGAGTGCTTGAAAAGAAACGATGCTAAACAAAATGTTCTTTTCAACTAAGAAATTTTGCTTATGGGAAGAAGAAGGCTAATGACAGGATCAATGTACTAATAATGCTTCTCTTAGTCAAGAAGCCATCATTTGCCAAAACAAAAGAAATTGAAAAAATGAAGAAGCCACCATTTGTTAATAACACTCCAAACAAAAATTTCTATTTCAATTTTCAACAAAACTAAAGACAACCACATGCTACTTGGTTTTTTTTTTTTTTCTAATTATTTGTTTTTAGATGTCAATGAGAAAAAAAAATTGTAAAAGAAAGGATTCTAGTGGACTTCTGTGTGGCAGGCTGCGGGAAGAGAACAATCACCGACCGGTGGATTGTAAACATTATCTGATTGGGTGGAATTGATCACTGCCTAAGCACAAATTTGATTGGCTAGATTTTGAGACTTTTGGATTAGTCTTGTTGATTGCCCATGAGATGATGACACGTGTGGATGGTCCCGTTTAATCGTCAGAAGATGAGTGATAAATAGGTCATTTTCTTATCCAAATCCATTGATCCGAGAGTAGTGGACCCCAGAAAGGCAACGTGGGAGGATGTCGCGTGAAGGAACGCGATCCAATGAGGCCGGTAGCGGAAAAGTTGAGGATCCGTCTCCGCACGGTCGACACCATCCTGACAAGCGACCGTCCGAGGGAAAAGCATACAATACACCACGTGCATTGCCACGTGGTGTACTAGAACCAATAATTTATCGTCACGTGGTAATGATGGGTCATACCTTGTATTATTTGACGATGTGTGATTGTTTCTAGTGCACCACGTGGCACGCCACGTGGCGCGCGTAGTGCACGCAATACTCACTCCCGTCCAAGGGAATCCGGCACCTTTGTCTTCACGCCCTTCAATGAGCGTGGAAGTTACTCACGCTATGTCTTTATGACAAGATCTACTCACAAGTCAAAGATTTTTCTTTTTTTTTAAGGGTGTTTAAAAAAAAAAAAAAAGAAAGTCCAACAAGTGGTGCAAATTTTAATTAAAAAATAGAGTAACTAAAAGGTTGGTAATGTTGCCTAAGTAATAATTTTCTTTCGAGAGCAATTTTCTCCAAAGTACCTATATTATCCTTACTCATGTCACCTCTTACCCATGTCAGTGCTTGAAATTTTATGGACTTCAATTTTTTCCCCTTTTCTTTATGTCTCTTGCTTCCATTTTCTAATTCAAAACCTAATTGCAATTATAGTTAGTGTTTCCATTTTCTAATTCAAAACCTAATTGCAATTATAGCTAGGCCATCTTCTAACAGCACTACAACCACAATACCACCATTTCCTATATCCATTAATTCAAAAAACCAATACCACCCTTTTCCCATATCCATTAATTCAAAAAATCATGTATTTCAATACAAGCATCTTTTAACGCCACTACAACCAAAACGCCTTGTATTTCAATTGTCTAAATAAAGATAAAAGTAAAAATTTACTTCTTTTATTATAGTTTGATAACCAAGAATTTAAAAAATAATTCCTCTTTCTTTATTAACTATGCCAAACAATTTCTTGATTAAATTAGATAGAAAAATCTATCAGAAAAATCACATGACCATAGTGGATTTTAAATAAAATTATCAAACACAAATTTGAACATTAAAAACCCTTTCCATATTTCGTATCTTCAATTATTTAGAGATTCTTTAAAAGTTGTGAGTTGGAGAAAATAATTAGGTGGACCGGATTTATTAATGGGGCCGTGAACCTTACTTTCCACGTTTAACCACATCGGATACAAGTATCAAAGGACCCACAATCGGCCCACAAGGGGCCCACACAAAGGCCTACATATGACTGATGTGATTGAATATGGACTACAAGGTCCACAATTTCACTAATGAACCCGGTTACCTAAGTATTTTCTACAAGTTGAAAAGGCATCGAGATTCAATTGACAAGAAGAAAAAATTAAAGGGCTCGAGTTTTTGAGATATCGGAAAATTGGGAAAGAAAAGGTAGGGATAATGATTGTTAAGCCTTAGGGAATATTTGACTTGTGTAGCATGTGGCTGGCTTTGTCCAACGGATGGAATTAAGGAGGGTGGAGAAAATTTGCAGTACCAGAACTTGACAAGGGACCGATTGGGTGGAATTAGGGAAGGGTGGAAAAAAGTTGAGTATCAGAGTGGGATGGAGTCACTGGAACTTGAGAAGAAATGGAAAATTAGCGTGATCATATTTTGGATTTGAGTTTGGAAAGGTCAATTTTGGTATTTAAATAAAATTGCTAAAATTTTTGTTCTGGCATTATTGACAGCCTAACTAAAATGGATAATCTAATATAGAAAGTAAGAAAGTCATCCTTCTACTGTGAACCCGTCGCCGCTTTGGAAATAGCTTGTCATAGACTTTTTAAGTGCTTGAATTCTAAAGGTCACAACACAATTGGTAATTTAGTCAAGATAACTTTTGGGTTCTCAAAGGGGTAATTTGGAAGCTGCGAATGGAAATTTCATGCATTAGTATTCCATCAATGGCCACTAATTGATGCGAGATTATTATATCAATCAAGTTGACAGTGCAACTCTAGATCTAAACAATAGTTATATGATACAGTGATGTATCTTGATGAAAAAAAAATTAATGTAAACATAATCATATGCTTTTATTTAAATCACAAGATCTACACGTATGATCATGAACTGGATCAATATAAGAATTTTTCCTAATTGGTTTTATTGTAAATGAAGTTGTTGATTACTATCTTTTGCAATTAGTGTCTGTACCAACCATTTTTTGAATGGGTAGGAAATAAGATCATGTTTCCAATTTAAGAATGCATAATTTTCATGAAGAAGTCATACTTTCAAAATCTTTTGGAGACTAAATCGGATGTATAGGCTAAATCATTTTTGACTTGAAAAGAGAGTAGTATGAAAGACAAAATCAGGACAAAAAATAAACTAATGAAATTAAGACAGGATTTGCATTAGATGCTTTTTGTTGGCCGGTTGGTGTCCCCTTAACTTCGATAGATATTTCGGTCTTTTGGAATTTTGAGATGCACGAGGGAATATTTAAAATAAACTTGATCAGACAGGTATGTCTGATCCCTGCAACTGCTAATTTAATTAAAACAAATTAACGCAAATAGTGACCAAGATTTATACTTGAATATTCAAAGTGCATCTGGTGGTTGTTGGGTTGGTTGTAGGTATGTGAACGAAAAGGTTGTTTTATTCCATCTAATTTGATGGAGTAATCCATCATGATACTTGGTAAATGAAATTACATTATGTTGGGCAAAACATGTTAGAAAATCCTAGTACGAGTACTTGTTTTTTGGTAAAAATTATACTTCAAAAGTGTGGTAAAATGTGAGTTTAAAACTGAACTCAGACTTTTCATATAAGTTCTCATAATGCAAATATGCCTTGTCCCGAAAAAAGAAAAAAGAAAAAAAGGAACAAGTGCTTAACACATTTAAAGATTGAAACTCTAGCACAAATTTGACAGAAAATAAGTTAAGTGGAAGATGACTTTGTTAAAAAATAAAAAGTCTCACATTAAAATTTCAAGTATTCTATTCTAATATATAAAGTATATGGGTCACTGCAATAATTGCCTATTAGTTTTGAAATAGAACCCTAAGTTTTTTAACACGGTATTGGAGCTGAACCTTGAGTCTAAATTTCACACTCCTATCTAACACTCTATCTATGACTCAGGTAATCTCTTAACTACATGGGCCGACAAAACTCTCTATAAACCCCATGTCATCTTGGGCTCTCAATTAGCTCCGAACTCTCTCCTAACCTATAAATTCTTAACAAATTCAAGTTACGTCTAAGGGGATGTTAAAGGATAAAAAGTCTCACATTAAAATCCTAAAATATCATATCTTAATATATAAAATACATGGATCACTCCATTCATTGCTAATACGAATTGGTTTTGAGATGGAAGCCATACTCTTTTAACAGATACCAAATTAAAAGTATGACTCACAAAAGTTAGTGACCATTGCAACTGTTGTCTGACTTTTCTGTTGTTAATGGTTACGACCCATGCTTTCTTCTGTTCTTTATTCTTTAAAGGAAGATTGATTCCATTCACTGTTTATTGTTTACAAAATGGCCAGTCAAAGTATATTGGTGGACGTAGCAACTTATAAGTTCCTTGTAATATATTAGCTCGTGCAGATCAGAATATTTCAAGTGTCACGTAACAAAAGCACATGAAGAGAGCAACTGGTACAAGCTTTCAAGGATATTCACTGTTCATTTTGATTATGTCCTAGTTTATGATAAAAATCAACACTCTTCATCGAGGAATTGGCTATATTTTAAAGCCACTGCCATATTGGTTTTGCCCTTGCTTTCACTTCTCTTGAACACATTTGAGTTATTCTACGAAGAAGAATTAATGGTTTCCTTTTAAAAAAAAAAGATTCCTTTATTATTTAAGAATATTGCCTTTTGAAGTATTAACCATCCACCAAATAAAACTACTTAATTTATCTTTGCTCAATGCTCAACTTTGATTCTTTTCTATTTTCTCTTCACTTGGTTATTACGCAATACTTAAAACTGTAATCTTTATCTTTTAGACTAATTTCTTATATTATTATTATTATTAAAGTTCATACAACTCCAAAACCAATTCGATAGCAATTGTCAGAACATTTCCTGATGGATGGGGCATTTATAAGCATTGGAAGTCAGACATCTCCAGATTCATGGTTAAATGTCGCGGTCGCAGTCGCGGCGTGTATTATTCCACATTGAACTCGACATATTGGTCGCGGTCTCGGCGAGTTACATATTTTAAAATAATTTCTATTCTAAAAACTATAAATAATTCTTCAAAATTTTAAAAAAGTACGCTGAACAAAAATAACTAAAAAAATAAGTAAAGAAAATCTCTAAAATGCACCATTTTTATCGATATAAAAAAACAATCTATATCTTTAAAAAGTACATTAAACAAAATGCAAGGATTTGAAAAGGTATAATATTATTTTGAATGTTCATACCTATCAATACCAAGTAGAATGACGATGCAGTTCAAAATCAATTTCATTTTCTCCAATATATGGTAAAACAAATGTGGATATGGGACAAGATTTTGAGTAGGTAACACATAAGAGCCATCTCTTGTGCATTTATTGATCGTGAGGATTGACTTGGTATTCCATGATCACCATACGTGGAAAGTGATTAATTGCCAATGAATTTCAAAACATAATGATAATATTTGAACCCTCGATAGTTAGCACTATCACTAGTACAGTAATTATTATGTCTTCACAAGGTAATATATTATTATCTATTTTATAAACTCAAGAAATTAACAATGAAAACTAATAGAGAAGATGTCTAAAACAATATATATATATATATATATATATATTAGCATAAGTAATTAATTATTTATCTTAGTAATAAACGAGTAAAATATTTAATCATTTTGATGTTAAAAAAATTTATTAATCACTCCAACTAAATTTCTTTTCACTTTGTGGTTTTACCTTTTTCACTTGGTAGTATTGTAATACTAACAGGAATTAGTATTATAATGATTGAATTTGACGGTTTTGATTTTAGAGCAGGATGATTTTTCCATGGTGAATACTGAATGTCCTTGCATCATTAGTCATGGATTTCGCTCTGTTGATGACCTGCCGTATTGGCATTACAGGTTTATTAAATTAGATTGAAGTTTGAATTAATTTGATACATTTTTTTTAACTATTCATAATTTTGAGGCCACCACTTTGGTTGTCAGAATAATAAAGAATTAAGAAAGTTAGAAAAAGGAAATGAAACTTTACAAACTTTATTTCAAAATGGGTAAGTGATGTCACGGATGTTACAAGTAAATCGTGCATTAATAAGTAAACAATATGCATGACTCGAGTGCAATTTTGCCAATTCAAAATAGGTTGCAGATGGGTTGAGTAAGTAGTTTCCCTATTCTTTTTTTCAATTGTCAAAAAAAAAAAAAAAAAAAAGCTGCAGATAAAAAAAAAGCATTTTCTACGTGCTCTGATTGTCCAATTAAAAAAAAGGCAATCTGCACCGCTTCAATTAGACGAAAAAAAAGGTTGAGTCGTCGTCTAGATCCAGAAGCTGCAAGCTCCATCTCCGACTACTCATGCCGCCAACACACCACCACCACCTCAGCCATACTCACCTTCAACCACCATCCCATCACAATCGGACCAAATTGCAGGCCATAAACACCAAAATCATCCCCTCCAATCGCACACATAAACCACCAGAAAATCAACCCCAACCGTTGGAAAATTAGTTGGACAAAGGCACTAGAAGATTAACCATGGTAAAGTGAGTAAGCTCTCTGTTTTCTTTCTTTGAAATATCGCCATTTCACTCGTGTCCAAGTTAATCCGGCGAATCGGCTTATTCGCAACAATTCGGAGCCAACTCGGTCCGAATCAATTGATATTGGCCGATTTCTTGATGAGTCCGCCGTCTCCAAGTGGAATTGGAGCGGTATCGGACTGCCTAGCTCCAATTCGGTTCCGACTCAGCCGAGTCTTTGAACCAGGTCCAGATTGGGCCCTATATGATTTATCAATGCCAGTTTTATGCATTATTAATTCACTGAATCTTGAATTAGCTAATGTGGGTAAAAAGCTTTGAAGGTTATATACATGAGAAATATTTGATTACCCAATTTGAAAAAGGTTGGTTAAAAATACGTAATTAATGTCTAAAAATTTTGATAAATATAATGATATGGTCTGAAAACAAATGTTCGTGAAGATTCTTAACAAAAGACAATAGTATTTCCAATTTAAAAGCTAAAATAAGAAATAAAGGTACATTAAGAATGCCTAAAATATTTCAGGTTTATATCATGCGAATGAGAAAACTTTTTTAATTCTTAAGTTATTTAATTTAGACATCTCAAATATTATGGGCTCTTTTGGGCCTAGGATGTTAGAATTTTGAAATGCCAGTCCATTAGAATATGGGTAAGGAAACAGGCCCCAATCATTGATAGATACGCAGATGGATTCAATATCAATTCGTTGAGACTCTTCTAAGCCCGACACTTAAAAATTCATCACATTAAGACACAGAAACGAACACATCGAATTACCTATTAAGCCCAAAAAAAGTCAGAACTAACTTATCTTATACAAATTACAGTTAAAATAACTAAGTCCAGAAATTTTATAAAAAATAGTGTGCTATTTTCCAGTTATAAAAGACGAGAAATTTTTTTAAAGTTTTATTCCCTTTTATTTTTTCTTTTTTTTGCTTGTTTGGGACGTGACGATTATTGCTTATTTGCAAAATATGAGGAAAATATTTAGAAAAATAAAATTAGTTAGTTGTCGAATTTACTTGCCCCACATTTGATAAATCGAAATGCGTTGGAATGCAAAAGCCTTTCCAACTAATCGTTGAATTCTTATGATTAGTATGGACATTTTAAGTTAAGAAGTCCTTTCCTATTGGAATGTCCATTCTAATTTTTTTCTGGCAAACCATTCCTTAGTAAAATCTATGGAAAGCCCTTTCTAATTTCTTTCAACTAATTCTTTTTAACCCATACATTCACTAATTTTTTATCTTTGAAATTTAAAAAATGTTAGGTTATTCATAACTTTAATTAATAATTGTTTATGATTTTTAAATTACAATCACTATAATATATGCTTAGAATATTTTTTTCTATAAAATGTTTAAATTATTATTTTTAATTTTTATACAGATGTACAAAATTAAATTTCCTATAAATTAAATGTAAATAGAATAAATAATGAATATGGAGGCTTGGTTTTAAAACTAACTTTTTAACATCGCTAATTATAATGCTGATAATTATAAAAAAATTAAAATTAACTAAATAGTATAATTAATTTTGATTTAACAAGAATATCAAGAATTTTAAAATAAAAAATGTTAAATTTAATTGTAGGCATAAAAATAATGCATACCACAAATAAACAAAATAAATATTGTAATACAAAGAAGGATAATTAAGTCAAACTAATATAGATTTTATTCCATTCTGACGTCTAAATATAAGTATTCCAAACATTGAGAAGGGAATAGACACTCCGGTATGATTTTGGGTTATCAAAATCAGTTAAATCCCACTTTTATTTTTTATTTGTAGTTGGGAGTTCTTTGAATAAGAACTAAGCTGTCCATTCTTGTTCTATCAGATTAAACCTAGAAATTTTGGCTACTGAAAATTGGGGTTTATGATTTTCTTTTTGGGGTTAAATTTTCATGTAGAAATGAAAATCTCTTCATGCTTCTTCTGTTAATTAAACCTAGAAAATTTAGCTACTGTGTTTTAGGGTATTATGGTTTTTTTTTAATCTAATTTTAGGTTAGAAGTGAACATGGATACAAGCACGTAATCCTGTTAATTAAATCCTTATCGTTTGTGATAATTAATTTTTTTTTCTTTTTTCTTCGTTTTTCCTTTTGGTATTTGTATTTCTTGCAGTGTATTCGCACCCAAAAATATTCTTGGTATAATATAATATTTAATTGCATACCTGATGGCTTATATTATATTCTATTTTCGCTGGCTAACATTTTTCTGGTTGAAATTATTATTTTGTAATTATGGATCTGTCGTTTGTGTGAATTTATGTAGGAGAGAAGGGAAGCGAATTAGGAAACTTACATCCACTGTTCAGAAGAAGTTCAAGTTTTAATTTCTAGGAGAAATGACTACCAAAACATGAACATAAAATTTTTATGTAGAAAATAATAAACAAAATTCCACATGCATGTTTAAGCAAAATCAAGCCTATTGCGCAAATTAACAAGAAAGGGCACAAGAATTTACATGATTTGGCCAATTTAGCCTTCGTCTATGAGTAGAGAGAGAATTCTTATTCCTTGAGAAATTGTTTTCAAAGTGTACATTGTAAAACCCATATATCTGTGTATTTATAACCCTAAAAATGAACTGGTCCGTACCACCATTGACCTCAAATTTTTTTCCCTTTTTTCAGGTCAAAAATTCCAAATATCGGACCTGAGTCATAGATTGAGTCGCACTATGAAATTCAGGGCATTCAACAAAGCCTAATGAAAATCGATGTTCCCACGTCCTGATTAGTTTTAGCAAGCCCAATGTACAGAGAAATGGCTCAAGATTGATGTAAATCAACACTGTACTAATTCTCTTTGCACTGTTATCCGAAATGGTTTAGAATAGAAATCAAATCTATGTACATCCGTAATTTGGTCACATGCTAATGCTAATGCAAGAATCTATGTCACATCAGCTAAGCTTTACCAATCCTGTATCAGGTGCGAAATTTTCTTGACCTGCTGATGATAATATTAAAAAGAATTCATAAAACAATTGATTTAATTACCCACAAATTGGCTGATTGCTTACTAACTTGATATTTTATTGGGTAAACACATTGGGCATGAGCTACTTTGCCAAGTAAGAAAGATAGATCATATGGCTGTATAGAAATGTTTATTTTAATAATTAGATTTGCAAATAATTGATGTAAACTTCCAATAGTTATTTAATAAGCAAATGATAAAATGTCAGTTGTTTGAACAATTTGTGCAAGAATTGATATCATACACAACAGAACTATTAAGCTAATAGACGTGTAGAATGAGCACTAGAATTCCCCATTCAATCAACAGAAATGAATGAGAATTCATCATAAAGTTGCACGATGGACCACTGATTGGTTACTTTCTTTCAGTTGCACTGGTACAAATTCTTTGAGTTGTTGGAGCGTCTTGTGACTCATGACGGAATAGCTGATAAACAGGAAACCTGTGGCCTACGTTAAGCCTCTTTGCTTCTTAAAGCACAAAAATATCCTTTCATTTCTTGCAAATTGAATATGGTGTAACTGTTTAATATTTACATTTTTGTGTGACTGTTTAGCATTTTGTTGTGACCATTTTTCACGCGAACAACGTCATTTTTTAGACTCATTTTTTGCTTTGCTAGTTCAATCTCATCTGTTCATTTTGATCTCTTTCAATCTAGCTATGAACTTATGGCAAATGGCACTAGTGAGGTGCTTAGGAAGTTCAATAAATTGGACAAGAAGAGAAAACAATTGATAAAATTTCCTTTAAAAAAAAGGACCAAAATTTATTCCTAGCTTCCAGCTGCTATAAATTGAAATCCAATAGTCCAAGGTATGAGGCAGAAATGGACAGCCAACCTATGTCATAGTCCATTTACCAAGTCAAGCAATCTCCATTTCATAAACTCACATTGATATTCTCTACTTTCCTTCCTTCCACTTTTCTCTCTCTCCATAATAATGTAATATACTACTGATTATCTTCAAATTTCTCACTCGATTTCTCTCTTCCACTAGTTCATGATCCCAGATGAACCAAAATACTAGCATGTGTAGTTACATAGGAATTTTTACTAACTTTTGCATATTCATTTTCATCCTTCTGGTAGACAAATCCTCTGCTGCACATTTTATGTATAAAGCATGTGCTCCGAAACCTTGTGGAAGCCTAAGCATAAAGTTTCCATTCTACATTCACGGTGTGCAAGAACCCTATTGTGGCCGGCCTGGATTTGAACTCAATTGCAGCAACTCCGGTAGTTCAACAATTCATATACCTGATAATGATTATGTGATTGCCGATATTTCCTACGAAAACCAATCTTTTCGGGTGCATAATGCGGCAACTTTAAGTATCAGCAACTGTCTGCCACGAATTGAAAAAATAACAATTCCAACTGATCGGCTTGTTATTGCTGATGCTTCAAACCTTCATCTTTTATCAAACTGCAACAACTTGCCCGAGGTCCTGCAGAAATACAGGAAGTATGCTTGTGATCAGAAGAATAGGGAAAGATGGGGTTTGGCAATGTTGGAAGATGATAAAAACTTGCATAGAGCATTGGAAGAGTGTGAAACAAATGTATTGGCACCTGTGGAAGTTCATGGAGATGGTGGAGGGCCTGGAGGCAATGGAGTAATGGACTATGAAGGGATGTTAAGAAGGGGATTTGTATTGAACTGGAAATCCAGTGACTGCAGGTTATGTGAGCAAAGCGGTGGGCGTTGTGGATTCAATACAAGCGATTATCATGTTTGGTGTTTTTGCCCTGACAGGCCCCACTTTGTGAGATGTAAATCTAGTGAGTACTTTCATGCCTTTCTTAGTTTTTTGCCTTGGATTCTTCTTGGGATTTTATCACTTTATCCCCTCAAAATATTCCTGTATCATCAATTTAATCTGGAACGTTAATTTTTAGTCTCCCAAATCGATTGGTTAAGTCAAACACATAATTGACCATTTTATAACAAAAATACCTTACTCTCATATTTTAAGTATAAAACAACAGTTAGAAGTCTCTTTTCTCCTCTATTTCCTTAAATTGTTTACAAACTTTTTTATTTTGTGCAATACCTTGTTTAAGACATTGCAAATATGATGAGATAAAAATGTGAAATTTTATCAACTGTTTGCATGTTGTAAAGACAATTTTAAAAGGAAGATTTGTGCATGCTTCATTACAAGATTATCTTTTTTTCAAGTTTTGTTTTAGTAAAATGTTTTTCTTCTATCATCTTTTTCTTTTCATAACTTTTCATACGATGAAAGCACACAAAATTTTTTTTTTTTTGACAGGTGAATACTAAAATTTATGATAGAAGAAAAGGTATTGAAAAATACTACTATCAAGAGAAGTGACTATGTTATTTGATTTCTTTTCATTTTCTTTTTGTATTTTTCTTACTTACTTTTGTCCCGTCCTTCAAAAAGGGGCATTTTTAGAAATGAAATTTGTTTTTTAGGATTTCATGCGTATATTTGTCCCTTCGTAATTAAACTAGATCTAAACATGTTTTTTCACATGATCATTAGTTTGACAGTTAGTTTTACCGTTAGTTCAGGAAATTAAGTGACTAAAAGTTACCTCTAGGGAGAGTTAAGTGATTAAAAAGTAACTTTAGGGACCAAATTAATAGTTGTAGTATAATTCAAGGAGATAAAATGACAAAAACTCTTCTTATAATTTATTGCTGCTGGAAAGTTCAAGTAGATTCAATGAACACAATAGATTCAGTGAACATTGAATAAGGCATGTCCACTTGTCCTAGCAAGGCAATTAACTGGCAGGTTATTGCATCCTGTGCTCGAGGATCCACTTAGTCTGCTATCTTAAGTTGATTAAACTGTTTCTGTCTTGGTAAATTAACTTATAGTGGTAAACAGATTGTGGAAATTATGCAGCATGATTGGCTATAAAAAGAACCTGTAACAGGTTTGCATAAATTCACAAGAACTTCTGTTTTCCTTTGCTTTGGTCTGCTTTCTGTCTTGGTTTCGGTGGCGGCACTGGTGGAAAAGGATATGTACCATAAGCTACAAGCATTAGACAATTCTCTAGTAACTTTGGGAGAAAGCGGTGAATTTTAAAGTATATTAGTACCTTCTCCAACGTGATTTAAAATGACGTAGAGATGAAAAGGTCGGTGCTGGGGCAGGAAATTCCGACCATTCATTTAGATCAACCCAGAAAAGTTCTTTGGTTTCCACAAGTCTTCGAAAAACTTTCCAAGTCAACTGACGTGTCCGAAATGGAGCTGATTTTTCTCCTCGTTAGACTAGTCATAGTATTTCTATTTCAAATAGGTCATGGATGGTCTGTTCGCTGTTCTATGTTATTAGCTAGATAGGTACCATACGCTACAACATTTTGACAGTTCTCTGATAACTCTGGGACAAAGGGGTGAATTTTAAAGTACATTAGTGGCTTCTCAACATGATTTAAAATTAGGAAAAGATCGAATCACATTCACAATTAGCTGATCTAAGAAAATGATTATTGATAAAATTGAAGATGTCCTGAAACAGAACATTTAGAACCTCCTTTACTTTCACTTGAAAATATGAGAACAAACTGATAGAATAAAAGTGGAAATTAGATAAATACTCTGCATGATTTACTGTGCCTTTTTACAGTCCAGAGAAGGCTATAGTATTGTGTTTTTGATAAATAGTTGCCGGGACTTCGGTGGTGATGGTTTAAAAACTGTCGTATATACTTGTCTTTGAAGAATTAAAGGAAACAAGTCTTCTACGGCTCCGAGTCGTCGTCCAAGGAGGTCACCGGGTAGGAAATTCCTAGTACTCAGTAAGATCAATCAACCACATTTGGTACGCGGGAATGATGTGGAATCAAAATGACTTTTCAACTTGTTAATTCCATTCACATATTTGATATGGACATTTTAAGTTAGAAAGCCTTTCTCAATTGAAATACCATTGTTACTTTTTCTTGAAATTCCATTCTTTAACAAAATCTAGAGAAATGTCTTTCTAACTTCATTTAAGAAAGACTTTAAAAATAGAAGTCAATTTTATCTCTTTTTTTTTTTTGCTAAATTTTTTAACCTAGGATACATTCACTAATTTTTATTTTTAAAAATTTTAAAATAAATTAGGTTTTTAATAACTTTAATTAATATTTATTTATGATTTTTAAATAATAATCAGTTTAATATGTGCTTAATTTTTTTTTCTTTTTGCTATAAAAATGTTTAAAATACTATTTTTTAAATTTTATGCAAATATGTAAAAATTAAAATTATAAATGAAATTAACTTGTGAATGTAGTTTCATTACTAATTTTTTCACATGTTTAATTATAACACTAATAATTTTAAAATTAATTAAAGAGTATAATTAATTTAATTCTAGTAAGAATATTAAAAATTTTAAAATTAAAAATATTAAAGTCTTTTGTAGGCATAGAATTACAAACAAATAAAAAAATAAAAAAATGATATATTCTAGTGTAAAGAATTAGGGGCAATTAAGTAAAATTAATATGTATTTTATTCCATTTTGACACCTAAATATGATTATACCAAATATTGAAAATAAAATATGCATTCCATTTTGATTTGGGTTACTAAACAATGGACTGAAAAAAAAAATTTCAGTTCATTTTAGGAGGAAAAGCATTTTGAGTAGAAATATCTTTTTATTCTGGACCATTTTAATGTAACAAACGTGGGGTTGAGCTTCCACACGTCTACATAAAAATTTCCAAGTCAACTGACGTGTCCAAAATGGAGCTTTTTTTTTTTTTTTTTTTTCCTTCTCCTTGTTAGACTAGTCATAGTATTTCTATTTCAAATAAGTCATAGATGGTCTGTTTGCTGTTCTATGCTATTAGCTGGATAGGAAGGTCAGTACCATGGAACTTGGAATGATTTTGGCTTTCATTTTGATTTGTCATATACAACCTCTGTCGGCTCAAGAAGGCAGCAAGTCCACTACTTGCCCAGTAAAATTTCAATGTGGAAACCTTAGTCATATAAACTTCCCTTTCTTCAATTTATCGTCTCCTCGTCGTTGTGGGGTTGTGCATGGTCGACTGTGAGGCCAAACCATCTCCAAAAGTTGCACTCGGAATTCCAGCAGAGCAATGGTTTGAAGCAAAAAGCATAGACAATTCCATCATCAAGATCTATGATCCCAGACGTCAAGATATGTTGAATAGTCGAGATTGCAAGTTATTCCAGGATTACATACGTCTTCCAAATTCCCCTTCCATTTCATATTCAATATTGCAAAACATCACAATCTACCGATGCAGAATAAATCCCGAAACACGGCTGAGGCTTACTGATCTTTTCAGCGGGTACAGAAATTACGACAGATGTGACGGTTATAATGATTTCACCATTTACTATCAAAATCCAGAATATCACGCTCCCCAAGTGGCCGTTAATGAAATTAATCAATCAAACTGTTCAGCTCTCGTTCTTCCAATTGCTTCCGGATACAAGGGCTCAGGGCACTCTGGATTGTTTGAGTTATTGACTGCTGAGTTTGATCTTCAGTGGCACGTGTCGGATGGCTGTTATAACTGTTACCGTGAAGGAAACATGTGTCGAATTGACTTGTCTACGGAGTCGCGATGTGCGAATGCTGAAACAGGCACATAGATACTCTTCTACTGCTTTGTTCAGTTTGCATTTCTTTCTTACCTTGCAATATCAAGATCTTCTTCCTTGATGTTACTCATTCTGGATGCATGATATAATTTATTCTGTCTGCTTTATTCTTTAGTATAAACTGATCCCTTTGTTTATTAATTCTGAATGCAGGTAACAAGAACTTGAAAGTCATTCTAGGCACAGGTAAATGTCATTTATGAATACTTTAGATTCGCATAAAAAATTTTATAGATGGAATGAAGAGGGAAAATTTTTATATGGACCTGGTCCACGATTCGTAGACCTATAATCTAATCAAGATTCACAATATCACTTTCTTAATTTAACATGCATCACTTAACCCTATGCGAAACAAAATGAGGAATACGGCCTAAACGAAAAATGAGCATGCAGAGTTAGGAATGTGGGATATCAACTGAAATTAAGCTTTTGACTCTTGCATGGAAGGAATTTTTGTAGTTTTAACTAAAATAGTTCTTGTGCAATGTGCAGCTGCTTCTGTTGGTGGCTTTGCAATTTTAGTAATTCTAGCCTGCTGCTTCAGAAAGTGTTCATTTTATGACCTCGTAGATGTTTTGATGCGTAAAACAAAGAAGTCTCAAGATATTGAAGACTTTATGAAGAACTATGGATCTCTCGCTCCAAAAAGGTATCATTATTCAGATGTAAAGAAAATGACCAACTCCTTTAAGATTAAGCTAGGCCAAGGGGGATATGGCTCTGTTTACAAAGGGAAGTTGCACGACTGTAGTCTCGTAGCTGTAAAGGTTTTGAAGGAATCAAAAAGAAGCGGAGAAGAATTCATCAATGAGGTGGTAAGCATTAGTAGGACTTCCCATGTCAACATTGTTAATCTTCTGGGATTTTGTTACGAAGGACGCAAAAGGGCCCTAATATATGAGTTCCTGCCTAATGGATCCCTTGACAAGTTCATTTATGGCGGAAAATCCTCTACAGATCGTCAACTGAGAGTGCAAATGTTGTACAAAATTTCAGTAGGCATTGCACGAGGATTGGAATATTTGCACAGCGGATGCAATACTAGAATATTGCATTTTGATATAAAGCCTCATAACATTCTTCTTGACAGAGACTTCATTCCGAAAATCTCTGATTTTGGCCTAGCTAAACTTTGCCCTGGTAAAGAAAGCATTGTGTCAATGCTAGGTGCCCGAGGAACTGTTGGATATATTGCTCCGGAAGTTTTCTGCAAAAATTTTGGAGGGGTATCCCACAAGTCAGATGTCTATAGTTATGGGATGATGGTTTTTGAGATGGTTGGGGGAAGAAAGAACATCGATGTTGGAGTAAATCATACCAGTGAAATATACTTTCCTGATTGGATCTATAGAAAAATAGATCAAAGTGACAATCTTGATTTGGATGGCATTACAAATGAAGAGGAGAATGAACTTGCAAGAAAGATGATCATCGTCAGCCTATGGTGCATACAAACTGATCCCTCGAGCCGACCTTCAATGACGAAGGTGGTGGAGATGTTAGAAGGAAGTCATCAGGCCTTGCAGATCCCTCCAAAACCATTTTTATTTTCTCCCTCAGGAGCCTCGGATTGTGTTTCAACTGTAAATATGACGTAGCCTAGTGATTTTGTAGTACTATTATTTGTTTGATGAATATAACTTTCTATTTATGCTAAGATCTGTTTCCGATGATCCAATGATTGTTCTCACTGTCAATTCAAGTGTAACAAGTGGGAACACTTAATATTACTGCATCTAAATCCAAATCCGAGTATCTCTGCTCAACCATAACTCCCCACTTCATTTAATTTTCTTTTGAAATCTGTATCCCAATTGAAGTTAGTTCACAAAGTTATACCAATGTTTTCTTCCAGAACACTAGCAGTTAAGGGTGTTCTATATCCAAAAGAAACTTCAGCACCACTGACCACTGAGCTTTCACTACACTTACAGTTTAAGAGTAGCACCGTACTCCTAATTAACTACCAAATTAATTTGATTAATGTCGTGTTTTGATCAATGAGTACATCAAACACGTGGATCTCTCATTGCAACCTACCGTAAAACTAGAGGGTGTACCTATCATGCATCTATCTCCTTCCACTTTATATAATTATCAAAATGATATTACATTCAAATGCCTGCTATTTTATCCTCACCAGACAGCAGGCTAATCTTCACATCTTCTTGGATTAAGAACTAAGGTGCCATTTTTAACTTTCAATACTTAAGCCTAAAAAATTGATATTTAAGCCTTTAATTGAAGAACACCCTAATCTTCAACATGCACACATGTTGTGTCTGTTTCTACTTCTGATTCCTTCCTCTTTCATTTGCACCTTCGTTGGTTGCTGTTTTTTGTTTTTTTTTGTTTTTTTGGTGTTGGGGGGGGGAGGGGGGGGGGGGGGGGGGACATATTTCTCATAGGTTACGAAGATTAACATATCAATTGCATTGTTTTAAATTAATGGCACATCGTTTATAAATATTTGCATGTTCTGTTCAATCTTTTCATTTGAAAATCTTCTTATGCTGATCCAAAATATGAAGCATGTGCTCCAAAATCTGGTGGCAATTCAAGCATAAGCTTACCATTCCACACATATGATCTGCAAAAATCACACTGTTGGTGCCCTGGATATAAAACCAACAAAAGCAACTGTCAAAATCCATCAATTTATGTACTTGGAAACAACTATATGATTGATAACATCTTCTACCAAGATTGATCTTTTTAGCTACATAATGCTGCAGATTCAAGGGTCATGACTTAATTGTCTCCCGCAATTTAGAAACATGGAAGAATGTAATTAGAACTTATGTTATTTAATACTCACCAAATAAAATTACCTAATTTATCTTTGCTGTCTTCACTTGGATACCACACAATATTGAAAAATTATAACCTTTATCTTTTACACTTTTTTTTTTGGGATAAAAGTTTATGCAACAAATTCAATAGCAATTGTCAGAACATCTCCTGAAATTTGAGCCAATTATGAGAATTGGAAAACCCATATGATTTATAGAAGCAAGTTATATGAATTAATAATTCACTAAAATCTATATACATTTTTACTGATATGGACAATTAGCTTTTAAAGTAATGTGCATTAGAAAGATTTGAGTACCTAACTTGAAATTGAAGAGTGTGATCTGGGGCTATTACCTTGCTATAAATTTTCAAAGTTAGGTAATTCTAGAAAAAGAGAGGTAATTCTAGAAAAAGATGGTTGAAAAAATGGCTAATAATACGTGGATTAATTACTAAACTTTTGATAAATGCAGTGTGGTCTGAAAAATAAATATTCGTGAAAATTCTTTACAAATGCAAGCAGTATTTCAAACTTTAAAAGCTAAAATAAGAGAAATCAGTGATGGCTAAACTATTTCGGTTTATACTATGCCAAGAACACATCTATTTCAATACTTCAAGTTATATTTTCTTTTATGGGTCAAAAATTCTTTAACTTGCATACTCAAAATTGATTTGTTGTTTGGGCCCAGATGTATAGATCCTAGAAATGAAACTCCCTGCAGAACGAAGAGACGGAAATGGGCCTTTAACATTACGTGTCTGGGCTGAAAATCAATTCTTTGTATTACACAAATAGGGACACGAGTATTTGGACCAGAAATCTCATCGACAATATTATGCTATTGAAATTTCTTTATTTTTTAATTTTTTGCAGACTTTGTTTTTTTTTTTTTCTTGGGGTTACTTATACGTGGTGACAAAGTTAAAGAAGTAAAGCAGTTTTGCTTATTTGCAAAACATGAGGGAAAATATTATAAGGAAGAAAAAAGAAAAAAAAAAGTGTTTTTGTCGAGGTAGACAAGTGATGACTTGTCATCTTTGGTTGCCACCCAAATGATGGATGATGGAGATGCACAGGCACTAGTATATTAATAGGCTCCAAAAAAAGAAAAAAAAAATTCTTTTTGATATTCAAATATATCTAATGTAAAATTACGTCATATTACTATTTTACATTGAACCACTAAATAATATGACATGATACGACGTGATTTCATATAATTTGATATTAGACATAATTAAACACAAAACAAAAATTGGATTAAGGATATTGAATACACCAAAACCAATTAAATCTCTTTTTATTTTTTGTTTCTTTTTAATTTTTGGAGGGAGTTCTTTTAACAATGAAGCGACCAAAAATGGTAGAGCTAGCAAGCACGATTTATGCTAAGTAGACGTGGTCACCTATAGCAGAAAAGAAGGTCAAAAATATGTGGAAGCTCATCCTCTAATGTGCTTTCGATATTTAAATCAATAGAGAGATCAGATAATAAGTTTAAAGAATTTGAAAAGCTAAAAAATAAGTAAGAGTATCTTGTGAATAAGAAACGAGAGATATTTCTACTGATGAAGATAAAGAGAGAAAAGCATGACAAGACAAGAACAATATACTGTCAACATAGGCAGCATAATTTAACAGTGTTAACCGTACGTTAAACGTATGTTAAGCGTACATAAGAAGAAACCTGTTATATCAATCATACTCCATTCATCTTGGGATTGATACTTGACATCGATTCTCAGACCCTTGAAAGTTTAGTTTCTCGAGGAGTTACATAACTGGAGGTAATCATGGTCGGGTAATCCTCGGTAACCATAAGTAGCAATTATGACTGGTTCCAAACTCCCTTCTGGATGAACTAAGGATTTCAAACCTTTAAAAGTTGAATTTCGCCGATTTCACAGCAAAGAAAAGAAAAACAAGAAACTATTGACCTTGGTTTCATGAAGAAAATTCTGAAGTCAAAAGAGGCTGAACGTAAATGATAGTTGTCGGTGTGATGGATACTTTCTTCCCGCCCTATTTACTGTATAAACCGTTAAATTGGACCATAGCTGGAAAATGTCAGCAATTATGCTTGATTTCAACTCTTCCATTTGATCTTGAAGGCCAAAAAATATGCAAAATAACTGTTACTATGCATAACTTAGTTTTAGAGTGTGGTTATACTGTCAATGTATGCAAACTTAGTTTACGTGTGTGTTATGTTAAACCATTACATAATATTTTGTGCCCATAGTCTATTGCTCATAAATTTGATATTAGCGAACAAACTCAAAATTCTACCATTGAATTATTCTTAAAAATATAGCACAACAAAATCTAAAGTAGTAAATAAAAATATGCTTTAAATTTTTACTAATTGTGTTGGATCTTGTACATGGGGCATCATCCTCGAAGAAATATAATTACAGCCTATCAAATATATTAAACACTATATATCTATTAACTATATAAAGTAACTATGTTCAGAACAGCAGCCACATAGCGTTTATATGGAAGTTTCTCCCTTCTTTTACTTTTTAGTTTTAAATAGTTTTCCTATCATTTTCAATTGAAATTTTTTCCTTATCTAAAAATGTTGTAACTTACCAATAATTATCCTAAAAAATTTGTATCTCTCCTTAACAATTACATATTCAATTTTAGCATAATATTTATCCGTCATTATAGCAAATTATTTATTATTTTTCTATTAAAATTATGACATTCACTCTTCAATACTAGAATTATTTTAGTCATATATTTCATTGTAAAAACATAGTAAATATCCTCAAAAATAGTTATAAATTTTCCTCTTTTATGGACATCGCTTAAATTCAAAAACGCGTTTATCGTGAACATTAAAATATTATTCATTTGTTAATCACTATGATATCCGTGCATTGCACGAGTTAAAAGCTAGTTGTGATAATAATACTCCAAGCACAGCTGTATGTAAGGAGTACCATCAACGTTAATGAATCATGGACAAAATAATGCTTTGAAAAGACTAATAGTATTTTAAAATTTGACAAGCCTTCCTTACGCACTATTTCATACAAGGCCAAGCGCCTGTTCCCCACGTCGTGAAACGGTCATCATCGGTTCTTTGGTTGTGGGTCTTTCCCACAAAATATAAGAACTTCCAACTCCTCTTCGACACGTTTCATTTGCTTTAATTGGCCGGAAGAGTTTGAATTGAAACCACAATTTCTTTAGTTATGATAACAACTGTGCCACTAACAATTAGCCATGGCTCCTCACAAGACAAAATTTTCCTAATCTGGAAAATAAAAAACTTGATTCTTTAACTGCTAAAGCAATCATCCCATGACATGACCCCATGAAGTACGCGATTATTATATAATACTCATTAGGTGAGTTTTAGATAGCGATCAAGAAAAGCTGATAGAGTTACTACTCTAGAACTCATGCGTTGGCCTGACAAAGTTCGGCTATATTTAGTCAAATTCTGCGGTTGCTATAAAAATTTTTGTGGACAGCAGAAGTCTACGTGGTAGAGAATTCATCTGGGAGAATTGGGATTGCAAGCCACCTAGGTAGGAACCCTTTATTTTACAGTAATTTCTCAGCCATCAGCTTAAAAAAGAGACTTCTTGAGCCCTTTGGATTTGGTCTGTCTCTCTGCCGAACACAGGGCCCTTGGTCTCTCAACAACATCCAGCGGTAAAATTTAACTTGGGAAAAAAAATAACTAGGAAGATAAAAGAGAACTACAAAACTTTGTTGAATGACCATAAACATGCAATTTTCTAAGTTCAGGGACATCAATTTTCTTCAAGTCCCCACCAGACTATTTTGCTTATGACCAATACTAATTATGTTATTCAAAAAGAAAATTGATGTATTTCAAACGGTTATTCAATAAGCACATGATGAAATGTTAGCCGTTTGAATAATTTGTGCAAGAATTGATATCATACACAACAGAATCCCAATTGTGGAAAAAATTGATTGTGTTAATCTAGTGAAATGTTCCTCAGTTTATAAATCCGGAATCTCAAATACTTTTCTCGTCAAAAGTGAATCTCATTCACTTCAATGGACGTGTAGAATGAGCTCTAGAATTCACCATTCAATCGGCAGAAATGAATGAAAATACATAATAAAGTTGCTTAATGGACCACTGACTGGTTACTTAATTCCAGTTGCACTACTACAGATTCTTAGCAAGTTGTTGGAGCTGTCTTATGACTCATAACTCAATAGCTCATAAACAGGAAACCAGTGGCCTTTTAGTACTTGTCTCAACCGGTCATACCACGGTAAGAGTCTTTGCTAAAACTCAAAAAGTGTCCTAAAACAAGAGGTTTTGTCAGACTTTGAACTAAATTTTCTATTTCAAGTTTTCAACTCTATCATCATTAGTCAAAGCTTAGGAAGTTCAATACATTGAACACAAGAAGAGAAGCCAATTGATAATATTTCCTTAAAATAGAAACCCAAATTTTAGTTGTAGTTTCCAACTACTATAAATTAAAATACATTAGTCTGAGGCAGAAATGGACAGCCAACTTGTGTCACAGCCAACTTGTGTCGCAGTCCGTTTACCAAGTCAAGCCATCTTCGTTTCATAAGCTCACGTTGATATTCTCTACCTGCCTTCCGTCCCCTCTTCTCTCTCTCTCCATGATAATGTAATATACTACTGATTATCTTCAAATTTCTGACTCGATTTCTCTCTTCCACTAGTTCATGATCCCAGATGAACCAAAATACTAGCATGTATAGTTACACAGGAATTTTTACTAAATTTTACATATTCGTTTTTATCCTTCTGGTAGAAAAGTCCTCTGCTGCTCATCACATGTATGAAGCATGTGCTCCGAAACCTTGTGGAAGACTAAGCATAAAGTTTCCATTCTACATTCAGGGTGTGCAGGAACCCTATTGTGGCCGTCCTGGATTTGAACTCAATTGCAGCAACTCCGGCAGTTCAACATTTCATATACCTGACAATGATTATGTGATTGCCAATATTTCCTACGACAACCAATCTTTTTGGGTGCATAATGCTTTAAGTACCAGTAACTGTCTGCCACGAATTGGAAATATAACAATTAGAACTGATCGGCTTGTTATTGCTAATGCTTCAAACCTTCATCTTTTATCAAATTGCAAGGACTCATTGCCTGGGATACTATGGAAGTACAAGAAGCTTGCTTGTGATCAGAAGAATAGGGAAAGATGGGGTTTGGCAATGTTAGAAGATGATAAAAACTTGCATAGAGCATTGGAAAAGTGTGAAACAAATGTATTGGCACCTGTGGAAGTTCAAGGAGATGGTGGAGGGCCTGGAGGCAATAGAGTAATGGACTATGAAGGGATGTTAAGAAGGGGATTTGTATTGAACTGGAAAGGCAGTTACTGCGGGATTTGTGAGAAAAGTGGTGGACGTTGTGGATTCGATACAAACGGTTATAGTTTTCAGTGTTTATGCCCTGACAAGCCTCATCTTGTGAGATGCAAATCTAGTAAGTATTTTGATCCCTTTCTTAGTTTTTCTCATTGGATTTGCTTATCATTTATTGCCGGAAAGTTCAAGTTAGATTCAGTGGACATCACATCAGGCATGTCCTTGGTAAGGTAATTAATTGACAGGTTAACTTATGTTTGGTCTTGCATCCTGTGCTTGAGGAGCCACTTGACCTGCTGTCTCTTAAGTTGATTAAACTGTTTGCTAGGAATAAATTTGTACGTTGATGTCATCTGAAAGATTAATTTGAGATTGATTAATCTGTTCAGTGGGCTTTACCCAGAAGAGCTCGTATTGCAAGGTGTCTCATTCCTTGTATGAATTTTGATAAACAATTAGCTTGAAGACTAGAATTTTAGTTGGATATAGAGTAAGTTAATCAACATCCGTCAGTTCTGATTTTGAGATTTGACTAGAAACAAGACAATGTTAGAGTTTAGATTCCTTCTTACTTCTTGTAATTTTATATGCTACTACTAAGCCTTGACCTTATAATTCGTTATTCAATTTGAACAAATGCAAAAGTAGAATAGATGAAACAAGAAACATAGGAACCTCGAAGACAAAGGAATGTGCTGCTGCTAAACCAGCAAACCAACCAGACCTTTAAAACAAGATAGAATTTGATCACAGATGCATCCCATGTGTTTAACTAGATACTTATTTCGGGAAGACTGCAAGTTCTGAAATTCTGGAGTTTTGGACCCGTGGTAAACGTAGTGTAAATTCTGCTATATGTGGAGATAATCTAACCTTTAGACCCAAATGCAATCCTGATAAGGTTCTATAGAGTTGCCCTAAAGATATCGCAACGTCTAGGCCAAATTATTTGAGACTTTAAGTCATTCAATATATAATTTGTGGCTAGTTTTTGAAGCCTGAAAAAAAGTCCAGAACGTAACGCCGAAGATTACCCTATTGTGACACGTTGTATCAATTTTTTCTGCAGCTTTATCCTGATTTTATGCCACCTACAGGCTCTTATGGTCCACCTTGTCCTCTTTCATTTCAACTGTCCTCTATGGCAAGCCAACCTCCTTTAGCCCAAGGATTGCCATACTTGGTTAACTTCTTTTGTGTAATATCTCATCCATATCGAAAAAGTTAAGTAACATGAACTAATGTTTAAGTTGAGTTTAAACATTAAAATTTAACTTGAGATATCTATTTTGGCTAGCGAAAACAAAATTCAAATTTTTGAACTTGACTGCTGAGACTTCGGTCACAGCATGAGCCTACTAGCCCGGAACATGAAATTTTGTATAGATAATCATTTCCTCATAATTCCTACCATATCAAGGGAATGAGTTTAGACATTTTGCATAGACGAATCATTTGTTTAGAATTCCTTCCCTATCAAAGGAATGAGTTTTGTCTAACGATAACAAAACCTAAGAATGAAGTTTAATCTTTTTTTTTTTTTTTTTTGTAAATAGTTAACTGTATTCTATTCTACTCTTAACCTACTCTAAGGGGAGGGGCCCAACTGAGTCCTAGGAGAAACTAATGGGGACTGAACCACCATCAGACCAAACGAGTGCATTATGCACTTATTTAGATTTTTTATGAGAAGTAAAATTTGAACCCTTGACCTCCCATCCTACTTAGCCTTTAAAGTCTTGGTGGCGGCCAACCCAACCAAGTTAGATTAGTTAAGAATGAAGTTTAATCGGCAGTGTAAAATATTGTCAACTTGCTCAATTGCAACTCTTGGTTTTTGTTCTCAGGACTGCTCTAGTGTAGTTTTGCTCTGCTGCCACCCTTTTTTTTTCACCTTTGTTTCCATGATTCAAGGTTTGAGGAGATTAGTTTTTATTCCCCACCCCCCCTACTTGCATTATTATTTAGTAATCATATATTAAGGATGTTTTGAGACATCTTTTGTCAAGCCCCGTATCTAAGACGTGACGCCCTAGCATGCCTTAAGTTAAGCTAAAACACAAGGTGTCACATATCAAATTAGTTAACAATATAACCAATCAAATAGATTTCATTAATTGCAAGTACAATGTCATCCAACACCACAATCTTCAAGCTTTCAAATACATATTTGGCACCTACTACAAACACTAGTCTCAACATAATGTATATTAGCACAAGACATAGTCTAGATAACATGTTATCATCCAATCACATCAACTAATTCCAAGTGTTAGCCCATTCCCCCTCTACAAAATTATCAGTCACTACATATCAAAAGTAAAAGAGTGAGTGACAAAATCACTCAGTAAGTAGTATATGTATCTCTTTGTGGTTTGAGAGCATTACACACATATATTTGCATTTTAAACGCATGACATTTATTCATATAAGTCACAAAATATGTGGTCAAATCACATTCATCACAATTCACATATCATAAACGTACAATGACAAGATGAGCTCAAGGGCTAATCTGACTAATGATTTTGGATATCTAGTTATTAACTACAATCCGGTTAGTACGGTAAAAAATTGACGGTCAGCCCAGTCAAAACACAACCAACTATCTCTGGTTAGCACGGTCAAAATATCATATCATCTTCACTAATTTAAGGAACTAGTTCCGTCATAAGCTATTTCACCTAAGAGTCCAATCAAATCATTATTCACACAAGCATATGTTACCACGAATCAAACAAAACTAAGCCGCGGGCAGAGTTGGCCAAGCTTTACCCGCAACTCACACCAGGCAACTTTCCTTTTCAATTTCTTACACCCATTTCGTCAAACACTTAGTGGGCAACCACCCCAAACTCAAACAATTTGAAAAATGATTTGAAAAAACCCACCATTAACACTCAAAAACACATTATAAACCAAAATCCAACAACCAAACCTTAGTTACTCATGAATCACCATACCAACTAAAAAACCCATTAGCAAATTAAAGAATAATCACCATTTACAACACAAAACATAGCTATTATTACATAACCCATCATCAATATCATCATAACCTACATGTTTAGCCGTTAATAACACAACCATTACACTAATTAATATCACAAAGCAAAAACCTAAAAAGAATAGAATAGAAATTGGAGAAATTACCTTGAATAGTAGAAGTAAGAGTAGAGCCCTCTTGATTCCCTTCACTTAATTGTTCTTGGTTTGGCAAAATCCCACCTTAAGTAGAGAGAGAAATGGAAAATTAGAAAATTGGTCTTTGGAGTAGGTAGAGAGAGAAAGTGGATGGAGGCTAATGAAAAGAATAAGGAAACCCTAATCTTTCTAACCTAATACATTAGCTTCAATAACCATTAAGTCCTCCCATACATAAAAATATTACTTTTATACCCAATAGTGCCAAAATTACAAAAATACCCTTAATGGGGCCTTAGTATTACATCCTTAGTGACAAAAAATAAAACAAAGCCAAGAAGTTACTAGTTTTTGCTAATGAATTGTGCTAAAGAATTTGAGGGAGGAAACAGATAGAATGAACAACACAGGGTGTACGTTTCTTATAATCGTGTGCTTCTACAAGAACATGGTCAGTAGGAATTCTTATCTTCGACTTTCTCTTCACTACTTCTTTAATATTACTACTTGACAAAATCTTGACGTCTAGGTGTTTTGATCTCTGACCAATTTGCACTTTAGCAACTCTGTCCTTTGTTGATTTGCTACAATACATTGTATGTAGTTAAATATTTATTAGACATAGTAAGATTGATTGATTTTCATTACACCTAAATGCCAAGAAAGATAGTAGAAAATTGCCTATGGATACCCACGTGTTAATATGCATAATTGATGTTGCTATTGTGCAGCATTTCACGTGGAACTTGCAATCAGGCTCTCCCTATCTTTATCTTTGACCACATAGAGCCCCCTCTCAGCATTTGCAGGACAATTTTCTGCATTTTCGAAGTTCTTAACTAAATATTATGAAGTATTTTTATTTTTCTTTTAAAAAATCTATTCATAATCAGGATTTCATATTCATTTTGGAGGATAATAATGGGCGTGATTATCCTGGGTTCCAATTTTTTATTGGATTTGGGTATAACTTAGCTTTTCGCTTTGTAGGCAAATAATGGGCGTGATCTGTAACACCCCAGCTTTGGTAGGCCAATAAATTTTGAACATAAACTATGGGCTCAAAATATTTAAATCAAGTTATTAATAGTTCTTAGCCCAAGATATTGTATACTAAATATCATTCAGTGCTTTCATCGATATGAGACAGAGATAGACGAGGTGTCAAATTCATCTCACATTGTATACTGGCTCAATCTCACCTCAAGACCACATGAGATTACCAATTGTAACACCCAGAGTCTAGGTTGGCCTTATAAATTTTGGGTAGAAACAACAGACAATGCCTAAACCAAGTTGTTAATAGTCAATAACTTAAGATATTATATACCAAATATCATTTAGTACTTCCATCAAGACAGAACCAGATGGTAGGATTGTTATTCGAATCGAGCTGTTCGCGAACGCAGTTCAGTTTGGCTCGTGAAGCTCAGGTTCAGCTCGTTCGTATAGCTAAACGAGCCGAATTCGAACAAGAAATTGAACTCATTTATTAAATGAGCGAACATGAGATTTGTTCGCGAACACTCGTTCGTGTTCGCGAACAAGGGACAATAATGTCTTTTCACTCATATTTTCCATACCTTAATACCTTAATTGACTAAATGAGCTCGTTTATGTTCGCGAATGCTCTTTTCACTTGTTTGTGTTAAACAAGCCAAGCTCATACAAGCTTGTTCGAGCTCGCTTTGTTGGTGTTAAACGAGCCGAGCTCATTTGAGCTCGTTCGAACTCAGTTCTTTAGTGTGAATCGAGTCGAGCCCGAGTTCAAGCTCGGGCTTCCTGTTCTTTTAACGAGCCGAGCTCGAACAAAAAATTTGGCTTGTTTAATAAAGGAGCCAAGTTGAGCTTGTTCGTTTATTAAACGAGTTCGAATTCGAACACCAAATACTCGGTTCGACTTAGCTCGAATAGCACCTTTACCAGATGGGTATCACATCAACATTTTCATCCAATGTACACCAACAAAATTTTCATGCTTGTCTACTTTTTGGATTTGGGGTGTTACAAGTTTTATTTTTTACAAGTTAATGGTGATGATTTAATGTGGCAAAAAAAGTGACTAAGATGTGTGTTATGTGAACAAAACTTGAATTAAAAAGACACAAAAAATGATGTGATTTTAGGTAAAAAAAATTAGTTATTCCACAATCTTGGCCAATTACACTAGAATGTTAGGCAATTATATCAAAATATTAAATAGTCATACCGCTCTCAACTTGCAAGAAATAGCGGAAGTCCAAATTGTGAAACACGTGCCCCTACTTTTCAAGCTTCACGTGGTCTTTTTTTTATTCAAGCTTCACATTGTCAACCATCATTTTATCCCCGGTCCCATCTGAATAACAAAAAATTAGTAAGGCTACCGCCTACCAATCTAAGACCATAGAAAATTTCAAATGGACATGACGTGCGACTTTTTAGGTGCGACAGCAAACAAATATCTCTTCTTCGTCTTAATTAATCTTGATTATATTATACTGTGTTCGTAATATTATCTGTTCAGTTTTGGCAGCAAAGCTTGACTTACCAGCAATTTCTTGTTGCAGTCAAATAATTTATCATATTTTTCATTTTTGTAAATTCAAGAATGATAAGAAACTTCTTCAGCACCACCTACTGTGAACGAACATGACTTGATTGTAGTAGGGCTGTTAAAAAAAACCCAAAAAATAGAAAAATCAAGAAAACTGATCTACCTCGAACCAAAAAAAAGGGTAACCGAACCGGTTTTTGGTGACTGGGCGATTTGCGGGGCGGGTTATATTTTAATCGGGGCGGTTCACGGTTCCCATTTTTGCGAACCGGTGGGTAACCGAACCGAACCGAACCGAAATGTGGGGTAGTTATGTAATTTCACATGTTACTTATGTAATTTCATATATTAGTTTGGGTGTTCATTTGGCTATTTGTTGAATATTTATGTTTTTATATTGATTGAAATGAGAAGATGAAGTTTGAAAGACTAAGTGATTATTTTCTTATTTATATAGTTTTTGGTTATTTGTTGAATATTTATGTTTTTATGTTGATTGAAATGAAAAGATGAAATTTGAAAGACTAAGTGACTGTTTTCTTATTTATTTAATTTTTGTTTTTTTGAAGATTAAGGTTTTGGATGTAATTTAACTTTAAGATATTAATGTTTGTATTATTAGTGATTTATAATATTTTGTAATTTTTCTTGTTTATTTTTTTAAAAATATAGGTAAATTATTATGGATCGGGTCGGGTACCCGCTCTATCCGAACCGGTTTTGCGGGTAACCGGAAGGCCGGGTACCCGCTACATATGGACTGATTTGCGGTTCGAATTTTTGCCGAACCGCAAAGACCGGTTCGGTTCACATTTTTTGTCCATGGACCGGGTACCCGGTCCATGAACACCCCTAGATTGTAGGGCAGTCTACACATGTATGCACTCTCAAATCACAATTTGATGAGTGGAAGAACTTTTAAGGAATATTTATGAGAAATTTCCGAGGAAAGCAGATACTGGTTGACTTGCCACTGGAATGGGACAGCAAAACCAAGTCAAAGTTAACGTTAAAAGATTAGAAAGAAAACCAAAAAAAATGCTAACCATTGGAGGTGACTAGAATCGTTTTCTACTTAGCAGAAATGTCATTTATATACATCTTGGATATCGTATACTACATGTCAATTCCACTCCAATGGATCAGCTCAGGTTGCTGAGATTGAGTACTATGATTTGTGTTGTAGTCATGTCTACTGTCGTTCGTGTTATCTTGGTAGAGTCAATTCAACAAGGAGACAGCAGATATGACGCCGGCCAGCCTAGAAATTGTGGGACTGGTCCACATATAAGCTACCTTTTTCAGATAATAGGTGATAATTATCCAGATTTCTGTGGTTACCCCGGGTTTGAGTTATCCTGTAGAGGAAACAAGCCAATATATAGACCTTCTCGATGTGATTACATTGTTGATAATATCTTCTACTCAAACCAATCTATTAGACTGGTGAATGCTGAGGTATTTAATGCAACATGCACTGCTCCTCCGGATTTTTTCTCCTTTGATCGGTCTTATTTCACATTTGGCCCCAGTTACGTTGATTTGTGTCTATTGTACAATTGCACCAGCTCCTTTCCTGATGAATACAGACAGCGTCCAATTAATTGTGCTTCCAATGCTCTATACCAATCTTATGCTGTAATAGACAACGGGAAAAATGAGATAAATTCTACTGCAATGCCTTGTCAGTCCTTTGTAGTTGCGCCAGTTGACTTGGAAGGAGGGAAGAATAGTCAATCAATTGAAAATGAAGACTACTCAAAGTTGTTGGAAAATGGATTTACACGGACATGGATTGGAAATAGTTGCGAAGAATGTGAAGGAAGTGGTGGTCATTGTGGGTTTGAAGGAAATGAAATGATTTGCTTCTGCCCTGATCAGCCCCACAAGAAGAATTGCAATGATGGTAGACTTACTAACAACTTCATCTGTTTTTATCATGCTTTCCTTACATTTGCCTCTCAATTTAGTGCAGTTCTATCACTACTATCTTTGTTAGGAGCCCACGGAGATGAAATTCATGCAAATGCGTGAAACTTGCATGATTAGCCTTTAAAGTCAATTCTAGAAAGAAAGCAAGACCACCCTTGAATCATTGAATTAGAAATGATATATAAAAATCAATGGTTTACTCCTCCTTGAAAGAAGCATATAGTTTACTACCATCATCATCATCTAATGATTGCTGGTTTAATGGAATTAGAAACATCTTTTGGGATCTGCATATGTTACATCATTAGGCTGCAACATGCAATTTTCTGATCTTAATTAGTAATATAGGTTTTAGCATTCACGTTTCTAGCTTTCTGATTGATTTTCTTCGATTTTTTTCTTCTTGTTCTCTTTTTATTTCTTTCTTTCTTTCTCTTTTTTCCTTGACATTAAATTATGATAGAGGTTGCATTCCACAAGTGAGAAATGTTATCTAGCTAGTTAATATCAACTTCAAAAAAGCCAAATTAGCTTCCAGTGATAACAGGTTGTAGACATCGTGCCACATGATTGGCTATAAGAGGAACCCCTGTGACAGGTTTTGCAAGAATTTCGCAAGGAATTCTGTTTTTCTTTGATTTGTTTCTAATTTTATTTTGTTTTGGTGGTGGCACCGGTGGAAAAGGGTAGGTACCATATGCTACGACATTTAGACAATTCTCTGATTACTTTGGGAGAAAGGGGTGAATTTTAAAGTATATTAGTGTCTTCTCCAACATGATTTAAAATAGGAAGAGATGAAGTCACGCTCACAACTAGCTGATCTCGGAACATGATTATTGATGACAAAATTGAAGATGTCCTGAAACAGAAGAGCTAGAACCACCCCTACTTTCACTTGCAATTATGAGAGCAGACTGATAAAATAGAAGTGGACATTAGATAAATACTCTGCATGATTTATTGTGCCTCTTTTTACAGTCCAGAGAAGGCTATAGCAGGGGCGGACGCAAGGTGGGGCCGAGGCACAGTTTCCCACTACCTCTCTTAACTAGAGCTGTAAACGAATCGAATCGAATCAAACTTTAATGTTATCGAGCTCGATTAAAAAATTCGAGCTTGGATTCGGATGAGAATTCGAGTTCGATACGAGCTTAAATGTTAAGTTCGAGTTCGATTCGATTTTGTATTCGATAGGCTCAATTTCGATTCGAAAGTTCGAATTTTGTTTATTTTTTTAATTTTTTTCTATTAATTTGTTAATAAAATATATATTTTATATAAAATATATACTGTTTTATACAAAATATTATTATATATTAAATAAAAATTTATTAAAAAAATTTTCGAGCCAAATATGTACAAGTTTGAATTCGATTCAATAACACAATCGAATCTTATATTTTGTTCGAGCTCGATTCGAGCTCAGTAAAACTCGAATCCGAATCGAGCCTGAACTATTCGTTAAGAACTCGATGGTTTGAAAAATGTCATACACACTTGTCTTTGAAGAATCAAACGAGACAAGTCTTTCTGTGGGTTTGAGTCGTTATCCAAGGGGGGGGCACCGTGTAGGAAATTCCTACCACTCGTTAAAGATCGACCAATAAAAGTCCTTTAGCTTCCACAAGTCTTCATAAAAATTTCCTAGTCAACTGACGTGTCCAAAATGGAGCTGGTTTTTTTTCTCCTCTTTAGACTAGTCATAGTATTTCTATTTCAAAGAAGTCATAGATGGTCTGTTTGCTGTTCTATGTTGTTAGCAAGAAGGGAAGTTCAGTACTATGGACCTCGGGTTGTTTTTGGCTGTCATTTTGATTTGTCATGTACAACCTCTCTCGGCTCAGGAAGGTAGCAAGTCGACTACTTGCCCAGTAAAATTTCAGTGCGGAAACCTTAGTCATATAAACTTCCCTTTCTTCAATTTATCGTCTCCTCGTCGTTGTGGGTTGTGCATGGTCGACTGTGAGGCTAAACCATCTCCAAAAGTTGCACTCGGATTTCCAGCAGAGCAATGGTTTGAAGCAAAAAGCATAGACAATTCTATTATCAAGATCTATGATCCCAGACGTCAAGATCTTTTGAATAGTCGAGATTGCAAGTTATTCCATGATCACATACGTCTTCCAAATTCCCCTTCCATTTCATATTCAGTATTGCAAAACATCACAATCTACCGATGCAGAATCTATCCCGAAACGCGTCAGAGGCTTACTGATCTTTTCAGCGGGTACAGCAATTACGACAGATGTGACGGTTATAATAATTTCACCATTTACTATCAAAATCCAGAATATCACGCTCCCCAAGTGGCCGTTAATGAAATTAATCAATCAAACTGTTCAGCTCTCGTTCTTCCAATTGCTTCCGGATACAAGGGCTCAGGGCACTCTGGATTGTTTGAGTTATTGACTGCTGAGTTTGATCTTCAGTGGCACGTGTCGGATGACTGTTATAACTGTTACCGTGAAGGAAACATGTGTCGAATTGACTTGTCTACGGAGTCGCGATGTGCGAATGCTGAAACAGGCACATAGATACTCTCCTACTGCTTTGTTCAGTTTGCATTTCTTTCTTACCTTGCAATATCAAGATCTTCTTCCTTGATGTTACTCATTCTGGATGCATGATATAATTTATTCTGTCTGCTTTATTCTTTAGTATAAACTGATCCCTTTGTTTATTAATTCTGAATGCAGGTAACAAGAACTTGAAAGTCATTCTAGGCACAGGTAAATATTATTCATGAGTACTTCAGATTAATAATATGTAGTACATTATATGTATTATTATACTTCAGATCTTATTTCATTATTTTCTTCCGGAATAACTCAATCGCCTTGCTCAAACCAATTTTTACACAGAATGATCTGTATTTGTCTTTCTATGTTTTTCAGTGACATTTTTAGTCGCAGCCATCATTTTAGCCATCGTCGTCTTGCTTATTTGGTGCCGCAAGAAAGGAATTAATGGCGTCTTATACTTCCTCTCAAGAAACACTTCAAAACCGGACCTTGAATGTGGCAGCACCTACTTTGGAGTGCCTGTATTTTCCTACTCTCAACTCGAGGAAGCTACTAATAATTTTGATGCCGCCAAAGAACTTGGAGATGGAGGTTTTGGAACTGTATATTTTGGTAAGGAGCACAAGCAAATTCTGTGTTAAGAATATAAATTATGACTTGCAACTAATACATGAATAGGATCAATCGTACCATAATAATATCTCATTTTTTTAGCCAATTTCTTGTTTTGTGCCAATCCAGGCAAGCTTCGTGATGGAAGAGAAGTTGCAGTTAAGCGTCTTTATGAGCACAACTTTAAGCGAATGGAACAGTTCATGAATGAGGTTAAAATTCTCACCCGTTTGAAGCATCGGAATCTTGTTACTCTGTACGGCTGCACCTCTAGTCGTAGTCGGGAACTACTCCTTGTTTATGAGTACATTCCTAATGGCACAGTTGCTGATCATCTCCATGGTGACAGACTGAACGATAAGTACCTCACCTGGCCACACCGGATGAATATTGCCATTGAAGCTGCTGATGCACTGGCTTATCTCCATAAATCGGATATAATTCACCGTGACGTCAAGACTGATAACATACTCCTTGATCATAACTTTTGTGTCAAAGTTGCAGATTTCGGGCTCTCCAGGCTGTTCCCAACTGATGTAACTCATATCTCAACTGCTCCACAGGGGACTCCTGGCTATGTTGATCCAGAGTATCATCAATGTTACCAGCTTACCGATAAAAGTGATGTTTATAGCTTTGGCGTAGTCCTCATTGAGCTCATATCATCAATGCCCGCAGTTGATATAAGCAGGCATAGACATGAGATCAATCTAGCTAACTTGGCAATAAACAGGATTCAAAAATGTGCATTTGACGAGTTGATTGATCCATCTCTCGGGCACAAGTCGGATACCGAAGTTATGAGGATGACAACTTCAGTAGCAGAGCTAGCCTTCAGGTGTTTGCAGCTTGACAAGGACATGAGGCCTAAAATGGAGGAGGTCCTGGAGGCCTTAAAAGAGATACAGAATTGCAAAGATATCTCAGTTGATAAGACAGCTGAAACTAATGAAATGGCTTTTGAGTCTAGAAGCGCAAAGGTCGCTTCACCAGAATCGGAAGAAATTGTATTATTAAAGAATGTAAAATTTCCATCTTCACCAACATCTGTGGCTGATGTATGGGTCAGTTGCTCCTCTACTACTAGTACCAGTAGATGAGGTCCTTGTCAACCTTACCTAGACTTAAGCATATCAAAACACACCCATTTAGTGGCTGCAAATGAGTTAAGCATCACTTTTTTCTCCTTTGCATTTGCTTCCCTGTCTAAGTTTTTTCCCCAGAAAATGAATGAGAAGGTAAGAAGTTACTTACAATTGCATTACGCATACCATTTTAAATACAGAGAATGCAGCAGTCTTTTGATTTCATGCGATGGAATTTTCCGAAGCAAATGAGCCGATGGGAAATTTGAAAAAGAAGAAACAGGTTCTGCTAAAAAATTGCACCGTACCAATGCCCACCATTATATTGGAGCTGTATGCAATGTACGCAGTCCTTGCTTCGAGCTTTTAATTGAGTGAGAGCGAATAATGAGGATGAAATACTCCAGTTTCTCAATTTATAGATATTACCATAAGAATGCACATCTACAGATAAAACCTTTGCTGCAACAGGGAGCAGATTTATTCCGGATATATCAAAATACTGAGTCAGATCAATCTCCTCGACATTGTGTTGCATGAAATGAAACATAACTAAAAACAAGAAGTTTCCAAAAAATAAAAATAAAAAAGTGTTCTTTTTCAGAGAATATCACCATTTGCTGCACCCATTAACCTGATATGAGGCAAAGCTCGGAAAAACTGGGACTCAATAGTGACGCCTTCACCCTGATAAAGCCAGAATGGCTCAAACTCAACAGTGACACCAACCCTGGAGGACTACGCTGCAACTTTTTACAACTATAACTAAGCAACCCACTAAAACATTCAAAGTTTCCAGCGACTTACACGAATGGCACTCAAAAATTTTGGTTGGACATTTTTTTTTCAACTTTTTTTTCTTTTTAAACATGTTTTCTTGTGGGTCTAAAGGAGGGAAAAGCCCAAACCTGTTTACAGTAGTATCAGCAGCCTGCAAACGACTGAAAATCTGCTACAATCTGCTTTTTAGGCAAGTTCGATGATTCTAGTTTTTCCATTATGCAAACGTTTCTGACCAGCAAAAAGGAACCAACTGTAATATTCGGGAAATTTCTATTTTTTTTTCTTTTCACATTTAGCATATAGATTAGTGTCTATCTATATTATTGTTAATAATAATAGTATTTCATAATTAATAAAAAAATAAATAAAATATTAGGATAATGGAAGTTAGTGGGGTGGAACTGATCTCAGATTGTAGTAGAAAAATATGGGGAACAACTTCTGATAGTGTCAAGTGGTTGCCAAAGAGTGGTAACTTCCTAAACTGCCTATACTAGTAAATGTAATCAGATAATTGTAAACGTACGTAACTCTTTTTCCTCCAACTCTCTCCTTGCTTTCTCTTTTGATTTGCCTTCCAGACAATAGAAACACTAGTGAGAAGAGGATAGATCCAGTGGCTTAACTAGAATCCTTTGAAGACCAAAACAAGTAAGATTCTAATCTATTATTATTATTATTATTGTTATGATTATTACCATTATCATTACCATATTATGGATTTTAGATTAAATTGCTAATTTTTTTTTTTTTTTGGTTCACTCCATAAAACTACGACTTTTTATTTTGTAGGAGACACATAAGATAGTCATAACAATTGCAGTAAACAATTGTGCACGTATAGGTATACTTGGGTTAAAGTGAAGTAAAAGAAGATGTCTAAGGTGAACGTTATCATTTTTCATAGGCTAGATTGGGACAAAAATTATTTAATATTGCTTCTTGACAGTATTTCTATGTGTCCCAATTGAATTGGATTTATGCCTTCCAGAAATCAAAGTGACCATGAATTAGTCAAGCCATAATGAGAAGGAAATAACTACTGCTATCATAAACCGTCATAATCTGAACACATGGAAATAATTAAAAAAATAAATGTTTCCATAAAGAATCCTGTATAGACTAGCATCTTTCTCTACCCCTTGTATTTGAACCTGCTTGATCGATGCAACTTTTTGTACTTGTAGTGCACAAATCAAGAGAAAATAATTGTGGGAAGAGCAAAACAATTCTTTTCTCTTTTGATTTGCGGTATCTTTAAATATTTATTTTATGGATTCTTTTCCTCTGGGAAGGGAGACAGAATGTTGAATTTGGAAACCCATGAAGGTGCATATTTTCACTTTCTTCCATTATCAAAGGGAGTTTTTTTTTTCTTTCCATAAAAATATTGAAACAAAAAAAAATTCAGAATTTGGGATATAAAATTTACCAGTTTACAAAGGTTAATTCCTTTATATCTGACTTGGGGTTTTTCGATCTGCTATTTAAAATCTTGGATTTCTTAGCATTTCTTTAGTATTATTTTTTTTTCTTCTTTCCCAAGTTGGCAACATTCTGCAATTTAATTGTCTCGGTGCCCCAAGTTAATTTTTTTTTTCCTTTCACGTCTTTACTGCCAATCTATCAATGTTATATTAATTTCAAATTCCTCAAGTATTATTTTATATCTGGACTAGAGTGTAGCTTTTTGGGATTTTTTTTAAACGAAAGGAAACACATCTTCTGACTTTACTTGTTTTGGTTGAAGTTGCCAATCATGGCTCCCTTTTGAATCAAAGCCACATTTGAAATTCGTTCGAAACAAGGTTCAAAATTGTCAACCGTGAGCCTTTAGTAAATGATATCGAATTAAGTCTATGTTCTCAGAACCTGGTTTTGTGGCTCGCAATAGTGGCTTCGATAGATAAACAAGTATTAAAAATAATAATAATAAAATATTTTCATATATATGTTAGTAGAATTTCTCTGGTTAGCTTAGTAGACTTTCTCTAGTTAGTTTAATTAATTTAAGTCTCCAATTGATAATTAATTATGGGTTAGTGTATATTTTAGTTTATTAAATAGTTAAATAAGAGCAACTAAGATTTAATAATAATTAGGAGATTTTGATTTCTTTTGGGTAAATAGGTTTGGGTTTTAGATTGTCTAATTTTTTTTTCTTAGATAAGGGATGTGTTATTTAGTTAAAAAATATATATAATAAAAATAATGGTTTTTGCAAGCTAATTAGAATGATTATATATCTATTATAGGTACAAGTCAAGAGCAAGAGGAGTTAGGAGTATCTATTCGAGCAGTTTAAGGTAGGTGGTGTTTACCCTCTGTATTTTTATTAAATGTTTTAGTTTGATATATGCAAAAGATGGATCATGTATGCATACTTTCAAATGTTTTATTGTATTAAGTGCTAGAAAAATTAATGTTATTTTTATTAATTTTATTGAATTATGCATGTGACGTATGAAATGATTTTAAGTATGAAAGGCTCTAAATGGTCATGAAATATACGGCAGGGGCTATAGTCCTGTCATGCATGACAATCAAGTGAAGATCAAGGAAAATGCTTGATTGGTTATAGATAGTCATGGCAGTCTGTATAAAGCCCGGCCGATTGACTCATGTATGGGTAGGTTAAGTGAAGATCAAGGAAAATGCTTAACCTACCACCCTCCTAGATTAGGGTTAAACTCTAGGCTGAGTATTCAGGAGCCGTATATTACATGTGCATGTTTATGAGCCACATTTGATATGATTTCTTAATTGACAAAATATGCTATGAAAATGTTTATGTTATGTTATGTGATTTGATGTCACTCGACTTTGATAAATAATTTTATGAGTATTAGATTTACGTTACAGTTATTCTGAATTAATTTTGCATGTGGTATAGCATGAAAAATGTTGCAAAAGTAGTATATTTACATATAGCTGCATGATCCAACAGAGGTGCACATGCTACCTACTGAGCATCGTGTCGCTCAATCCATTCTCTCTTATCATTTTATAGACTATGAGAATTATGAGGTGATATACGTAGAGGACCCAAAAGATTACCGTTACTGATTTATTTATGTTTTATGTAGTAGACATTTGTGTTAAGATTTAAGATTATGTAGTGTGGATATGTGTAAAACATCTTTAAGTTACGTTTTCTATTTTGATGGGCATGTAGGCCTAAAATGGATGTTGGGTTATTTTTTTTATTAGTAGTATGTACCGCACTTATGTATTTCTTTTATTAAATATTAAAATGGTAGTTTTAGAATGATAATTGGTGCCTTGTATTCTCGAGTTTTGACAATATGGCGATTGTGTCGTGTTCGGCACGTGTGGGCTAGGGGCGTGACACCAACAGTCTTGTATATTCCTACCAGTTTGTCTTTCTGGGGATTGTGAATAATTTGGGGTGTACTGGAATGGGAAGGTGGAGAGGTTTGTGGTGGGATGTGCATTGCAATATAAATGTTCATGATGAGTAACATGTCCATACTATATGAGATAGCATAAATAGGTAGCAAGAAATAGGCAAGTTTAGGTGGCGTTTGGTTGGAGGGTTTCGGAATCGAGAATCGGAATGAAACTCATAATTGTTGTTTAGTAAGAGGGGTTTGGGTTTAGGAATCAGAATCAAATCCTTAATTGATTGGTTTTGTGAAACCCAACTAAATTGATGGGTTTTGGCTAAAACCCACGAATTATTCCTGCATCCGAACGTCGCATGGATCATCCAGACGTCCAGATGGTCTATTTGACATCCGAAACCTCATCTGGACATCGTTCGCATCAATTCCGCATGTTTTAGGCATGTAGACGTCCGGATGACTTGCCAATATGATTCCAATTCCCAACAAATCAAACAGCAATTATAGTAATGATACTCATTCTTAATATTGAACCAAACACGTATTAAAATCTATTGTTTCATTCCCAACCCGATGATTCCTATTTCGATTCCTGAGTGCGAACCAAACGCCACCTTAATACACTTTTGCCATATGTAAACGTACAGGATTCGATGAATGCTCTTCTAACAAAAAGGAAAATGTACATGTAATACTAGTGGCCTAAAAGAATTAGGCTTTTTCATCTTTCATTAGCCTCCTTATCTTTCTCTCTACACCTTCTCAAAGACCCTTTCCTAATCACTTTTGCCCAATCAAGAGGAATCAAGGGAAGGGAACCTAGAGGGCTCTACTCAACCTACTATTCAAGATAATCTCTTAGAATTTCATTCTAATCTATATGGGGTTTTTCGTCTAATGATAGTAATTATAAGTAATTAGGGTGTGATTAGTAATGGAATAAGATCGATTGTGTTTTAATGGTTATATGGTATGCTAATAATAGTGATTATGTTTAAGAGTGATTATGAGTTTTCAAATTTATATGCGAATTCATGAGTAATTGGAGTTTAGTTGTTGGGCTATGACTAATGATGTGTATTTGAGTGTCCATGGTGGTTTTCAAACTATTTTATAAAGTGTTTGACTTTTGGTTAATTGTCCACAAGGTGTTTGATGAATTAGGCGGACAGAATAATGTCAAGGAATTGGGTTTATCGTGTTTGAGCCGTGGGCTGGGAGATTCAGCCGTGGGCAGGATTGGGAGTCCTTACCCGCAGCAATTCTTGGCCTAGAGATGCGAGTAAAGCCGCGATTGGAAGCTAACCTACCTACGACTCACATTTTGCCTGCGAACCACAGGTGAGGCAGGAGTCAACTGCGCTTGTGGCTAGCACACTCATACTGCGATTCAGCTTCTATTAGCCATATATGGGTTGGCCAATTGAAATCCGCAGGCCCTAATCATTTGATACCCACCCGCAAGTCAACCCTGTCTCAGACCTTTTCGTTCGATTTTGCTTGTAAAGTCTAGAATTGAGTTTTGTTAGAATTATCTGATAGAATTAGCTTATGATTGAGTGTGTAATTGTGGGTTTTAGGCGAATACGGTGACCTTTCCTTCGCAAACTATTTGAACCAACTGGACCAAAGTAAGTGGTGTTTGTATCATCTATGTTTGGGAATTGATATTGTAAACCAATTGCTTTGAAAATTTAGTTTATATATAAAATGGCTTGAGTGTGATTGTGTTATCGCTTTATTATGGACGAATTTACGTGGTATGTGTGATTGTTTGAATGATAAGTCTTTGGGCTCTTGGATGAATGATTATTGAGGGACTAGTTCCTTAATTTGGTGAAGTGTAATATCAAGGGAATTCATGGGCCTTTTAGTCATTTAGACCTCTTGGGGGGAGAGTGTGATATGTAATCTCTTGAGGGACTTGAGTGTAATTTTGTTAAGTTTGATTTAACCCCAAAAGACTTAGGATTCTTCTTCAACTTTCATCTTTATTTTCTCTCTTCACTCTCTCTCTAATTCTCTTTATCTTTCCCCACTTTTGAAGAAGGCATTGAGAGCTCCTTTTCTCATCCTCAAGAAGAGGCAAGAGGTAGAAGCTTGGAAGTTTTCACCCAAGGTATTTTTCCCCGAAAGTTCAAGTTTCCTTCTTTTGGTTTTGGTCTAGATTAAGAGTAATGGATTTATTGGGTAGATGAGAAAGTTTAGGATCCTTATGCCTTGATATGTATATGTCTAGTGTGTGTGTGTGTAAGATTATGGTTAATCTATGATGTTTGTGGATAAAAAGGTGTGTGTGTGTGATTCTTGGCTTTTGCTTATGATTTATGAGCGTATTGAGTCTAATGTGATGTGTGAATACTTTATTTTGCTATTTTGGTGTTGGATTGAAGTTGGACTTGTGTGAAATGAATGTTGGGTAAATGAAGGTGGGTATTGCAGAAGTTTTGCATATGAGCCGTGGGTAAAGTGTTGGGAGCCATTGTCAGGGCTCGGCAAGCCTTTACCCCCGGCAAGTCTTCGATTGACGAGCCGCGGGTGGGAGGCTATTGAGCTGTGACCGCGCCTCAAAACAAGCAGGCGCGACTAGTGTCTGTCCGTCTAGCCGCGGGCAAGCCTTAGGCCAGCTGCGGTTGCAGTTGGCATTGTGTTACCCGTAGATTGCCTTGTAGCTTGTAATCTGCCAGTAAGTCTGGGCAATCTACGGGTGTGAATCCTGAACTCCCACTCGCAGATCACCTATTTTCTCTTATTTTGGTCCATTTTGAGTCTTAAGTCTAGAGTTAAGCTCTAAGTGTGTCTTCTTGATAGAATAAGTATATAATTGAGTATTATTTTTGTATTTTAGGCGAAAACGGTGACTATCCCTACTCGAATTGTTTGAACCAACCTTTAAATCTAGGTTTTGTTTGGATTTACTATAAAATGAGTGTGTGTGGTATATTAATTGTTTGAATGGCAATTGGTTGAGTTCTTGTATGAAATAGCTTATGACAGAACTCGTTTCTTAAAATGGTGATTGTAATATAATATTTGAGCTGTACTAATCGGGTGATAGTTAGTTTTGAACCAGACCAATTGGGTGAAAGTTGGATTTGAACTATGTTAACCGGGTTGTAGTTAACAATTGAATATCAAGGGTCATTTGTCCACTAACTACTTGATCTCTTATTGTATTGTGTTATGCTTATGAATTAAATTTGCTTATGCAATGACCACGTATGTGTAGACACCAAATTTTGATACACCATTTATTTTCAAACATTGGAATGGCATGTTTGCACTTTTTGGGACAAATTTTAAGTTTTTAATAATTTGGGGGGCAAAATAGTAATTTTATTTGTAAATATTTTTCTATCAGCTTTTGGAGGTTTTAAATTCATATTTTTACTTTTATGTGAATTTTTTAATTTCTTATGATTTTTCTGGATTTAATTGGTCTTCTTTATATTTTTACCAGCATAAGGGCAAAATGGTAATTTCACCTCGCGAGTACCATTTTAACTCATTTTAAGTTCCAAATTCATTTTTCTAATTCTTTAAGCATGCTTTTGAATTCTTTTGATTTTTTGAGAACAATAACTATTTTTCTGTGAATTTTCATTGCCCACGGGCAAAATCGTCATTTTACAAATTAAATTCATTTTTTACAAATTTTGAGTCAAAAATGCATTTTCTAGTGTTTTAAGCTTATTTGTAATTTTTGATAATTTTTTGAAGACAAGATCCCTGTCATATTTCTGGTACTAATTTTTAATTTTTAGGGTTAAAAATATTTTTTTAATAAAATTAGCATTTTTTAATACCGGTGGCATTTCCGTTATTTTACAGCATTCTTGGCCAACAAGACAAGTGGGTTATAAATACCCTCTTTAATTAGCAGAAAAAGGAAGCAAAAAAAAAGAGAAACCCTAAAACACTTTGATTTTTGTGCAAAAAGATCAAACACACATTTTCACACTAAAAAACACACACTAGCGCCGTTTCTTCAAAAAAAAAATAATAATACTGTTCATCTTCTCTAAAAAACTACTGTTCATCGTCTTTCTCAAAGAGGGCTGCTACTATTCATCAGATTGTTTTCATGCTTAAAAGGTAAGTTCTTTGTTTTAATTCACTTTTCTTTCCTTCTCCTACATGAATCTGATTATGTGGATCATTTATTTGACTTTGGTTGAATTTATTTTGTTTATCAAATTCTTATTTCTGGGTTTACGTTTCTGTGTTTCCTTTCTATTATGATTCTGGGTTTGCTCTCACCATCTGGGTTCAATTCATCTCTCCACCGTTTTTCCCTCTCCTTCCTCCTCCTTCCACCACCAGAGCAAACCCACAATCTTCTTCACCACCGTGAACTACCCAAATCCCTCAAATCACTGCAAAACCACCATTACTGGACTTCTAACAAATACCATTCCTACAGCCAGCAAGACCTGACCAAACCAACGCCTGAAGTCAATCCCACAACCTCCCTTGAATAGCTACCCTCCTCAATCATCTAATAGCAGCCTCACAAATTAGCTAATTCACCACTCAATAATCCAGAATTAGTTCCAAATCAGCCCAAGACAAAGCCAAATTTCACACCAAAATGGCTCCCCCAAGACCAATTCAACCAGCAACCTCCCCTAGTTAGACTATACCATCAAACAAACAGCCAAGTCACAGCCCAACCACTCCCAAAACCAAACAGCACACTCGTTTTCCCCTGCTCAAAACCCATCCCAAACACAACAGACAACACATAATTGCTCACACACACCTTCAGATACACACGTATACACACACAAAGTCAGCTGCGCACAAACATATAGAGATAGCACTCACGCATACAAAGCTAGTTCACAAGCACAAAATCATCTTTACCATCAGCAGCTGTTCCCCAATCACCAAGTCAATACACGCACTCATACCCAGCTGCCAAAAACTCTGTTATTATACAATCTCCACTCCCAATTGACAGACCACCTTCACTCCGCCCAAGCAACCTCACTCACCAAATTCAAACCTTACCACAATCAATTGCTCACCTGCAAAAGAAAAGGAAAATAACAAAACAACCAAAATCCATCACACCCATATACACACGCATCGTGTGGTGTCACAAAGCAGCTCCTACATCACTACACCTCCTCCGCAAACACCTATAGAAAAGCATACCATCACAATTACCTGCCCAATTACACTGCACAGCCATAAGCCTTCTTCCACCACACACCTTCGAATTGCACAAAAAAAAAAAGTGCAACAAATAAATGGCCCAAACAGAAGCCATATCCCCACCTCTCCGGCCAGCCCCACCATCCTCGCACCACAATTCCATTGTCAATTACACACCACCTCACTGCCACCATGATCCCCCATGTCTCACCAGTTTCGCATCAAAAGCTAGCGGCCAAATCGTTTCTGTTGGCCTTTGGAAGAGAAAGGGAGAGTGAGATTGAGAATGAAAGAGAGACCAAAGAAAGAAAGCAGGAGAGCTGGTGAGAAAAAAAATGAAAAAAAAAACCGATTCTGGGAGGAAAAAAAAACAGAAACGAGGAGAGAGAGGGAAGGAGAATGAACTAAGAAGAGATGTCAGTGAGAGCAAATGAGAAAGAGAAGATTAGAGAACTAGAAAAAAAAAAGTAGAGGGAGAGAAGAAGAGAGAAGCTGGAATCGAGGGAGAGAACAAAAGAACAGAGAATAGAGAAACGACGAGGAAGAGAGAGAGAGAGAGAGAGAGAGAGAGAGAGAGAGAGAGAGAGAGAGAGAGAAATAAAAGGGAAAAAAAAGATAGAAATAGAAAATGAAAGAGAAATAAAAATAAAGAAAACGATTAGTGGGGGTGGGTCTTAGTTTAAGTTTTTATTCTTCTTATTTCTTTTAATGATGTAATAGTTTAATCTGTGTTGATCTTAATCTATCTTTTTGGTTTAATTATTTGATGTAGTCATTTAGATTGACTTAAGTTTAATTTCCGTTGGGCATTAGATGAATTCTAGTTTGAGACTTATTATTTTGACTCAATCTTACTACTAGTTAATTCCTTTATTTGTTCAATGTGATCCTCAATATTTTTGTTTTATGCAATTAAATTCTCCGTAATTGTAAATTGATCCCCTAGATTTTATATTCTTTCAATTAGGTACCCCAATTGCAACTTGCCCCATTTTTGTTGAAGTTTATTGTTTTGTTCTCAATTTACTTTAATTTTTGTGCCTTTACCCTTAGACTTGTATAAATTTTTAATTTTTAATTTTTACCCCTCAAGCTCTTAGAAATTCATTTTTAGTCCCCTTAGTTGCTAAACTTTACATTTTTAGCACAATTTATCAATATTCACATATTTTTAGACTTTATTTATTTATATCGCGATACATTAACGTGTGTGTTCATTTTCTTAAGTATTGGTACCGGGTCTTCAAAGAGGTATCCCTAATTCTCGTTAATTTATCTTTGTGTGCTCTAATGTGCCTTTATGTGATTTTATGCATTTTCTTCATATATTTCTTATTTTACATGTCTTTTGCATATTTATTTATTCTATGTTATTTATTTTTTTGAATTTTATTATTTCGGCAAATTTATAATATTTTTGTATTTAGATAGTCAATGTAATAATTAAATTATTTTTCCTTTCGTTTTTGTTTACAAATATTTGTATATTTAGATAGCAAGTGTAATAGATAGGGTATTTTTAATTTTCCCCCTTTAATTGTAAATCAAGCTCCCCCCGATGTAATATTTAGGGTTTATTTGCTTTTATGTGCTATATTTGTTTTACCGCTTTCATTAGGATTTTTGCATTTAGAATATTATGCTTATGTGTTATGTGCTCCTATGTGATCTTATATTTTTTTATATGTTTAATTTGCTTTTAATTCATGCTTTAATATTTAATTCATGATTTATGGTATTCCGTCACCACACTAGTCCAACGCTAGTTGTGGTTTCTTTCTTTCCTCGCTAGTCCAACGCTAGTGGAATTTTTTTAAAAATCGGCTAGTTTAACGCTAGACCCTTAGGACATTTTAGTTTTAGGTACACTCGCATGCATTTCACATCTCATTTCACACACTTTTAGTTTTCTTTCCATTTGGGATGATTTTTATTATTATTCTTATTATTAATATTTATTTATTTATTTTTGACATCTTCAAATGCATGACATCTAGGTTGCATCTCACTTAGAAATTAGGACATTTGTGTGATTCGACTAGAGATAGTCGCCTACTCACGCGAGAAGCGGTAGCGTACATGCCGTTCCCCCTTCCGTGAGTAGAAACATTTAGTTACGAGTTATTAGTCTCCCATACCCATCATGTTGCATACCCACCTTTTTTCTTCACTTACTATATATTATTATTTTCTTTTCTTTTTGTATCACATTTTGCATAAAAACTCATGACTCCCTCGAGGTCTCAACTCGGATTTCGCAATTAATGCGATAATTCCGATCAATCTTCGACGGGACATTCCGACCCTCCCGATACCCACATTTAGACTTAGGATTTGCATTCATTTAGATACATCCAAACGCGATAGAATCTAGGATTAATTTAGAAAAATTTGATTAAATCTCGCAACTAGCCTCGGTTAGGTTGAAAGGGTGCCTTAGGCGCAAGCCTTTGCCTTCCCTTTCTTCAAATATGACTCCCGAACCCTTTTCTCTCATTTTTCGTAGACCGGAGTCGAAAAAGGGTTTTAAAATATTTTTTTTTTAAATTTTTATTTTTGTCTTTGTTAAACAATTTTTTTAGTGACTTGGTACATCCTAACTCATTACTAAGTGGCGACTCCATTTTCTAAAATAAAACCCTTTTTCAAAAATTATTCAGCCAAATCTGTCGCACTTTTAGTCCCGGCCTTGTTTTCTTTTAAAATACCATTTTTCTTAAAATATACTTTTTCTACTAAAATTTGATTTTTCTCACACACGCACTGTTTTTCTAAAAACCTTTATTTTCGAAAAGGTCACCGAGACCGGACCGTTTTTTCAGACGCGACAGTCAATGACCCCACTAGCACCCCTCTTACTTACGATTTTTCGGGCGCGACAGTATGTTTATGAATTATGTGGACTATCATTTTGTCATTGAAACTATATGTATACTTGTAACAATCTCAAGTCTAAAAGAAACTATTTACTACTTACTGGGTGATTTATCACTCACCCTATTCTTTTATCTCACAGGGAATGAATTTATAGAAGAAGATTGGAATGACTTTTGGGCCTCTTAGAGTGTGCTTTGGTATTAGGCATAGAAAGAGGTTATTTTTTATTCAACAATTGTATAGCCGAATTCTTTTGTATAAGCTAGGTTATACAAGGGATACTCCTAACTATTTTTGGTAATGGGAGAATGGAATTGTATATGGAGAATGGTCATATTTTGAATGAATGAAATGAAGCTTTTGGCTATAATTGCACATTTATTAAGTTGTGACTTGTTTTAGTTATTGTTTTGCATCAATTTAGCATTGTGTTCTAGCATAACCTAGGGAATGGCGAGTGCCATGTCTCGGGGTACGGCGCGTGACATGAAGTGTATGATTATTTTGATCGGAAGTCAACTTTTAGTCGTATTAATTGAGTTGTAGTTAACAACTGGATATTTAGGATCAATAATCAATTTATTATTTGAGATCATACTTGTCTATGTCTTATGCTTTATGAATTGTTATAAAATGTTAAATGCCATGTATTAATGATTCTTTTCTCAAATGAAATTATTTGGAAATGAATGTACATCTATAGCGCTCTCAAGTCCATAGAGGATACTTGTACTACTTATTGGGTGATTTTGTCACTCATCCTTTCTTTTTGAAACGCAGTATATGACGAATTCATCGAAGAGGATTGGACAAGTTCTTGGAGTTAGATGATGAGATTATGAGGTTATGCCTAGTAATAGTAGTCTTTGTTTCCCTTGTTTAGACTATGTTATACTTTTACTTGATATTGATTATGTACTCTAGTACTTATCGTAGAGAGACTATGTTCAAGTTTATGTTATTATATGCTTGAGACTGTAGTACTTGTTGGAGGCATTTAAATTGTAATCGAAGGTTGAAATTTAGTTTGTAGATGAAAAGATATTTATTGGGGATATTTACTTATCTATTTATTTGATATTTGGAAATAGTTGATATTTGAATGATAACCTTGTATCTTAACTTAACTTAAGGCATGGTAGGTCTTATGTCACGGTGTACAACGTGACAATATATGAAACCAAATACAACAAATAAGAACAAGCTCTTCTAACAACTAGTCGAGACAAACCCAAAAATAAGAGCATTCTTGTATTGATCTCTCTATCTAGCAACAAAGAGTTTCCACTTAGATTTTAGAGAGAGTACAATCACTGTCTAGTTGTTAGTGTCACGCCTCGTGACCGAGGACGTGGCACTCGCCATACCCTAAATTACGTTAAGAGCACAAGGCTAACCAATTCACATGCAACTAATCCAAAATAACATAAGCATAGATAAGTAACCATCAACCAAATATATATATCAATTCATTCACCCAAGGCTATTCAAGCTTCGATACAATTCAATACCTAATACAAGCACTAGAGGGACAAACGCAAAGCGTCACAAGTATAAACATAGTCTAATCATCATAGTACTAGGATACCAAAATCATCATCCAAAGGTCATACATGGACTAGTAAGATAACAAAATACTACTACACATGTCATCCATGTGTTATCTTCTAACTCTATATGCTGGTCATCATTCCTCAACAAACTCATCATCCACTGCGCTTCCAAAAAAAACATGAGGTGAGCGATAAATCGCCCAATAAGTAGTACATGTATCACATTGTGGCTTGAAGGTGCTATACACATATATATACATTTTCAAAATACATTATTAATAGTCATGTAAGTACAAAGGAATGTGGTAGTTTCATATGCATACACAATCATAGATCAAAAGTCCCAAAATAATCATTGAGTTCAATTATTAGGTCTCAATTGACCTCGAATATTTAATTGTTAACATGCCAGCTAACGCACTCCAAAACTAATTTTCTACCGGTTGGTCCGGTTCTAAAAACCAGTTACCATCCAGCTAATAGGTCCAAATACAAATCAAAACACCAAATAAGGAACTAATTCCATCAAAAGGTCACTACAATCAAGAACTCAATAGATCATTTATCAAGTAATACATTTATACCACGTATTTTCATGTCACAATCAAAAGTATAACGTAACCACATTCAAGCCAATTTGTATAGCAAATAGAGTTTCAGAATATTTTTAATTTATCAAATATTATTTTCAAAAGCAAAGGATACAAGCCCCACTTACCTCGTTCCAATCTAGCTCATGTAGTTCTCAAAGAGTTGGTCACTTTTCTCACCTAAAACAAGTCAATAAGCACTTAATTACACACTAATTCCATTAAGAGACAATAATTGAGGCTTAAACCTGAACTTAGAATACAAAATGAAGCGAAAAGAATCAGAGTAGAAGTGATCCGTGGGTCTAGATCGAGTGATCCGTGCTCACGAATCAAAGAAATTGACCTGCAGATCAGAAAGAGCTGAGCCGGGGGCTCACAGAGGCCAGCCGCGTGAAGTCCACCCATGGCTCATCAATAAGGGAGAAGCCGTAGGTGAGACCTCCAACCTTGCCCGCGGCCATACCCTTTCGACCGAGTCTCGGTCACGAAAAACTCAAAAATATGATTATTCTTTCATACATTTCATCAAACACTTCAAAGACAATCTATTTTCAACTCAATAATTTCAAAAATGAATTGCATAATTCATAAACAACACTCAAAACACATCATAATCACAACCCAACTATTAAATATTAATTATTCATCATCATTATGGCATAATCAACCCCAAACTCTTCCTTAATCATGCAATACCTGCTCTAATCATCACCATTGGACAAAACCCACATCAAGTAGAGTAAGATTAGAGGAATTACCTTGGGTAATGGACTGGGTTGAGACATCTAGGTCGCCCCTCCTTGATTGCTTTTGAATTTTCAAGTTTTCTTCTTCTACTTCTAGAGAGAGAAAGGGGGTATTAGGAGAGTAATTGGGTAGAGAGAAAAAACATTAGTAGGTAATGAAATGTAGGAAACCCTAGAATTATTAATTATGCCCTAACGACACAAAATGACAATTATACCCTAACTACCTAATATAATTTACTATTATACCTATGAGTGGTCTAAGTACTAAAATGCCCTTAATGAGACCTTTATATTACATTCTCCCCCTTTAATATAAAGTTTCAGCCTCGAAACTTGACGTACCTTGTGAGTCGAACAAAGTGGGATATTTCGATCGCATCTCTTTTTCAAGCTCCCACGTAGCCTCCCGAACATTGTGATTTGTCTACTACACCTTAACATACAGAATCGTCCTTCGCCTCAAGACTTGGTCTTTCCAATCGACAATTCGAAGCAGTTTCTCCCCATAAGACAAGTCCTCTCGAATGGCTAGCAGCTCATATTCTAACACATGATTAGGATCGGTGACATATCTCCTCAGTTAAGAAACGTGGAACATGTTATGAACCTTAGGCAACGTAGGAGGCAAAGCTATCCTGTACGCCAACTCTCCAACTCTCTCAAATATCTCAAATGGTTCCACATATCTCATACTCAATTTCTCGTTCTTTTCAAACCGCATTACTCCTTTAATCGGAAAAACCTTCAAATACACTTTGTCTCCCTAATGAAACTCTAACGGTCTCTGCTTCAAATTAGCCCAACTTGCTTGTCTATTTTGTGTTGCTTTCATTCTCTGCTTAACCACCGTGATATTCTCCACAGTAGCCTGTACTAACTTCGATCCCGTGATAGCTTTTTCGCCAACCATATCCCAATACAGAGGTGACTGGCACTTTCTCTTATATAGTGCCTTAAATGGAGTCATCCCGATACTACTGTGATAACTGTTGTTGTACAAGAACTCTATCAGTATCAGAGAATCCTTCCAACTACCTCCAAAATCTACCACACATGCCCGAAGCATGTCTTCCAGTGTCTAAATGGTACGTTTTGACTGTCCGTCCATCTGAGGGTAGTATGCAGTGCTGAGATTCAACTGGGCCCTCATAACCTGTTAGAAGCTTTTCCAAAATCGAGAAGTGAAGCGAGATCCAGATCGGATACAATGCTAGCTGAGACTCTGTGATATCGAACCACACGATCCGTGTACAGATTCGCCAAGGTATTCATGGAAGTGGTAGTAGCCATGGGTAAAAAATGGGCCAATTTCGTTAGTCTGTCAACAACTATCCAAATGGCATCACTACTTTGTCTTGTCTTTGGTAACCCAGTCACAAAATCCTTATTGATGTGCTTTCATTTTCACTCTGGTATTTTCAAAGGCTTCAATAGTCCCGCGGGTCATTGGTGCTTGGCTTTAATTTGTTGGTAGACCAAGCACCGTAATACATACTCCGCGATTTCTCTTTTCATTTCATCTACCAATAGTGCTGCTTCAAGTTTCGATACATCTTGGTACTACAAAGATGAATGAAAAACTTAGAGAAATGCACTTCAGCCATGACTTCATCTCTCAAGTCGGTATCTTTAGGCACAACTGGCCAATTCTTCATCCACAAATTGTCATCCTTATGCAACTAAAAGTCAACTAGTCCTTTGGTCCCAATTTTATCTTTGAGTTTCACCAATTCATTGTCTTTCCCTTGCACTTCCTTAATTCTCGAAACCAAGAAGAGTTGCCAACACATGTTGCGTGGAATTTATTATCTCTAAGTTCAATTCCTCCATTTGCCTACTCAACATTGCAACCATGGTTCCCGAATTTTTCCGGCTCAACACGTAAGTAACTTTGTTGACTTTTCCCGAGTGATAACTGATGGTGAGATTGTAGTCCTTTAGTAGCTCGAGCCACCTTCTCTGTCAGATATTCAACTCCTTCTTTTTGGGTAAACAGATATTTTAGACTCTTGTGATCTGTGAAAACCTAGCATGGCTCTCTGTACAGATAATGTCTTCAAATCTTCAGAGCGAAAACTACTGCTGCCACCTCTAAGTCATGGACTGGATAATTTTGCTCATATAGCTTCAACTGGCGAGAAGTATATGCTATTACCCTACCATTTTGTATCAACACACATCTCAGTCCGTTCTTGGAGGCATCATTATAGACAATAAATCTGTCTGAATTTGTCGATAAGGTAAGAACCGGTGCCGACATTAACTTATTTTTCAAGTCTTGAAAACTTATTTCACACTTGGAAGACCACTCGAACTTGACCCGTTTCTGAGTCAACTGGGTCATGGTAAAGAATCCATCTACGAACTTCCAGTAGTATCCGGCCAAACCCAGAAAACTTCTCACTTTAGCTACATTGGCTGGTCGGAGCCAGTTTACTATCGTTTCAATCTTCTTGGGATCCACTGACACTCCTTCTTCCGAGATGACATGACCAAGAAAGGCAACACTCCAGAGCCAAAATTCGCATTTGTTAAGCTTCGCGTACGGCTTCTCTTGCCTCAGAATCTACAAAGCCTCTCGAAGATGACTTTCATGCTCCACTTCATTCGGGGAATATATCAAGATATCATCGATGAATACCACCACGAACTTATCCAATTGCTCCTTGAACACCCTATTCATCAGGTTCATAAAAGCTGTAGGAGTATTGGTTAGTCCGAAAGGTATGACGAGAAACTCATAGTGTTCGTACCTGGTGCGAAACACACTCTTTGGAATATCCTCAAACTTAATTCATAACTGGTGGTATCCGGATCGGAGGTCAATTTTCGAGAATACCCTTACCCCCTTTAACTAATTGAACAGATCATCAATTCGGGGCAGCGAATATTTTTTCTTGACCGTCACCTTGTTGAGCTCTCGGTAATCAATACACAATAGCATGCTACCATCTTTCTTCTTCACAAATAATACCGAAACGCCCCAAGGAGACACACTCGGTCGAATCAGCTTCTTGTTAATCAAATCTTGAAGTTGGATCTTGAGTTCCTTTAACTCCGCAGGAGCCATCCGATAAGAAACCTTTGAGATTGGCTCAGCTCCCAGCGCTAGGTTGATCTCAAAATCGATCTCTCTTTTTGGGGACAAACCTAAGAACTCCTCAGGAAACATGTCAGGAAACTCTCTCACAATTGAAATATCCTCTAGTTTCAACTCCCTCTTCTTATCTGTGTCGACCACATACGCTAAAAAGTACTTACATCCCCTACTAATAGCCTTCATCGTCTGCAATGCTGATAAGATAGGTAGAGCTTTCTCTTTTCTGGGTTTCTCCTTGCAACCTTGGAATGAAAAGGGTGGAGTATTGGGAACACGAAAGTCGACCCTCTTCTCCCTACAGTCCATGTGAGTATAATACTGATAAAGCCAATTCATACCCAAGATAATATCAAATCTCCCTATGTTTAGTTGAACTAGGTCAGCTACAAATTTCCTTTCACCCAAGTCTAGGACACACCTCTTAAACACCACATTAGACACTAGAACTTTCCCTTCAAGTGTTTCTACCCTATAGGGTTCATTAAGCTGACAAGGTTCTACATTCATCAAAGGTGCACATTTTCTAAATACGAAAGAATGACATGCACCACAATCAAATAAGGTGAAAGCCGAAATTGAATTAACTTCTACCATACCTACCACGACATCCGTAGCTCCATCCGCCTCATCTTGAGTCAGAGCGTACACCTTGGAATTTGGAAGCGCACGGTTGGCATCAACAATTGCTGGGTTACCTTGCCTATAAGCCCCACCTGCTTGCTTGGGATTCAAAAATTCACTCACCTTGTGTCCTAATTGCTCGCAACCAAAGCAAGCCCTTGTCCTCCATCTACACTCCCCTGGGTGGACACGATGGCAATTCTGACATAGCTTGGCTCCGCCAATCGGGGCACGTCTCACTGAAGGCTGTTGATACTGACCAGCTGGTTGCGAACCCATCTACTTGGGTAGAAATCCCGATTGTGGTGGTCCCATCCCCGTGTAAGGCTGTATCGCCCGAGTAGTATGATCAGGTACCATAAATGGTCGGCTCCGTTGCTGTCGTGCTTCTGCTTCCTCCCTCTTGAGGTCTTGTTCAGCATCCAGACTCGCCTCGTACATCTGATCACATAAGGCATAGAAGTTGCCAGAGATCTTTGATTGAAAGCGGCCATTCAATCCCCCTTTGAAGGCCACCATCTTCATGGTCTCGTTAGCCATGGTGGAGGGGACGAAACGACCTAAGGACAAAAAGGTGGTGTAGTACTCTCTGACAGTCATAGCGCTTTGCTTCAAAGTATTGAACTACTGAATCTTTCGAATACGAATGGCCGGAGGGAAGTAGTGCTGCAGAAACACCCTCTGAAACTCATCCCAAGTCAAGGTGCGCCCGGAAGTCTCCATAGTCATTGCGACGCTATCCCACCATTTCTCAGCTTCTCCAACCAAGAATGAAGTGACTTCATAGGGTCTCACATCATCTGGCACCAAATGGTGGTGAATTTCTTCTCTACCTGCGACAGCCACCTCTCCGCTAGGTCAGGATTTGGGCCCCCTTCGAAGTTGGGGACATTCACCCGACTCAGCTCCTTAAAGTGATAACGGATGCTACCTGTATCTTCTTCGTTGCCTGCTGGACCTGTCCTATGCTGCATCTGATACTGTTGCCACCCATGCATAAATTGATAGGCAATAGAAAGAGTTGTCGGGTCGAGCTGTGGGGCCATAGGAATTGGGTGCTCCTATCTAGGGGGAGGAGTAACATGAGAGGTCCCCTCCTCTTGACGTCTACGAGCTGGCCTATGAACATCAGCCATAAAGCTCCCTAATGGCATTTCCATCTCCGCCTCCTCTCTCACATCCCCATCTGGACCTAAGTCCTCCACAAAGACGTCCTGATAGTCTGCTACCCTCTTACCATTCCCCTCTTCAATAGCCTCAACCCTTTGTCTACGTTTAGGCGGCATATTGTACACAAGTCACATTGGAAGCATTTCAACCCAAAAATCATCTATCACTATCTCACATATCAACTACAAGCTCCAAACAAGACATAAAAGACTAATTTTACCCAAAATAATTCAAACACAATTCACACTTAAGGCAATACAAAATGATTCAACTTAGGCTCTGATACCAATAAAAATATCACGCCCCGCGCCTGGGGACGTGGCACGCGCCATGCCCTAAGTTACACTAAAGTACAAAACTAATCAAATCACATACCAACCATTCTAATACCACAAAACATCACCTGAGTATATAAGTCATAAAATAACATAAATATCCATAAATACCAACTAAGACAATCCAAACCAACATATACAAACCACAGTATCGTTTATAGGCTCTAACATCTCAACAACATAATATAATATCGCATAAAGAAAGTCACATGGCTACAAGTACTAATATTCCGAATACAACTCTAATCTCATCATAACATAAGCTAGACAAGTAACAAGCCAACTCCTAAGCATAGCATCTCTAACACACCGGCTAACTCCAAGTGCTAGCCCACTCTTCTTCAACAAAGTCATCTGTTGCTGCATTTAAAAAACATGGGGTGAGCGATAAATCACCCAATAGGTAGTACAGGTATCACATTATGACTTGAAGATGTCATACACATATATACATTTCCAAAACACATTATCAATAGTCATATAAGTATAAAATAACGTGGCAGTTTCACATGCATACACAATCATAGATCAAAAGTCCCAAAACAATCATTGAGTTCAATCATTAGGTCTCAATTGACCCCGAATATCTAGTTGTTAACATGCCGGTTAACGCGCTCCAAAACCAACTTTTTACCAGTTGGTCCGATTCCAAAACTAGCTACCATCTGGCTAGTACAGTCCAAATACAATCAAACACCAAGTAAGGAACTAGTCCCATCAAAAGTCACCAAAATCAAGAACTCAATAGATCATTTGCCAAGTAATCAATTTATACCACGTTTATTCATTTCATATAACAAACACAAAGTAACCACATTCAAGCCAACTTTTATAGCAATAGAATTTAAAAACAGTTTTGGTTTATCAAAAAAATCGTTTTCAAAAGCAAAGGATACAAGCACCACTTACCTCGTTCCAATCTATCTCAAAAAGTTGGTCACTTTCCCCACCTAAAATAGGTCATTAAGCACTTAATTACACACTAATTCTATCAAAAAAATAATAACTTAAACTTAAACCTGAAACTTAAGAACGCAAAACGAAGCTAAAAGAGTCAAAATAGGGGTGATCCACGGGTCTGGGTCAAGTGATCTGCACTCGCAGATCAAACAAGCTGACCCGTAGATCTCCAACAGAGCTGAGCTGCTGGCTCACAGAGGCCAGCCGCGGGCGCGGCTGGTTGAAGCCCACCCACAGCTCACGAATCAAGGAGAAGTCGTGGGTGAGGCTCTAATCCTGCCCGTAGCCCGACCCTCCTGGCCGCATCTCGATCACGAAAAACTCAAAAATCTAAATACTCTTTTGCACATTTCATCAAACACTTCAAGACAATCCATTCCCAACTCAACAATTTCGAAAATGTGTTGCATAGTCCCTTAAACACACTCAAAACACATTATAATCAGAACCCAATAATTAAATATCAATTATCCATCATCGTTATTGCATAATCAACCCCAAACTCTTCCTTAATCATGCAATAACTATTCTAATCATCAGCATTAGACAAAACCCACATTAAGTAGAGTTAGATTAGAGGAATTGCCTTGGGTAATGGGTTGGGTTGAGGCCTCCAGGTCTCCCTTCCTTGATTGCCCTTGAATTTCCAAATCTTTTTCTTTTACTTTTAGAGAGAGAAAAGGGGTATTAAGAGAGTAATTGGGTAGAGAGAGAAAACATTAGGAGGCTAATGAAATGTAGGAAACCCTAGAATTATTAATTATGCCCTAATGACACAAAATGACAATTATACCTTTACTACCTAATATAATTTACTATTATACCTATTAGTGGTCTAAGTACTAAAATGCCCTTAATAAAACCTTAATATTACAGTTACCTTGTCAAAAGTTACCAAAGGATTAAAGGTCCTATTTCTTTCTTTCTCTTTTTCCTAGTCATTAAATTTTGACAGGGGCTATGTTCTACAAGCTAGGACTGCTATCTAGCTAGTTACCATCAAACCTATGTTCATTTTGTACACTAACAACTTCAAAAAAGGCAAATTAGCTTACTGGCTGTTAAAAGAACCCCTGTGACAAGTTTTGCATGAATTTCACAAGGAACTTCTGTTTTTTTTTTCCTTTGGTCTATTTCTGTTTTGATTTTGGTGGTGGCACTAGTAGAAAAGGACAAGAACCATAAGCTACTACAGTGAGACAATTCTCTTATAAGTTTGGGAGAAAGGGGTGAATTTTAAAGTATAATAGTGTCTTCTCCAACATGAGTTAAAATTAGGTAGAGATGAAACCATGACCCCAATTAGCTAATCTAGGAACGTGATTATTGATGATGAAACTAAAGGCGACCTGAAACAGGATAGTTAGAACCACTTTTAATTTCACTTGAAAATATGAGATCAAACTGATAGAATAAAAGTGGATATTAGGTAAATACTCTGCATGATTTACTGTGCCTTTTTACAATCCAGGGAAGGTTATAGGATTGTGTTTTTTATAAACAGTTACCGGTAGTTGGGGGCAATTTTCTCTGATTACTAGTCTTTTAAAGAAAAGTCCCCAATTGGGGGTCCTTTTTTTTGGTTTTTTGCATCTATGAATTTTTTTTTTAAATTGTGTGTTAGGTGTGTGCAGATGTGCATCAGACAAGCCAATGAGGGGTTGTGTACAATTTGAAAAAATTGTGAGAGTCACCACACATGGCCTATGAGGTAACTCTCACATGGTGAAAAAGCTGACACATATAAAAAAAAGGCTAATAATTTGAAAAAAAAATTTGCATTCAATTCTGTTACAAAAACAAAAAGGGTTTTTTGAATTAAGATAAATGACTAGTGAACACCTAAAATCAAAACTCTTTTTTTTTTTTTTTTTGTAAATCTTGGTATTGGAAAAACAAATTGGTTAAAAAAATTGAACTCCTAAATTTTTTTTTGGGGAAAAATTGAAGTCCTAAAATCATTTTTTTTTTTTTTGTAAATCTTGGTATTGTAATTTACTTTACACTCACAAATTCACATAATTTAGTCCCCAAAAGGTTTAAAAAAACTGGAGCTAATTGTTTTTACAAAGGTTAAAAAATTAAAGGCTATTTTTTAACATAATAACTCCACCAATAACTCACAAAATTGAAGCTAATTATGTGACACTCATAAATTCACATAATTGCAATCTACCAATAACATTATTATCAATAACATTTTTAACATAATAACTCCACCAATAACTCCATAATTGGTAGAGTTATCAAGCTAAATTTGAGAGGTTCCGCACAAGAGGTGTGGGTGACACTCACAAATGAAAATAATTGCAATTTAGTTTACCTCAATTGCAATTATTTTCATTTGTGAGTGTCACCGCACACCTCCCGTTCAATTGCAATTATTTTCATTTGTAAGTGTCACCGCACACCTCCCGTGCGGTGACACTCACACAATTTACAATTTTGCAATTAAGCCCCCAAAGGTAAAAAAAATTTTCAATTAAGACATTTGTTGGACCCCAAAGCTAAAAAACAAAAAAAATTCAATTAATACATTTTGAAAGTGGGTTTACGGTTTAGGAAAATGTTTTGTATATTAATAAATGCAATGAGTAAAATTTTAGGGTTAAGGGAAAATTGCAGTGAGTAAAATCTTCAATATGAAATAAGTGGTAAATTTTAGTATAAAAATAAAAATAGATTATCATAATGTATGTCACTACAATAAAAATATATTGTCATAATGTATGTCACTATAAAAAAAATAATAAAACAATAATAAAATTTACCACTTATTTCATATGAAAATTTTACTCACTGCAATTTTCCCTCAATCCTAAAATTTTACTCATTGCATTTATTAATACACGAAACATTTTCCTAAACCCTAAACCCACTTTCAAAATGTATTAATTGATTTTTTTTTTTTTTACCTATGGGGTCCAACAAATATCTTAAATGAAAATTTTTTGACCTTTGAGGGCTTAATTGCATAGTTGTAAATTTTGTGAGTGTCATTGCACGAGAGGTGTGTGGTGGCACTCCTGTGTGATGACACTCACAAATTTAGCATAATAAGTTCACCAATTATGGAGTTATTAGTGGAGTTATTATGCTAAAAATGTTATTGATAATAATGTTATTGGTAGATTGCAATTATGTGAATTTATGAGTGTCACATAATTAGCTTCAATTTTGTGAGTTATTGGTGGAGTTATTATGCTAAAAAATAGCCTTTAATTTTTTTAACCTTTGTAAAAAAAAAAATTAGCTTTAGTGTTTTTTAACCTGTTGGGGACTAAATTATGTGAATTTGTGAGTGTAAAGTAAATTACAATACCAAGATTTACAAAAAAAGAAAAAAAGAAAAATGATTTTAGAACTTCAATTTTTCCCAAAAAAAAAAATTAGGACTTCAATTTTTTTTTAACCAATTTGTTTTTCCAATACCAAGATTTACATACAAAAAAAAGAGAGTCTTGATTTTAGGGGTTCACTAATCATTTATCTTAATTCAATAAATCATTTTTTTTGGCAACAGAATTGAATACAATTTTTTTCAAATTATTAGCCTTTTTTTTATATACATGTCAGCTTTTTCACCATGTGATAGTCACCGCATAGACCTTGTGTGGTGACTCTCACAATTTTTTACTAATTTCAATTTAACCTCCAAAAGTAAAAAAAAAAAAAAAAAAAAGTTACTTTTATGGGCTACAATGCGATTGTCTAAAGTTGTGAGAGTTACCGCACAAAAGCTATGCGGTGACTCTCGCAATTTTTTTTCAAATTGCACACAACCCTCATTGGCTTGTCTGACACATATCTGCACACACTTGACGCATGATTAAAAAAAAAAAGAAATTTTATAGTCACAGCACACTATGTGTGTGGCGACTTTAGATGCAGAAAGCCAAAAAAAAAACCCAAACTAGGGACTTTTCTTTAAAAAGCCAATAATTAGAGAAAATTGCCACACTTCGGTGGTGATGGTTTAAAAAATGTCATATACAGTGTACACTTGTCTTTGAAGAGTCAGACAAGGCACGCCTTTCTATGGGTTTGAGTCGTTATCGAAGGTCGGCACCGTGCAGGAAATTCTTACCACTCATTAAGATCAACCAATAAAAGTTCTTGAGCTTCCACAAGTCTCCAAAAAAATTTCCTAGTCAACTGACGTGTCCAAAATGGAGCTTATTCTTTTCTCCTTGTTAGACTAGTCATGGAATTTATATTTCAAATAGGTCGTAGATGGTCTGTTTGCTGTTCTATGTTATTAGCCAGATAGGAAGTTCAGTATTATGGATCTTGGAATGGTTTTGGCTTTCATTTTGATTTGTCATATACAACCTCTCTCGGCTCAAGAAGGTAGGAAGTCCACTTCTACTTGCCCAGTTGATTTTCACTGTGGAAACCTTAGTCATATAAACTTCCCTTTCTTCAATTTATCGTATCCTCGTCGTTGTGGGTTGTGCATGGTCGACTGTGAGGCTAAACCATCTCCAAAAGTTGCACTTGGAATTCCAGCAGAGGAATGGTTTGAAGCAAAAAGCATACACAATTCTGTCATCAAGCTCTATGATCCAAAACGTCAAGATCTTTTGACTCATCAAGATTGCACTTTATTTTATAAAGATATACGTCTTCCAAATTCCCCTTCCATTTCATATTCAATATTACAAAATATCACACTCTACCGATGCAGCATAAATCCCGGAACACATCAGAGGCTTGCTGATCTTTTCAACGGGTACCAAAATTATAACGGATGTGATTATAAAAAGAATTTCACCATTTACTATCCAAATCCAGACCATCCCGCTGTCCAAGGGGACTTTAATGGAATTAATCAATCAAGCTGCTCAGCTGTCATTCTTCCAATTGTTTCGAGCTACAATGACTCAGGGCATCCTAAATTGTTTGAGTTCTTGACTGCTGAGTTCGATCTTCAGTGGCATGTATCCGATGACTGTTATGACTGTTACCATGAAGGAAACATGTGTCAAGTTGACTGGTCCATGGAATCGCGTTGTGCCCATGCTGAAACAGGCATATAGATACTCTTCTGCTGCTTTGTACAGTTTGCGTTTCTTTCTTACCTTGCAGTATCAAAATCTTCTTCCTTGATGTTACTCATTCTGGATGCATGATATTGTTTATTCTGTCTTCTTTATTCTGAAGTATGAACTGATCCCTTTTTTTATTAATCTGAATGCAGGTAAGAAGAAATTGAAAATCATACTAGGCACAGGTAAATCATGAATACTTCAGATTAATAATATGTAGTACATTATATGTATAATTATACTTCGAATCTTATTTCATTATTTTCTCTTATTTCACTATTTTCTTCCAGAATAACTCAATTGCCTTGCCCAAACCAATTTTTGCATCGAATGATCTATATTTGTCTTTTTATGTTTTTCAGTGACATTTGTAGTTGCAGCCATCATTTTAGCCGCAGTCGTCTTGCTTATTCGGTGCCGCAAGAAAGGAATTAATTGCGCCTCATACTTCCACTCAAGAAACACTTTAAAACCCTCCTCAAAACCGGACCTTGAAGGTGGCAGCACCTACTTTGGAGTGGCTGTGTTTTCCTACTCTCAACTCGAAGAAGCTACTAATAATTTTGATGCCTCTAAAGAACTTGGAGATGGAGGTTTTGGAACTGTTTATTTTGGTAAGGAGCACACAAGCAAATTCTGTATCAAGAATATAAATTATGACTTGGAACTATTACATAAATTGGATCGATCGTACCATAATAACATCTCATTTGTGTATCCAATTTCTTGTTTTGTGCAATCCAGGCAAGCTTCGTGATGGAAGAGAAGTTGCAGTTAAGCGTCTTTATGAGCACAATTTTAAGCGAATGGAACAGTTCATGAATGAGGTTAAAATTCTCACCCGTTTGAAGCACCGGAATCTTGTTACTCTTTATGGCTGCACCTCTAGTCGCAGTCGGGAACTACTCCTTGTTTATGAGTACATTCCTAATGGCACAGTTGCTGATCATCTCCATGGTGATAGACTGAAGGCTAAGTACCTCACCTGGCCACACAGGATGAATATTGCCATTGAAGCTGCTGATGCACTGGCTTATCTCCATAAATCGGATATAATTCACCGTGACGTCAAGACTGATAACATACTCCTTGATCATAACTTTTGTGTCAAAGTTGCAGATTTCGGGCTCTCCAGGCTGTTCCCAACTGATGTCACTCATATCTCAACTGCTCCACAGGGGCCTCCTGGCTATGTTGATCCAGAGTATCATCAATGTTACCAGCTTACCGATAAAAGTGATGTTTATAGCTTTGGCGTAGTCCTCATTGAGCTCATATCATCAATGCCTGCAGTTGATACAAGCAGGCATAGACATGAGATCAGTCTAGCTAACTTGGCAATAAACAGGATTCAAAAATGTGCATTTGACGAGTTGATTGATCCATCTCTCGGGTACAAGTCGGATACCGAAGTTATGAGGATGACAACTTCAGTAGCAGAGCTCGCTTTTAGGTGTTTGCAGCTTGACAAGGACGTGAGGCCTCAAATGGAGGAGGTCCTGGAGACCTTAAAAGATATACAGAATTGCAAAGATATCTTAGTTGATAAGACAGCTGAAACTAATGAAATGGCTATTGAGTCTAGAAGAGAAACGGTCGCTTCACCAGAATCGGAAGAAATTGTATTATTAAAGAATGTAAAATTTCCATCTTCACCAACATCTGTGGCTGATGTATGGGTCAGTGTCTCCTCTACTACTAGTACCAGTAGATGAGATCCTTGTCCACCTTATCTAGACTTAAGCATATCATAACACACCCATTTTATTTGCTGCAAATGAGTTCAGCACAACTTTTTGCTCTTTTGCATTTGCTTCCTTGTCTATGTTTTTCTCCAAAAAATGAATGAGAAGGTAAGAAGTTACGAGTGCATACCAATGTGTACACAGAGAATGCAGCAGCCTTTTGATATTGTGCTATGGAATTTTTCAAAGCAAATGAGCTGATGGGAAATTTGAAAAGAAGAAACAAGTTTCATAAGAAAATTGCACCGTACCAACGCTCTCCATTCTGCTGGAGCTGTGTGCAATTTATGCAGTCCTTGCTTCAAGCTTTTACTTGAGTGAGCACGAATAATGGGGATGAAATACTCCAGTTTCTCAATTTCATAGATATTACCGTAAGAATGTACATCTACAGATAAAACCTTTGCTGCAGCATGGGGCAGATTTAATCCGTGCATATTTAAATGTTGGGTCAGATCAGTCTCCTCTTCTAATAGTGCTGCTGCACAATTAAGTCGCCAGATAGAATACACATAGGATGAACCTTGCTTAAATAAAGTCATTTTTTGTTAAGTCCTCAACAATTACGTGTCAAGTTGGCTTCTTACAAAATGCACAGCATTATCCTTCTTATCCGCTGCAATTAGCTTTTCGACTCATTCTGTAAAAGGATCAGAATAACTTCTGCCAAACACCCCCTGATATTATTGAACCAGATTAATAAACTCAAAGCCAGGAAACTATAGAATTGTTTCGTACAGACAGAAGCGAAAAGTTATAAGCATATCTTCATCCTCAGTATCAGAGAAGTAATACTACTATGAACAATCACTAAATATTAAATGCACATGTTCACATAGACAACCATATGTACATCATCAAATGTAAACAGAAATTTCTAAAACTATGTTGCATGAAATGAAACATAACTTAAAACAGGAAGTTTCCAGGGGAAAAAAAAAGTGATATTTTTCAGAGAATATCACCGTTTACTGCATCCATTACCCTGATATGGGGCAAAGCTGGGAAAAACTTGAACTCAATAGTGACACCATCAACCCTGATATGAAAACCGGAATGGCTCAAACTCAATATTGACCCCAACCCTGGAGAACTACGCTCCAAATTTATTCAACTATCACGAAGGCACCTAAATCTGAAAGGTTTCATCAGGTACTAAAAAACGCACCGAATTTTTCTTGTTTCCAGCGACTCACTGGACTGGCACTCAAAATTTTTGGTTGGACTTTTTTTTTTTTCAACTTTTTATTATTTTATGAAAACATCTTTTCTTGTGGGTCTAAAGGAGGGAAAAGCCCAAACCCATTTACAGCAGCATTAGCAGAAAACAAATGACTGAATATCTGCTTCCCTCTGCCTTTTAGGCAAGATTGATGTTTCTAGTTTTTCCATGATGCAAACGTTTCTGAACCAGGAAAAAAGATCCAACAGTCTTGTATATTCTTACCAGTTTATATTTCTGGGGATTGCTACTAATTTGGGGTGTACTGGAGTGGGAAGGTGGGAAGGGAGGTTTGAGATGGAGTGTGCATCGCAATATACATGTTCATGATGCGTAACATTGTCCATACTATAACATTTAGCATATACAGACAGCAGGAACTAGACAAATTTAATGCATTTTTGTCATATGCAAATGTACAGAATTCGATGAATGCTCTTCTAACAAAAAGAAAAATGTACATGAAGCCAAATACAAACAAACAAGGACAAGCTCTTCTAACAACCAGCCGAGACAAAACCAAAAATAAGAGCATTCTTGTATTCATCTCCCTATCTAGCAACAACGAGTTTCCACTTAAGTTTTAGAGAGGATGCAATTATTGTCTAGTTATTAGCTTGTCAGAAGTTACCACAGGATTAAAGGTTTTATTGTTAGATGCATTTTGAGATTGATGTGAAGTACTCTTAGTTGCTTCTTCACTTCCTCCAGTTCTGTTATGGGAATTGATGTTGCTATCGGGTTTAGGCTCGGCTTTTGAGCAAGTTTCTGCTGGAGGTATGGCATTCTGCAAAAACCTATGTATCATTTCATAAGTTGTAAATGTAATAACAGCAGATGGAGTGGTTCTCATAAGATTTGTTGCACATCCACGGTAGAATCCAGGAAGACCGTCCCTTAAAAAAATCTTCTTAATGCAATCTTTAACGCCAGCATAATGGATTTCAGGATTCTTTAGTTGTCCTTGCTCTTGCAACCTGGAACGAACAACCTGGTGAATACGAAAATGAAACATTATGATTCATGGTTCAACTATGAGATAAATCCAAATAAAAGGAAGGCTATTTTGCTGCGGGGTGACTAGTGATTTATCAGAAAGAACAGAATCTCCTACCTCATGTGGGTAAGTCATTACAGAGGCAACAATTTTAGACATTGAGGAGGCAATTGCAACTTCCCCAGGACTTAACTCGTTGATTTTCTTGTTATCTGAAAAACACAAACATGACCACAGCTAATTAGAGAAAACATGATATAAAAATTCTTGCTTCAACAACCACTTACAAAAGTTAAAAGGTTCTCACTGCTTTTTGCCAAGTAGGACTTCATATGTTCATACGCTGGAAATTGGATTGCTACATGACTTATTCCAGCTAAAGATGGAAGAAGGCCACTGTATCAACCACAGAAAAAGGACACAAAAGAGAACAATCACATGTAAGATAGGCAATAGAGCAGTCATGCCTCCAATATTTATCAAATGATGCTTTGGCCAATGCATAATTCACTTGGGCAAATAAGATAACAAGTTGCATGATTGAACAGCTAGCTTGAGCTATCTTTGAACCCAGTAAAGAACTTAGGTGGACATAAAGGGGGGAGATTTTCCAAATTTGTTGTCATCTAAATCAAGCTGCACTGACCTGTACCATCCTCGAATTCCTTCTTCATGTGCTATTCGTCTCAAAGCAGACAATATGCCATGGTAAGGAACCACACCCTGCCTCATTCCCTGAGTCTACACAAAGTAAGAAAGAACGTAGTTTCAAGATTAACATATATACAGAAAGAAAATTTAGTCTGTTCAACTGGAATAAATAGTATTTCAGGTTTTTCAACTAAGTACACAAAAAAATCCCCTTACTCAATACATAAAAGCCTAAAAAATGATCGTCTGCCACATGATCACATCCTAGCTCCTAAAATATTTTTAGACTGGGATAAACTCGACCAGCTTTAGTCATAATTATTAATGGAATGAAGAATCTCAGACATAAAAATTGGCCTTGCAAAGAATGGGTTACGCAAATTTAATCAGCATGCAGGAAAACAAGCATTATGTCAAAACACAGCACAAGTCATCAAGTCCAATCCCCGTTTATCTGAAGACATCCTGTTGACAAAAAGGTTACTTGACAGCACAAAGTCATAGGCCCCAACAGAAACATGGAAAGCAAACAACTTGACCCAATGATCTTCATAGATGATGAATGAGAAGTAAATTCTTTTAGGGATTGCACAAGACTCAGCTCTATGACTCGCGATATATACTCTTCCTTTACACTTTTTAGAGTACTAGCATTATAAAGGAGATAAATCACTAAATCGTCTATGTTATACTCCAATACTTCTCTTGTAATCCATACCTCTCTAGGTAATTTGGAAACATACAATATGTTTATCTATGTTATCCAGACAACAAATGTATGTATCTTTTACAACAGATATAGACATTGAAGGAGGATAAGTATAAAGCTTCATGCTAAATCCAAACTAACTCAAAGGAAGAAATCTCAACTGTGTCTATGTTTGTGCACGCGCGTGTGTATTCTGAAGAGAAATTAACAAGCATGTGAATCAATCTTATTGTCACTGAGAAAAAAAGAACATCAAAATACCTGGAGTCGGGTCTTAACAACCCATAAAGGATTTGTTGCAATGGCTGTTGCTGCCCCAGCACCAGAAGCAGCAATCATATTTGCAGCAATAGTTAACTGACCACTGCTATCCACTGCATGTCCATCATATGAAATGGTAAGGAAAAAGTTCCACGATGTGACAAGGTTTTAATGGTCCAATAACTGCTTAACGATCAAAACAAGGTATAAGGTAAACAGTTATAAACATCCATACGAAACTCTAAAAATGTAACAGCAAAGCTGGTAACATGTGAAAACTAACCGCGTGAATGCAATAGGCTTTTGAGATGTCCATAAACAGTAAAGTATACCTGCACATGGCGAGAACTTATTTCACTAGGGGGTATATGAATAAAAAAGACGAGGAAACATTGTAATGCCCATATTAGGGGACTTATGAATGAAACGGATAAGAAATCTTTTAATGCCACTCAAATTACAAGAACATATTCCGAATACTAGCATTAAGGATATAAAGTCACTTCCAACTTGCTCTTGGTTGGGTGACTACAATGGCAGAAAGACTATGTGGTACTTGTATATTAGATATAATTCTACCTTCAAGCATTCATCAACATGTGGTTCGACTAGAGGGGAGTATGTAGAGGACGAGGAGCACAAGTTTGGGTGGAAGCATTCAAGCGCTAAATTTGCTTACTAGCAAAGCATACATTCTGTTCAAGAAATCTACTTCACTCCTCCATGCTACCAGCCTTCCACTCTCCCACTCCCCAAAAGAAAAGGGAAAAAAAGGGGTGGGTAGGAGCTGCAGAGGAACAGAAGAAGAATAGATTGAGGTGGCCGCATATGCAAAATCATCCACAGTGGAAAAACACTTTCCACCTCCATCAACATCTGGCTAGACTTGGGGGGAGTATGTAGAGGACTAGATCCACAAGTTTTGGTGGGAACATTCAAGTGTTAAATTTGCTTAATAGCAGAACATATATCCCGTCCAAGAAATCTACTTTACTCCTCCATGCCAACAGCCTCCCACTCTCCTACTCCCCATAAGAAAAAAAGAGAAAAAAAAAAAAAAAAGATGTTGGGGCAAGGGACGTGCAGATGAACAGAAGAAGAGAATATTGAGGGGACTGCATATGCATAACCATCCACAGCAGAATAACCCTTTCCAGCTCCATCAACATTAAGTGAGAAAAAGGAAAGATTTTACCATGGGAGAATGCTCAGAAAAATTGGGACAGCAAACATCCAAGCAGTCTAAAAATGCCATTTTGACTTTTTTTTTCTTATCATGTAGAAGTTTCAGACATGCATATATCACCAATATCCAAAAACTAAGATATTCACAGTAACCAACAGATGCTATTTATTTAACCATATATAACCAAAATACCAAACTTGGTTTTTCATATGCCAAATCCAATAAAAGTTCCAAAAATTATATTTGACAATATTCGATAACACAGCACTTACCGCCCAATTTGGAAGTAATGCTGCTAATGTGGGTGAAAGGCCCCGATACAGTCCCCGGAAACCTTCATTCCGTACTATACTTTGTAGGCTTGTAATAATGACACTGCCTGATCGTTGCCAAAAGATAAAAGGCATAAAGATACATAGCATAATATTCCCAAAAGAGAAGTAGAATAAGAAGACAGCAACAAAGGAAAGTGTTATTTGACAATATCTAAGATGGGGCTCTTACTATTCATATTAGAGGCAATTCAGGTTAAAAATAAGGGGAACCTACAACGTGATAGTTTAGTACATATACCTAGAGCAATATATTGTGCAAGGTGTATCTTGTTATGCTAGACTGAGTAGCATATTAATCTAAAACTACCCCTTCGCCCTAAATGCAAATCTGGAGGAATCTTACAAGCTTAGAGACATAAGAACCATTATATTTGCTCATAGGACGTGATTTTTTTTTTTTTATCACTATTATTACACGTGGGAGTGAAAACTCAACCATATCTTGTATATTCACCAAGTCTGCCCCAAATGCAAATCGGGATGAGTCTTATAATCTTAGAGACACTAGAATCACTACAGTTGCTCATACCACATGATTTCTTCGGATCATGACAATTACACGAGGGATTACAAACTTAACCCTATCTTGTGTATCCTCCAATTAGTTCTGATACATGTGATCAATTCGCTTCAATGTGTCATGGCCCACAAAATAACTTCCTTACACCAACTTGGTCGATGGAATAATTGAGCATTTGCGCAGGCCACATATTGCAAAACCATATTAAATTGTTTTCGTTTTAGAAACAAAAGGACTGCGCTTCAGGCTCTAAAAACCCCCTTTGGTTAGTTAAATAACAGAACTTGCTCAATAATTTGCTTTTTAGGCCCCAAAAGAGCTGGAAAAAAAAGTTGCACTATAAAGCCACAACAAAACTTCCTACATTAATGAAAATCACAAAGAAACAAATCCCACATTCCTTCATTAGCAAACAACTTTCTTGCTTTTTCTCGCCAAAAATTCCCATTTTCCAAACATTGATCGCTTAATTGCACAATTAGAGATTAAGCATTGCAAACTACTCCAAACAAAAATGAATTTTATCCATTAAATCATTAACACAAATAAAAAAAATACACAAAAAAATCCAATAATCAAAAGTACCACAAACCTCCACGACCAGAATCAGGCAAGCCACGAACTTGCAGCCTTGTTTTAACTACATCCAATGGGCACACAAATGTGGCAGCTATTGCACCTATAATTAAACAATCAAACAACAAATTTTTGCAATTAACCTAAACGACTATACAAAAAATACAATATTTAAGTAAATAAGTATTAACTAAAACCAAATTTAAGCGTTAAAAAAAAAAAAAAAAGAACTGCTAAATTGAGCTGTGCGGTCACCTGCAGCGGCACCGGCGCCAACGTCGCATATGACCTCTCTAATGCTCCGACGCTCGCCGGAGGCGGCGGCGCTGGACATCTTAGCTTTTGAAGAAATCAAATTTTCCTAATTTGATCCCAATTTTTTAAGAATTGAATAAATTAACTAACAAATAATTTTGTACAGCTACGACCATAGTGTATATACATACCGGTATTTTTAATTTATTAAATTTTTTTTATTTTAGGTGCAATGGGCGGTTGCGTCGATCTAAGGTCATTAGGACGTGTTTGACACCAGGGTAAAGAAGTAGACTAACGAATTTGTGTTTTGTGTGTGTGTGTGTGTTCTGGAGGGTGGGGGGTGGGTGCTTGGGAGATGGTGGTGGGGTAACCTCTGCTTGGAGCTACCCCAAAACCGTATAGAGTGGGGCATGCCCAGTAGGGAAAAAAATGTGAGAGGATTTCAAGAAGTAATGGATAAAACTGAAATCATTCTAATGCACTTTTTTTTTTTTTATCGTATGTATGTAATGTGATGAGGTGATTAACAATATAACATGTTGGTTGAAAAACGTGTTTTTTAAACATTCTGACATAAAAATTTTGTGTTTGTAGATAGTTCAAAGAGGTGTATCAATAATTCAATATCATTTCTTTCCATAAATTTTGCTCAATTTTAATGCTAATTTAACGAAAATGAAAATTACATACTCAAATAAAACTTCTTGCACATTATAACCATGATATTTTATCTACGGTAGATGTTTGTCTGTTGGCCTAAAAGGTATTAAAAAAGAGGTGCAAGAAGTAAATGTGCAAATATCATTTCTTATTTTTAATACATACATCTTTTTTTTTTTGTTAATACATCTTGAAAGACAATTTAATAGCATATGAAATTGGTGTACTTGGTATATTTATTATGATTAGATAATCTTTTTTTTTTCCCTTTTTTGGTTGCTGGATGGGAACGCTTCCTTTTGAGAGGAGAGGATGGGGGAGAGAAAAGAAGGGAATCAGACAAAAAGTTGGATCCCCCAAAGAAAAGTAAGAGGGAATTTTTTTTTTTTTTTTAGCTGGAAAAGACGAGTGATATTCATACATAATAACTCACATTATAGTCATCATACCATAATATTCAGAACACAACCAAACCAGACTTAGACACTAGAGAGAAATAGAACTCTCTAACACTACTTAACAACAACATACAGATGAACAAGCGATTAAACCCCCCAATTCTAGCTACACACGAGCCTAACTGATCATACTGCAATACTTTCATAAGAAACGGTGGAGGATGAAAAAACACCATATCCTGAAATGCTTCAAGATGGTACGCCAATTTGGACAAAATATCTGCTGCCATGTTTCCTTCACGGTGGGTGAAATGAAGCTGGATACTTTGGAAAGAGGGGAAGAAGCTGAAAAGTAAGAGGGATTTGGGATCCCCAAAACTTTAAAAAAATTTCTTCCCACAGCTGGGAAGAAGAGGATGGGAATGGAAGGCTCAAGTGCTATTTTTTCATATCAATTTTACCCTTAAAAGCTGTAGGCCTTAGGTGCAATTTAAGAGGGGAGGGGTGAGTTAAGTTTCTTTAAACTTAACTTGGTTATAGTAAATTTTCAAAAATAAATTTACCAAGTGATCAATCAAGTTTTTAAAGCAACAATAATCACAAATTGAAATGAAATAAGAAAAGAGATAAATTAATCAAACCAAAATGCTTCCAAATTTCATCAAACTTGAATGTTCAATAACACTTGAATTTCTTCACTTCTAAGTGGTTCAAGACCAACTTGTCCAATGAAATAGTTCACCTCTTACTTACTCTAAACACTCCCTAGTTGAGCTAAGAGATTTCACAACTCTCAAACTAATCTTTCAACTATACAATTGAATTGAATACTCTTTACAAAGAAGAATTCAAACTTAGCTCACAATATACAACAAAAAGAAAAATCACTTTTTCTTGCTCAAATTCACTTCTCAAAGCTCAATACTACTCAATACAACAATTAGCAATAAATTTGAATTTTATTGTTTATATAGTTCATCAAAAATGGCCTACAACTATCCTCCAATGGTCAAGCATTAAATGTAGAAAAACTAATTGTTGGGACGTTTAGCCGGTCTAATTCTCAAGCTGTTGTCCAAACCAATGTCCGAAGTTATCATTGTTGTGTTGAATATTATTGCTTTAGACGGCTGAAGAAGATGGCCTTCATCCGAATCAGTGTCTAAAAGTTTTTGACTTTTCTAAGTTTCGTTCGGACAATTGATAGGACGTTCAATATACTATCCGAAAGTTTCTAACTTTTTTGGGTTTCATTCGAACGGGCGACCAGGCATCTAGTATGTTGTTCGAAAGCTTCTGTCCCTTTTGAAGACTATTCAAATGTCCAAACAATTATATGAAAAAGTGTCCGAAAGTTATGTCCTTTGTGGCTGGCATTCGGACGATTGAAACATTGACCGAAGACTTGTCCGAAGACACCTTGAACGACTAAAGAACAAGATTATTGTCTGAACATCCATACTGCATTTTTGAATCAATCTTCCAATATGAGCAAATCCACTTGAATCCTGTTTAATGCCGCACAACGTTTCTAAACAAGGATAATTAGTAGCATTGATGTTTGTTATCATCAAAATTAGAATTACAAAAGCACACCCTTCTTTCTCACTTAAACGTTGGGGTGTCAACAGATTAAGTTCAGGCCGAAATTAAATTTTTTGGTCCCTATTTTGTTTAAGCAAAATGGACCTAGATTTGACATGCATACCTAACAGGTCTTACATTTGATTTCCCAAATTCAGGTCCAATCTGGTCTCCATACGAGTCGGGTTGGATTCAGATTTAGATTCATATGGAAGTGTAAAATACCTATATATGTTTTATTATTGTTGTAGGGTTTGGGTTATTGGGTATTAGAAGTATAAATACACACACACACACACATACATTATATAATTATTATTTATTTAAGCAGGTCCAAGTCAAGTCATATAAGAATGCAATATTTCGTATTTGGTTTGCTTTTATTAGGAGAAACGGATCTGGTATCGGGTCAGGTAAGCAGAATTATATTTATATCTGTAGCCAAAAAATGCTTTGTTTGTTTGTTGGTATTTTTTTAAAAACATATTTTTAAAAACTTCAAACACGTTTTTCTTTTTTTTTTTTTTGGTAGTAGAGGAAATGTCAAATATATACAATGACTAAAGTTAACTGGCTCTCTCCCAATTAACTTGTGCTAAATCTGCTTGTATGAAAAAGCCTAACCCAGCAGGAGGTTGGCTACAAAACACAAAAGAATTATCTGACTTTACACCATAATTAGCTAAGAAATCTGCACAGCTATTTGCTTCCCTATAGGTATGAATGAATTTATATCAATTCCCTTAAGCATAGAACTTGCTTTCTGCTAACAAACCACCAACATGAGGGGAAACTTCACATCTATTCTCTAACATGTCCACAGCCAATCTTGAGTCTGATTCCACAATTAAATGCTTTATTCCCATCTCTTTTGCAATTTTAATTCCTGCTCTGATGCTCCAAAGTTCTGCAACTAGACTTGTAGAGATGCCAATTTTTCCATAGTAGCCACCAATCCACTTTCCTTGATCATCTCTGAATATTCCTCCAATACCTGCTTCCCCTGGATTCCCTTTTACTGCACCATCTGTGTTGAGCTTGATAAAACCTGCAGAAGGAAAGTTCCAATGGATTAATTTCGTATCCTTTGGCATAACAATATGCTTACCTTCCATAAATGCTGTATTTATCTCCTGAGCATAGGTTAGCACCAAGTTTAGCAGTAGGCAACAGGTGGCTTCATACTACCTTCAAAGCATTCCTAGGTTTCTATCTTTCCAAATATGCCAAATGATAGTCGTAAATAGAACATTCCATGGTACATTCATTTAGACACTCTGTCCCTCCATCTCAAATTATATTCAATCCAGTCAAACTATATTCATGTTCAATTCTTGCACTATTTCACTGTTAGGTAAAAAAAAGCTCCAAACTTGTTTTGCTTTTGGGCAGTCCCTAAAACAGATGATTGATGTCCTCCTTAATACAATCGCATCTCTGGCAAGAAGCTATCAGCTGTAAACTTTCTCCTCACTCTCATTTCATTAGTGAGAAGCTTCCCATGCTTAATTAGCCAAATAAAGCCTTTCAGCTTCTGAGGAAGTCTCATCTTCCAAATCCAATTCCAACCACCATTAGCTCGAAGAGTTCCTGCCAAGTCTCTTATAGGCAGATTTGGTGGTGAATTTTCCCGAGCTCTTAGGACCCCATGTAGGTTTGTCTTCAGAGGTAGTAGCTCTTGGAATAGGGATTAGCAATAATAGCTTGAACAACTTCCACTAGGAGCATGTTCCTTAAGTAGTCCATATCCCAATTTCCATCTGCACAAAGAACTTCAGAAACTTTAAGAGTGTGGATCAGCTTCATTAAGTACCTTTCAAACTAAAATAATACAAAGGTTTATCAAGAACCCACCAGTCATACCAGAAGGAGATACAATTACCTCTTCCTACAACCCGTTTGGTGTTATTTGCAATGAAATCTTTAGTTGCAGTAATTGCCCTCCAAATGTGAGATGCAGGTCTTTTGGAAGAATAATCCTTCAAAGAGCTATTCCTGAAGATATTTGGCCTTCAAAGTTTGATTCCATGGCTGATCCATACCTGTGCTCACTTTCCAACCTAGCTTAGCCAGCATAGCCATATTGTTCCTACTGCTTTCCCTTAAACCCAAGCCCTCCACAGATTTGTTTTGACAAACTATTTCTCAATTAACCAAATGGACTTTACCTTCCCTCTCAACATTGCCCCATAAAAAATTCCTATTGATTCTAGTCCACTTGTCTACAAACTGAGATAGGAAGCAAGGTTAGTTTGCATAGTGTATTTTCTTTAAAGATCGTTGAGTGAAAGTGGCCATAATACTTTTCTTTACAATTAAGACTAGAACGACTTTGCATTTAAAATTAATGAAATAGTACATGGTTAAACATGAAGGGCATACGATTTTCTTCGTATAAGAATATGCAGCGACATTTTTTCATTTTTCTAGTTATGGTTTTTCTTATTTGGCTTTTTAATTTCCTTTGAGGTATGTAGTATAGCAATTAGCGATAATCAATCAATTGTGTTCCTATTTACCCAATAATTGGACCAAAGTTCCTGTCAACCAATCAAGCTTAGTGGAGTTTAACAAGCACGCAATACAAATGGTAGCACACACCCAATTTAACCCCACTTTATTTTTGTATTTCGTCAAGTACAATGTAAAAAATAACTTTACTCGTACAACTTGTTAGGAACTACGTACACTTTTAGTAAAACTATTTATTCTCAAAATAATTCAAATTTTTTTTATCATCCTCAACAATTGAAACTTTAATCTTTAGATGCTTGCAAGAACCCTATTTTTTCAGGACATATAAATATACTAAGGGGATGTTTAGTTTAGAAAAGTCAATAAGGGGAATGAGTGTCAATAGTAATGATACCATTGTTGATGTTTAGAAAATACCTATTATTATTTTTCAATTGCAATGAAAGTGATTAATTTGAACCTTTATGATTTCTCCAAAAATGCTGTTTTATCAAACTTATTACCCTTTGGGGAGGAATGGTATCAATTCCATTACCAAATCAAACATGTTGAGGTAAATCATCAAAACTCACACTCATGGTAGGAATTATGATATTAATAATAATAGTGATTGAGTGATTTGAACCAAACGATTCCTAAATATTAATTACAAATGTATATTGTAATACACCTGTCCCATATCAGAAAAGCTAAGTTACACAAATTAATATATAAGTTGAGTTTAAGTACATAAATTTAATTTAAAATATTTATTTTGAACTAGCAAATACGGATCTAAATAATTGGACTCAGTTGTCGAAACTGATAACGCGGGCTGGAGACGTGGCACATATGGTATAAAGATCAGGCGTCAGCCCATGTGGTCTTTGCGGCTACTATCCCTTGAATTCAGCTACGTGGAATGGACAGCAAAGTGGGCATATATTGAAGGTGACTTACAAATTTTAAACTAAGACAAGACGAGCCCAACAGATAATAACTGTCTCAAACTACTAAATAGACGTGTAGGGTAGGAAAAAGTAAACATCAAACGTTGTTTTAGATATTAAAACCAAAAAAATGTCAGTCATTCAAACCAAAGTGAAGTTAAAATCAAAATTCAAGATAATTCTTTTTGGTAATCGTTGAGACCATTCTACTTCAAAATGCATTTATTTCAGTCTAGTATTGAGTAATGGATGAGAAGATTTCAGTTGGAGAGAATTTTGTGATTTTCCCCGGCTGAGAATTTATGATTACATCTATCATGAAAACGACTAGTAATTACTACTATTTAGAGATATAGCTTCTTACAGGTTTATAGCAATTAAAGAGCTCAAATATATGCTATTGAGTGATGTTGAAGATAATGTAACATTTAAACAGAATTTTCTACTCCACCATGTGCTTGTGTTTTTATCAGTTGTCATGTCTTGTTTCCTTCCAAAATGGAGAAGGAAGCAAGAATTGATCCCCACCTAATTTCATTGATTAATCTTATACATACTAAAATTATAATCATTATTTTTTGGCACAAGATAATTTAAATGCGTGCCACGTTATGAGAAAGAAAATTAATTTCAGATATAAGTATAACTGATGTATCATAAATGTAAACTCGCTTTTTTATAAGAATTTTGACAAATATAAGCCTATATAACAATAATCCTTTTTCTATCTCCATAAGTACTAGAAGCAAACTCCACTAATGTTCGCATAATGTTTTTCCGCCTTTTCAGTTTTCCCCAATCACACGATGTAAAGTTATGATCAAACATAATCAAACATATAAATAATGTCAATTCACATACCAATTGAACGGATCAAATAGAGGGTCGAGCGATTAGAGCTCTATGACTCTAGTCCAGATGTCGGGGTTCGAATCCTATCGACATAATTCAAAAAAAAAAAATACCAATTGAACACACAACTTTTGCTTCCTCGAACATTTACTACTCGATCTAATTATTCAGTTACCAGAATATAATCCCATTGAAAATGTCTATGTAAACTAGAATCAATAAACATTTCTATCTAATGCAATAATAGGAATTTCTTACTTTTTATCTTTATTTTTAATTTTTAAAAAAAAACTTAAATACATTAGCAACAACCCACAAAACTAAATAGCTAAAATAACATATTTTGATCTCATAAAATTTTTATAAGAACTAAATTTTATAAATAATTTTTAATTTTTGTTACTTGTAGATACTTTCATGTGTGCTTTAATCAATATTATAATTACCATAGTCTACTTTTTAACCAAACGGACAGTGAAAAACAAAAGTGATGCAATCATCCTCGAAAGGCCATAATTACTTTTACACAGAAACACATGGAAAACTGCAGATCTTTCCGCACGTGTCAGCTTTTACCTCATAAAAGCCCTTTTGGCCCCATCTTTCTTCCGTTTCTTTACTTCTTCCGTTTCTTTACTTGATTTTCACATTTTTATCCCTCTTCTCCATAAGGGAAAGGAAAAATGGTCCATAGATTTGGATAAATCAAAGATGGGTCACTTGTCACTTTTCCTAATAGGTGGCTTCCACTTCTACCTCCACTTCCAAACATTTTTTTAGCAAAGTTTTTTTTTTTGTTTTTTAGCAAAGTTATTTATTCATTACATCTATAGAACAAGTATTATTTAAGGCATGAAGACAATAAATATAAATTTGTGTATTTATATATATTTCACAAGTGTCTAATGTGTAACCCAAAAAAAAAAAATCCTTAGTCAATTGTGTCTGACATCAATACGGAATTTAGAATATCTAAAATATAAATTAAAGTAAACAGCGAGATAAATGTCTGGATTGTGTTCTTTAAAAGAGTATTTTGAAAAATAATAGTGTAACAATTTGTTTAGAAATTTATAAGATATAAATTGAAAAGATAATTAGAAATCTCAAAAAAATTTAAAATGTTATCCAAAATATGCCTATAATGTTTTTGAATTTTGAAGAAAGGTTTCAAATATCAATATTCAACTACAAATCAATTTTTTGTTAAGTCATTATTCTATTTATTGTTCTGTTGCCTATTTTTTCCTTTCTTTTTCAAGCCAGCTAATTCCTCCAATCCTTCATCCATTTTCTTCCTTAAAATAATACACTCCATAATAAAGTCAGCTTCCTTCTCATCAAGGTATATTCATTTCGCCTGTAATTACATTGCCTCCTTGAAATCACTAGTTTTTTAATTGCTGAAAAGAAAGTATCTTTCCTTTGCCTTTCTTAAGGCTAGTGTTGGAATGTGCCTTTGCTGACCTGTTTCTTTGTTAAACAATTCAGTGAATTCACTCATTTACACACACTACACACACTAACCATATATAAACATGTCTATGAAATTGTGGGGTGTGTTTCCTCTAGTCTAGAATGTTGGTTTCTCTTTCCTTTTTTGTTTCTTTTTTTTTTCTAAAGGTTTAAGTAATGGGACTTTGATGATTGGACCATTACAGTTCATACCTTGTCATCAATCCGCGTTTTCTTGATTTTCCTTCTTTATTACTCGTGTATTTTCTTCAAGCAAAAACAATTTGTTTTGCAGTCACTGTCAGATCTGCATTTTGGCTTTTATTTGTGGAGAGAAACATAGTACTCCCAGAACAAAGGCTTCTGTTTAAGGTAAATCCACTATTTTATTTTATGGTTTTCAACTTAAATGCTGCCTTTTGCAATGGCTTTGCAGTGTTTTGAGAACTTGGTTTTCAGGGCTTGTCAAATCTTAGTCTGACACTGGTATTTTGTTTTTGTCTGTGCCATGGTTTTCAGATAAAGTTTGCAACTTTAAGCTTGTTTCGGGATTTGGGAAAATCTTGTATTTTTTTGAAGATGGTTTTTCTGGGATGCAATTCCTTTGGAGAACAGTGAACTGAGCTCTTGAATTGTTTGTAGATTGTAGAAGAGGAATTTTATCTTCCGTTCAATGTTGACGAGTGGCGGTGGAAATGTGGATATGCAAAGATTAGTGTGAGTTTTGGGATAAGAAGGGCTGGGAGTTCTGTAGAATTGGGGGGGTTTTGAGGGGTGGAGTAGGTGATACTAAGAATGGGGTCAAGGGAAGAGAGACACAAATATCAGCATGATCTTGTACCATTAGCTGCATTGATAAGTAGAGAACTGAGAATTGAAAGAATGGAGAAGCCAACTGTGAGGTATGGTTGTGCAGCTCAGTCCAGAAAAGGGGAGGATTATGTTTTGACTAAGACAGATTGCCAGAGGGTTTTGGGGAATCCTTCATCATCGTTCTCTGTTTTTGCTGTAAGTATTCCAAACCAACACCCCCCCCCCCCCCCATCCCCACCCCATCCCCCAACCCCCAAAACCAAAAACAGAAAAACCAAAAAAAAAAAACCCAAAACCAAAAAATCCCAAAAAAAAAAAACCAAAAACAAAAACAAAAACCCACAACAAACACCCAAAAAAAAAAAAAAAAAAAATCTCTCTCTCAAGTACTCTTAAGCTGGATATGAATTTGTTGTTAGATAACTGATCAGTGTTCTATTTTTTGCACTTCATTTCTGGAACATGGTTGGGATCTCTGTCTGATTTTCTGTTCTCTGTACTTAAGATTGCTCTCTTTCTGAAGTACTCTTAAGCTGAATACGAAATTGTTGTAAGAGAACTGATCAGTGTTCTATTTTCTGCACTTTATTTCTGGAAAATGGTTGGGATCTCTGTTTGATTTTATGTTCTCTGTGCTTATGCTTGCATATCTATCTGTTGAGGATGCTTGGCTTAAGGAAGCTAATGGATTTGGCTAGTTGAGAAATTACTTAGTTTTTAAATCATTGAGTTCTTCTGGCAGTTTATTCTTTGCAGAGCACTAAAGGAACCCAACGCAGTGAATTTGTGATAGTTTTTCCTTTTCTTGTAGACTTAAATAAGGATGTAGAAGCATAGATAGTTCTCACAGTCCTAGGTTCAACCAAAGAAAAGGGAACATGTCATTAAGAAGTAGTGGAACTCAGACATAGAAAATGCTCTCAGTTGATGTAGAGAGATATGATATGCTTCTGGTGGTAGAAAGTGAATTTTCAGAAATCAGTTGAATGAGTTATAATATTGTGAACTGGCAAGTTTCTGTTGTATAATATGATATCATTGTTTTAACAACTTCAGGTCTTTGATGGGCACAATGGGAATGCTGCTGCAATATTTACTAGGGATAATTTGTTAAATCATGTTTTGAGTGCCATTCCTCGTGGGCTTGGACGGGAAGAGTGGCTACAAGCTCTACCTCGGGCATTAGTTGCTGGTTTTGTGAAAACTGACAAAGAGTTCCAGAGCAGAGGCATGACATTTGGCACTTGTAAATATTACCGTATATTTAGCATGTTTTTATGATCTTAAAGAGACTAATGCTTTTTATCCTTATCCTGTTTGCAACAGGGCAAACTTCTGGAACCACAGCAACATTTGTGATAGTTGATGGATGGACTGTGACAGTTGCATCTGTTGGTGATTCACGCTGTGTTTTGGATACACAGGGTGATGCTGTTGCGGCATTGACTGTTGATCATAGACTTGAAGAAAATGTTGAGGAGTAAATACCTATCTTTTAACTACTATATTTGATCTTCTTGTGGGCAGAATTAATCTGTCTTTGAATTGCAGAAGAGAACGTGTTACAGCAAGCGGAGGTGAAGTTGGGAGGCTGAGCATCTTTGGCGGTTCTGAGGTAAGGTTGTTTTATAGTCAATATACCTACGTGTATGCTTTTGGTGGTTGTACCAAAGTGATTTATCACATACTCAGATGCATCTTAATTGGTTTTCTGATTGTGAAATCGCATGCTTAATTTATGTTCACAGATAGGTCCTCTCCGATGCTGGCCAGGGGGTTTATGCCTTTCAAGGTCAATTGGAGACATGGATGTTGGGGAATTTATTGTTCCAATACCTTATGTCAAACAAGTGAAGGTATATGCTAAGTTATTGGCTTCTTTTCTTCTAGCTTCTTTTCTTCTAGACTTATTCATTTAGTATTACTCTATTATTTTCTCTTCAGTATGTTTTCTTCCACTTGTTCTCATTGTTTCTTACATAAAATTGGTTCATTCTTCTGTAGATAATGGTGAATTAGTTAATAGCTTGGTTATTGACCTGCCTGTTTTCTCTTGTTGATTTTCTGGTCTAGCTATCAAGTGCAGGTGGAAGGCTGATAATTGCATCTGATGGTATTTGGGATGCATTATCATCAGACACTGGCAGCAAAATCTTGTCGTGGATTGCCTGCTGAACTGGCTGCTAGACAAGTGGTTAAGGTAATGTAATCATGCTTCTGTATTTCTTAGCTAATTAAGAATCTGCATTCACGACATTCATGCACACAACCACCTTACATCTATACACCTGGGGGATTTGAGTGGTGGTGAAGTTACATGGTAAATAGATTTTTGAGAAAATGTTCATATTACATCCTTTTTTAGGAAGCGTTGAGGACACGGGGGCTAAAGGATGATACAACCTGCATAGTTGTTGACATAATTCCTCCTGATAACTACTGTACAACCTTCCCCTCCTCCAAAGAAGCATAACAAGTTCCGAGCATTTTTCTTCAGAAAGAAATCCCGTGATTCTTCCAGTAGACTATCAAAGAAGCTATCGGCTGTAGGTATAGTGGAAGAATTATTTGAAGAAGGATCTGCAATGCTTGCCGAAAGGTGAGATTTCTGTGTTCTGTGGCATTTAATTTTCATACTAAGAAACTATCTTGGCAATTTTGATGTTTTTCTCATAAAAATGGCAGTGCAAATAGCAGAGATACGCTAAAGTTACTAGTTAATGCAAGGTAGTGGTCCAATATTTGACCTAACTTTCTGGGTCTTCTTAACCTTCCTCGCCCATATTTTTGCCATTTTGGGATGTGGTTGATGAATTAGGGTAACCACATTGTCAGGATCAGGACAAATTATTGACTCCACTATTATCTGCTATTCATTTTTGGGAAATTGCTAATTCAGTGACTTGAAGGGGCACTTATTCAGTCGATTTCTGCATTTTGTAAGTCATTTATAGTACTGGATAGCATGATACAATTGAACCTTGTTAGGATACTGGGGAACTTATATCAGGTCATGCTCCTTCAGATATCAGTCCTTTTTTACTTCTTCATTCGTACGGAAAACGGTTTTAATGGCTAGTAAACCATTTTTCAATCTTCATCATATTTTGACAATCAACTATTTGAACTGTCACCAAATTCTTCAAAACGTAAAGTTACATTGAGAAGCAAATGCTCACGCAAGCATCCGTGATTTGTTTAACAGTATGTCCGCATCTATAATAATTAAAAGCGATATTGAATCTTCCTCACTAAACCCCACCATATGGTTCCTCAAACAACTATCATCGTTGTGAACTCGAATGCACAGAGAGCAGAATAGACACGAGAATCAATCCTTTTCTTTTAACTCCACTAGAATGATAGCATTACTAGCCCAAATCTCTGAAAAAGTGCTAATCGTGAATTGTATTTTGTCTTTTTTCTTGGCTAATTAATCAAATTTGTGACATGTCCTGTTGGTCATGTTTTTGGCACTTTGGTGATTTGATAGCAGTTGTACAAGCTGTGTAAGTGGCTAGCTGCTGGATGCAAGTTTACTTGCTTTTACTGCTTTTATATTTCAAGTGGAAGTAGATTCTCATTTTTAGTGATTTGATATGTTTAATCCAAGAAATGAAACATGATCTGTGTTTTTCTCGTCTTTCTTATCCTTTTTTCTTACCTTATCTCTATTTTCTTGCCCCTTATATCAAATGACACCAAAGATGCTCATAAATTATGTCCTTGAGTAAGTTTTCCCATACACTTCTGAGTTTTAGAACACACTTTGTTAACCTCAAATGTTTCTGGGGAAAGAATACATACTTCTTTGACAGCTGGTGATCAGAATGGATTTCCAGTAATTGGAATAGTGTCTGCCTTTATTTTATCGAACTTCAGCTAACTAGCTTCAGAATTTTCTGCTAAAGGAACACTTTCCTGGTCATTGCATTATATGGTCCCAATGCTTAATGATAAAATCATTGGTCATCCATAAATCACACTCTGAATTGGCCTGCATTTTCTATTTTGTGACTTGTTATTATATTGGATATTCATTAGAATTTAGTATCCGTCCAAAAGAAAAGAAAAGGGAGCGCATATTTGTTGCATGTGAGATAGTTTTTCAAATTCTTTCTTGCATATATTTTACAGATTGGGAAATGATGACTGTCAAACAACAGCTGGTCTCTTCATATGTGCTGTTTGCCAGACTGATCTTGCTCCAAGTGAAGGCATTTCTGTTCATGCTGGTTCCATATTCTCCACTAGCTCGACTCCTTGGCAGGGCCCTTTCCTTTGTGCTGATTGTCGTAACAAGAAGGATGCCATGGAAGGAAAACGGCCTAGTGGAGTAAAAGTAGTTTAATTCCTCCATTATTTTCGCTCAATTTTCTCATCACAATTCTTTCTCATTAATTCCTAATATTCTCGGTTGGTCAATTATTTGTATCTAAAATGGTGTCACACCATAATGTATATGTAATATCTGCATATAATGTATAACAACTAATGAGTTTGCCAATATAAAGATATTCAGAATTTTATGTCTATGTTCTTGCGGCCATCCAATTTTGGCCGAGCCATACAAATATGATTGTTCTTACAAGAATGGTCATGTTTCTTGCTCCAGAAAGTAAACTTCTACGTATCCTTCACCTTTTCTTTGTTTCTTTTATGTTGTCTTCAAGATGCTAGCTTGAAGTAGGAAGATCTATCCTATTGTGTCCTGCAGACAAATTGAGGACCTTGGTGCATAACTGTTCTTGTCCATCTGCAGAGTAATCAGTAACATGTCAACTATCAAACTCTAATAATAACAAATAGAGATACTGCTGTGGAATCCAAAAAATTTCCTTTCAAGATTGAAGTTACAGTCTATCCCAGTGTGAGCTTGCAAGTTCGTAAAAATTGGAGGATATATTGGGAAGGAAAAATGTCATAAATGCTAAAACATTTTATTTGATGTATACCGACGCTAAAACGTCGTGGTAGTGCTATGTATAACAATTTCCAAAGTGATTCCAAAATTCTTTTCTTTCAAATTTTCATTTTTCTTTTTTGAAGGAAACGATTTAAATTCTTGTGTGTTAGGACTGTCTATTTTTACCTTTTCTAAGTCTATCAATATCTTGTTGGGAAAATGTGAACAAACTAGTAGGTAAGACAATGGAAGGTTGAAGTAGAAATGATAGGCTTTGACGTGTATATCACTTTTCTTGAGGAAATTTGCCCCCAATATAATGCTACTTGAGTTTTAATGGCAATCCCCTCCAGGAATAACAAAGTCAAAATAGTATTTCCCTCTAGCAAAAGAGAAATACTCCCAAAAGAATGTAAAGAGAATGATATGTCTAATATTTGTAGTATTTGCAATTTTAGGAAGAATAATGCTTGATTAGATTCTGAATATCTAAAACTCTAGCACTTATAGAGTTTTTTCTCAGACCTCTTTATGAATATTCATGTCTTTTGAATATATTCATTCATGAAAAGATATCTTTTCATTTGAAGACATTCAAATGAAATAGTAGCTTTTCAATAGAAAACTGAATGAAATCATGTCTTTTGAACATTAAAACTTCTTCCTAATTATATTGTGTCTGTTCAAAAATGTCTCTTGAAGAAAACTCTTCAAAATTGCAGACAAAAATTTAAACGTCATTTTTTTGGGATTAGTAGCGGCTTGAGCTGCGACCTCTTTGCTTCTGGGATTAGGATCGTTTTGCTTCTGTCCGCGAGTTGCGGCCTCCTTGCCCGCGACTTAGGTGGCGGCTCACAGACAGAATGTTTCTGTTTGCGACCGCAACGTGAGCATCGCCGTGGCTCACACTGCGGCCAAGAACAGAAACATTCTGTTCTTTTGATCAATAAGGCCACGGTCTCCCTACCCACGGCTCATGCCGCGGCTGCCCATTGTGGCCTTGATCCGTGGTCAGATTTTGGCTTGATCCAAATCCAGATTGTAGACTTATTTTATGTTCAATTTTTCAACATTTGTAGATGGATTAATTCATCATTAATTAACCAAATTCTTTCATCACTAACTATTATCAACATATCTTAGCCTGGCAAGTTCCGAGAAGTACACTGGAGGATGATTTGGAAATGAACAAGACTAAAAGTACTGAACGTAATGATACTTACATGTAGCTTCCTGACAGTAATAGACGTGGTCGTGAAGTTAGAATTAGAGATGAGGGAGATAATTTTAATTATTTTCAAAAGTCTTTACTGGTCAATTCTATCTTGTACTGAACATAACTCGTCATATATGATTGAAGGAACATGTACTTAGACTTTTTCTCTTGATATGATTTTGAAAATGTACAGAAACAATTTTTGATCTACTATTTGGAAGAAAAATATTAAAGTCTAATCGCTGAATTAAAGCATCGAATTCATGATGGAAACTATGTTACTAAGAAAATAAAATTATTTTATATTAGTTTGATTGCCACTAAAACTTGTCTAAATAATTCTCTTCATCATGAAAAACGTTTTTATTCATGATGCTAATGAAAGAAGAAAATATCTAATGAGAATTCCACTTACTAGTATTTAGATTCACAAACTAAATAGAAGATAAAAACTGTTAATAACCATTAGAATACCCCACACACACACACACACACAAAACGTACACGCACATAAGGTGGTCACAAGCTAGGAAATTAAGCAAAATGATTAAAATTAATTCGATTGTGGAATTCTCCATTTTATATTTGTGGACCCAGTCCATTCAAGAAAAATCCTTCCTTTCCTTTCCCTCCCCTCCCCTAATCAGTTTATTTGTTTTCCTTCATTTTCAAAGCTTTAAGTTTTGTGTCTTTTTCTTATCTCATAGTCTTCTACTAGGAGTTCTATATTTCCTAAGATTTTTCTAATAGAAGTTTTTTCAATTTGTTGATCTTTTGAAGATTTTTGAATTTTTTTATCATCACTTTTGATATTAGTCTAGAATCTCTATACAATATATTTGGACAGATTACTTGTAGCAGTAGTGTTGGAGATGTAGATATTTCGGTGCAGATCTAGAATAAGAATTCGATCTGAATTTAGGTCTTCCTCAAACAAAAAGAGCCATAGTAATATAAATCAAAGTTTTGTTTAATGTGTATATGTTGGAGTGATTTAGAAGGAAAATAGAGTCACACTAGATCTTTCTCCTAATTAGATGTACTCATTGCAGATTTATAGGGTTTTTTATGCAACGTATTAGTGCCATAGTTTATTAACAAAATTTATCATTTCTTTGAAAGGCAAAACATAGCTAAAAAACTAAAAATTTGACCCCATAATATGAACTTTTTAGTTTGGAGGCCAATTTTATAATCAAAAGATGCAAAGGAAGAATGAATTTTATCTATAAACACCAAAAATTTTCGGCTATAACACTATAAATAGTCCCTAGTTGTCGTGATTCGATGGGTTTTAGGACAGGCATAGTTAGTTGGACTTGCGCAAATTTTTGAATTTTTAAAAATAAAATCTAACTTAACTTAATTTTTTTAAAATTACCAAACTCAATTAACCAAATATCCAATAATCCAACCCATCTACACCCAATTTCATTTGGGTCGGTTGGGTCGGGTTATTAGATTTTTAATTTGATGAACACCCTAATTCACAGGTTATGTGACTAATGTCCTCAATACCTCTGTTAGTGTTGGGGATGAATTTGCTACCCAAATTTGTATCCATAATTCCAAGATAAACTCTTTAATTTGACAAACATGTATTAAATATTAATCCCAATTCAAAAACAGGGAATCTTTTTTTCTTTACCTCAACAATGGCTGGAGGCAATTCTGGACAATGCCCTGTTTGGCCTCTGCTAGAGAAGAAGCCTTAGTCATGCCGAAGGCAAGTGTTGCTCTGGTGGAACATTTTGTGGGGCCAAATGTTTAGTTCTGGTTCGCACTCGAGTTCGAGGTATATGTTACCAACCTCAAATTTGTATCATACAAAATCCAAATCCACTTGACTCGTATGCAACCTTATTTGAGACGGTGGAGCGGAAAATCAACTCCGTACTTTGGAGGAAAATTCTTAGATGTAGACACCTTACTTATGGACCTCACGGTTTAAAGAAGTGTCATGTAATTGTAGTAATGTATATGTATATTGATATAAGAAAGAGATATAAAAATAATTATGTAATTTTCTTTTATACCACAAGATAGGGAGTAAGGCCGTCAAACCAAATTCACCTAAGAATGTAAGAATTTTCCGTTCTTTGGGTCTCCAAATACTGTAGTTTCCTGGTAGCACTCTGAGTCGATTCCGTTTCCTTGCCTAAACTCAAAAAGTAGATTTATTCCTGACATTATCGATTGTTAACTCCAACAGTAATAGATATTAGATAGTGTTAAGCTCTGTCATTTAGTTTCTTGCTCTTTTCCATTTGATAGTGTTCATTAAGAAAATCATGATGGTTCAAGCATGGTTTTTGGTTTTGTTAGTTCTCTGCAATGTGATGATGCCTTTGTTTTCAACTTCTGCTTGCCCAGACTATTTCCAGTGCGGAGACTTGGGATTGTTTGGCTTCCCTTTCTTTAACTGCTCGTACCCCAACTGTGGCTTGTGTATGGTTGATTGTGACGCTCAACCTTCTCCAAAAGTTAGACTTGGCAAGCAAGGGAAATGGTATGATACCAAAAGCTCTTTGGGAGGAAAATTCTATCAAGGTTCAAGATCCCATGCTTCAAATTCATTTGGAAAACAGAAGTTGCGAAGCTTTCACCAACATATCTCTTCCCAAGACTCCCTGTATCTCATTTTCAATCAATGTCAATCTCACCATATTCAAATGTAGCAAAGACCAGAATTTGAAGGACCATTTCTATGACTATAATTTATATGACTCCTGCGAACATTTCAACTTATATTACATTTATGGTCCATCATACGTCCCTGCAATTCCATCTAACTGCATAGCTATTGAGCTGCCACGGTTTCCTGACGATATTCTTCTCGGCAAGAACGTATCCGATTTGTTTCAACTGTTGTCTTCTGAATTGAGTTTAGAGTGGCATCTATCTCGTGAATGTTCTGAATGTCATCTCAAACGAGGTCAATGTCAATCTGATGGGAATCAACAATTTCGTTGTATCAATGCTATAAAAGGTATCTGCAATTATAATACAAATATTTCCACTGCAAAGCATGGAATTTGGTTGATTCAATTTAGTAACTTGTACACATATACATGGCCACTCTTAATTTGGACAAGCCAATTGTCTCTAGGCAGTGTTTTTTTTTTTTTTTTTTTTTTTTTTTTTGAGTATTCTCTAGGCAGTGTTTATCTCATTCTTAGATTGCAACAGATCTAATTTAATCAACTAGTCTCCTGATTTGTTGCTTCAATTTAGTTACAATGCAGAGACGAATTTACAGATTCACCATCCTACTATTTGTTCTGGTAACTTACTCATAAGTATTTATTGCAGGAGAACTGCTGAAAATAGTGGCAGCAGGTAATCAATCAGCACCCATATCTTTTATGTATTTCAGTATTTCAGTTTGCATTTGTTCCTCAAATCTAAAGTCTTTTCCATCCCTTGTCCTTTTAGTCAGTCCTGTTACATGGGGCATGTGTCGCTGGTGGCTAATTAGAGCAGCCACCCAAACCGGCATTAAGACAAACAAAAATAGATGGGATGAAGAGGAAAAATTTTTATATGAACTTGGTCCATGATTTGTAGATCTTATAGTCTAAATAAGGTTCACGATGTCACTTTTTACTTCAGCATGCATCACTTAAACTCATGTGATGCGAAGTTAGGAATCTGGACTACACAAAAGATGAGGGATGCAGAGTTAGGAATGTGGGATATCAATTGTAATTAAGCTCTTGACTCTTGTATGGAAAGAATTTTTGTAGTATTAACTAAAATAGTTCTTGTGCTATGTGCAGCTGGTTCTGTTAGTGGCATTGCAATTTTAGTAATCCTAGCCTACTGCTTCAGAAGGTTTTCGTTGTATCGCTTCATAGATGCTCTGATGCGTAAAACAGAGAAGTCCCAAAATATTGAAGACTTTGTGAAGAACTATGGATCACTCGCTCTGAAAAGGTATCGTTATTCAGATGTAAAGAAAATGACGAACTCCTTTACGGTCAAGCTAGGTCAAGGGGGCTATGGCTCTGTTTACAAAGGGAAGTTGCACGATTGTAGTCCCGTGGCTGTAAAGGTTTTGAAGGAATCAAAAGGAAGTGGAGAAGAATTTATCAATGAGGTGGCAAGTATTAGTAGGACTTCCCGCGTCAACATTGTTAATCTTCTAGGGTTCTGTTTTGAAGGACGGAAAAGAGCCCTTATATATGAGTTCATGCCTAATGGATCCCTTGACAAGTTCATTTATGGTGGAAAATCCTCTACAAATCGTCAACTGAGAGTGCGAAAGTTGTACAAAATTTCAGTAGGCATTGCACGAGGATTGGAATACTTGCACAGTGGATGCAATACTAGAATATTGCATTTTGATATAAAACCTCATAACATTCTTCTTGACAGAGACTTCACTCCAGAGATCTCTGATTTTGGCCTGGCAAAACTTTGTCCTAGTAAGGAAAGCTTTGTGTCAATACTAGGTGCACGAGGAACTGCTGGTTATATTGCTCCTGAAGTTTTCTGCAAAAATTTCGGAGGGGTATCCCACAAGTCAGATGTCTATAGCTACGGGATGATGGTTTGGAGGAAGAAAGAACATCGATGTTGGAGTAGGTCATACCAGTGAAATATACTTTCCTGATTGGATCTATAGAAAAATAGATCAAGGTGACAATCTTGGTTTGGATGGCATTGTGAATGAACAGGAGAATGAACTAGCAAGAAAGATGATCATCGTGAGCCTATGGTGCATACAAACTGATCCCTCGAACCGACCTTCAATGACGAAGGTGGTGGAGATGTTAGAAGGAAGTCATCAGGCCTTGCAGATCCCTCCAAAACCATTTTTATTTTCTCCCTCGATAGCCTCAGATTGTATTTCGATTGTTAGTATGACCTAGCCTAGTGATTTTGTAGTGGTATTACTTGTTTGATGAAATAAATCTTCCATTTCTGCTAGGATCTGTTTCTTATGATCAGTGATTTTTCTGACTGTCGATTCAAATGTACCAAGTGGGAACATTTAATATTTACTTCATCTAAATCCAAAGCCCAGTATTTCTGCACAATTGTAACTCCCCACTTCATTTAATTTCCTTTTGAAAGCTGTATCACAATTGAAATTAATTCACAAAGTTATACCAATGTTTTCTTCTGCAATACTAGCAGTTAAAAGTTTTCTTGATCAGACTGATACATCCAAAAGAAAGTTCAGTACAACTGACCACTGAATCTTCACTAAACTTACAGTTTAAGAGTAGCACCATACTCCTGATTAACTACCAAATTAATTCGATTGGTATCCTATTTGGATCGATGAGGACATCAACATGCGGATCTCTCATTGGAACAGTCCATAAAACTGGAAGGTGCACCAATTATGCATCTATCTCCTTCCACCTTATATAATTATCGTCTTTGAGGTTCATATTTTCTATCTCTCTCTTTTTTTTTTTTTTTTTGTGTCTTATAGAATTATCTTCTTTGAGGTTCATATGTTCTCTCTTTATTTTGAGGTTTGTGTTTGATGGTACAGATATGCACCGGCTGAAGTTAGGCCTGCCCAAACCTTCAATAATATCAAAACGGGTTGGGCTAAGCAGGGTTTTGTAAGATATAGACTTTTCCCCTTTTTGGGCTTGGTACTCGTCTCCTTACAATTAAAAGTTTCAAGTATGGAACATTTTCTTCATTGGCCCAACTTACTACAACCAATTTAAGATGCCTAGCGCTAAAATAGTTTCTGGGCCTACATTTCAACCCCAAAAAAATCATCCAATTCGGAGCGTTCAATAACACTTTACTCCAAAAAAAAAAAAAAAAAAAATCTAAAGTAACACTTGCTCAGTTTCGAAGACGCTATGCCGCCCTATTAAAACACAACACAAACGTAACATTTTCATAGTCTATCCACATTGACAAATATTTAGACAAACGACGTCGAGAAATTTTTTTCATGGTACGATTTTTTCATGCCACTCTTTGACATAGGCAGAAGTTGTCACACCCCGAGCCTGCAGGTCTAGTGTGTAATGAAAGTCTCAGCAGTCAGATTCAATTATTTGGGCTCTGTCTTTGTTAGCCCAAAATAGATATTCTAAGTTGGACTTGAGTGCTTAGACTCAACAGATACATTGATCCATGTTACTTAATTTTTTTAATGTGGGAAGAGGTATCGCATTTACTCCTCCTTATTAAAATTTGTATTCTCGCGAAGCCCAATCCAACACATACCATGATTCGGATTGTCCACTCTATTGCGTCAAACTCTAGAAATGGCTCATATGGGCTCTAGAGGTAGTTCCCACCCTTAGATCCAGTGTTAGGTCAACGTAGCATTTAGTCCTGTACAACACTTAGCTCTTATACTTTTTTGCGTAGTTGCAGTCCAATGCCATTAGTCCGGTTTCACCCTGTGCAGAGATCACGGAAGTTCGCTCTGATATCATTCTGTCACGCCCTGAGCCCACAGACCTAATGCGCAACCAAAGTCTCAGCAGTCAAATCCAGCTATTTGAGTTTCGTTCTCACTAATTCAAAATAGATATCATAAGTTGGACTTGAGTACTTAAACTCAATTTATAGATTTAGTGTATGTTACTTAACTTTTTCAATATGGAACGAGTGTCACTAAAGTGACAAACATCTCCTGACAAATTAAAAGGAAAAGTATGGTAGTTTAGAAGAAAGTATTCAAGTTGGTAGAATCAGATTATAGTGGTCTCTTATATTAGGTAGTATTGTAGATCTTTCTGTTCTTTAATGGTATTTTTCTATGTTTTAGGTAATTTATCTCATTTATTTTTTTTTTATAATCTTTTTGTACTTGACATGTCAAGTCTAGGTTGTTTTCCTCAAAATAAAGAAGTCTTGATAGTTAATCAATTTAGGAGATAGATTCCTAAACTTCCCTTCAAGTTTTTGACGGGGATAAATGTTGATACAAATTCGAACTAAGGAAGGTCAATGTAATTTTTAAATCCTTAGGATGTTTAAAGAGAATTTTTTGAAATTATCCTTTATTTTATATTCCATGCCTATTGGAATATGAATGCACTATTATGTCTAGCCCCACCTACATCCCTTTGTCCCTTGTTCACTCCTTCCATGGTATGATTTGATGGGGTTCTCTTTTTGAGAAAAAATTTTGATATAAATAATATTCTCTATCTCGGATAAAAAAAAAAAAAAAAAAAAAAGGTAGTATCTTGTCCAATAATAAAATCAAGAATTACATCTCTTTGGTAAAATAAATGATCCTCTGGAATATTTGTTATTAAGTGGCCACGTATATTTCGTTAGTTCAAGATAAATCCTCTTAGTTGACTCAATATTTTTTATCATTTGAAACTTTACATTACTAGCGATTGAAGTTTAAATCATGTAAGAGATAATACTACTTGATGCCATTGGGTTTAACCTTGTAAATAATCATTTAGTTTTATAGTGCTCCAAAAAGTACAAGTTAACCTTCATAATTAATTAGAATCGAAAGTGCAAAAAAAAAAAAAATTACGAAATGAGTTTAATTATACGTAAAGCCACATTTGAAAACAAAAATTAGATGATAAATTAAGTAATTTATGTTCAACGAATTATTCCAATTAAAAAATATACACAAGTGAGCAAAATTCACAAGGTTGTCCCACGATGGAGACAAAAAGAGAAATAAAAGCCATCATGAGAAATTATGTCACATATTAAACAATCATAAAACTAATCAGACAGTCCCCAACTTTCTCTTTTGTCCTTGGACCAAATGATTAATAGTGGAATTTCACAAAATCTAGGCACCTCAGTAATGTAATACACGCTTATACAATATTATAAACTTAAGCTAGTTCCACAACTTTTAGTCCTTCCTGGTCTTGTTATGACTCTTATCTTCTTTTACCTTTCTTTGACTAATTCAGTTTATTTGTTTTCTTCATTTTCACAGGTTCAAGTTTTGTTTCTTATCTCATAGTCTTCTACCAGGAGTTCTATATTTCCTAAGATTTTCTAATAGAAGTTTTTCAATTTTTTGATCTTTTGAAAATTTTTGAATTTTTTATCATCACTTCTGATATTAGTCTAGAGTCTCTATACAATATATTTGGACAGATTACTAATAGCAGTAGTGTAGGAGATGTAGAGATTTGGGTGCAGATCTAGAATAAGAATTCTATCTGAAATTAGGTTTCCTAAAACAAAAAGAGCTATAGTAAGAGAAATCAAAGTTTTGTTAAATGTGTATATGTTGAAGTGATTTAGAGGAAAATAGAGTCACACTAGATCTTTCTCCTAATTAGATGTACTCATTGCAGATCTATATGGCTTTTTAATGTAACGCATTAGTACTTATCATTTGTTTGAAAGGCAAAACATAGCTAAAAAATTAAAAATTTGAACCCATAATATGAATTTTTTTAGTTTGGAGGCTAATTTTTATAATGAAAAGATGCAAAAGAAGAATGAATTTTATCTATAAACACCAAAAATTTTCGGCTATAACACTATAAATAGTCCCCCGTTGTGGTGATGGCTAGCTAGATAGATTCTATGGGTTTTAGTACAAGCAGATAGTTAGTTGGATTTACTCAGATTTTTGAGTTTTTAAAAATAAAATTTAGCTTAACTTAATTTCTTTTAAATTACCGAATTCAATTAACCAGATATCTAATAATCCAACCCATCTATGCCCAATTTCATTTGGGTCGGGTTGGGTCGGGCTACTAGATTTTTAATTTGATGAACACCCCTAATACACAGGTCATGTGACTAATGTCCTCACTACCTCTGTTAGTGTTGGAGAGGGATTTGCTACCCAAATCTGTATTCATAATTCCAATATAAACTCTTTTAATTTGACGAAACATGTATTAATCCCAATTCAAAAACAGGGAATCTTGTTTTCTTTTCCTCAACAATGGCTGGAGGCAATTCTGGACAATGCCCTGTTTGGCCTCTGCTAGGGAAGAAGCCTTATTTAGGCTTAATCACAACTTTTGTCGAACTTGAATTTTTGAATATATTACACCAATTTACGTGTATGGTATGTTACGTTGAATAGCTTATAATGAAAAAGAAGCCTTACGCGGAGGGTAGACCGTGTTTGACTCGTGGGTCGTTGATGCGCTTATTGTGCAAATTTTCCTCACAGCTAATAATTGAATCGTATCAGTATCCAAGTGTTACACCAATTACGTGTATGGTATGTTATGTTGAATAGCCTATAACGAAAAGGTCATTCCACCAGTAATACATTTCGATCTATAATGGTTCGAAATATATATTTTAGTTCTAATGTTTGATATCTTAAATCAAAATAGAAAGTCTTTTTCTTATTCGTGTTTTAATGAATATTATATTGACATTTTTAATTGCATATTATATTGATATTTTTATAGTATATTTAATTATATCATTTAATAAATTATACAATATGAATATTTATTTATAAGTTTTGTATCAATTAGCAATAATACTACAAACTATAAAAGAATTATCAATGAAACAATAATTAAAATTTGAACAAATGTTTAAAAAGGAATAAATATTTTTGTCCAAAAAGGAAAAATGATTTTACATACCACTATTATTGATTGTGATTGCACAAAAAATTACTAATCAAAGCAATAAAAATACTTTCAAATTTAACAAAACAAATCATATATGTTAAAAAACATAAAAACAGAATTTTTGGCAAACTTGCCACCATATTTAAGGATCAAAACAAGAAAAAGAAGTGTGAGTTAAAACTGACACTCAACTATTCTGGTTTTTAAAGCTGCGAAGTGCTTTCCGTATATATTATTTATTTTTTTGAGAAATAATGATTCCAAGAAAATGTTGGAAAAGGCATTTCTAAGGAAAAGAGCTTTTCAACTTAAAAGGTAATATCCAACAGGAAAATAGAATTGATTCGTTAAAAAAAAATTTATATTTTCAGTCTTTCCCACGTACCAACCAAACTATTTAAAATAGGATTCTCCTATCGATTGTTTTAAAAGAATAGGAGGGAAAGCAAGGAAAGGAAATAAAGAAATAACTTGCATTTTGATTAATTTTTTAGGAGGTAGAAGAATCATGACATAGAGAAGTGAGAAGAAAAGACGAATAATTATCCTTGAGTTTCATATTAGTCCACTTATAATGAATTCTTACAAAATTACCTAAAATACCTTAGTCTTGATAAACATATTTTAGTATTTATTTTCTTTTCTTTCCTTTCTATTCTCTTACCAAATAATATATTCAATTTTCTTTTCTTTTCCTTAATATTTGATCCAAGCAAGATAAATGAAAACTAATTTGGGTTTGTCTAAAGAATGGCCATGAGGCACTCTAATGTACTCATTAATTGGAGTTTCAGGTGTTTATTTATTTTCTTTAAAAAAAATGAATTCTAATTGAGAAAGTAAACTAAAGATATGGGGGCAATAAATATGAATTTGTGTGTTAGATATTGAGTTTCGGGCGTTTAGATGTCAAGTCATATATCTTGAAGTGTGGTGAGGCACTCATTTGAAAAATCCAACTAATTTCCTCTACCGTATTTCTTTTCCATTTCCTTTCCTATCTTTAAATTTATGTCCTAGATGATAAGATTCAATTATTTGGAAAGAACCCATGTGCGACGAAGTCCAACTTCAGATATGCATCTTCCGCTGGTAAATGCAGGATAGAAATGCTCTTGTTCGCACTCGAATTCGAGCCACATTATCAACCTCGAATTTGATCATACAAACTCTAAGTCCATTTGACTCGTATGCAACCTTATTTGAGATAGTGCAGCATAAAATCAACCAGTTCTTAGAAAAAAAATTTTAGACCGAGCTCCAGTCTTGTCGATCTCGTGATCGTATAATATAATTATAATAATACATATTGATATAAAAAAAATGTAAAAATAAGTATGTGATCACGGGACCCACAGGTGGAGCTGGGGACCGGCCATGTAAGATTTTTCCATCCTTTGGTCTCAAACTACTGTAGTTTCCTGGAAGCACTTTGAGTCAACTGCAGTCTTCCTTGCCTAAATTTAAAAGTAGATTTATTGTTGACATTATTGATTTAACTCCAAGAGTAATTGATATTAGATAGTGTTAAGCTCTATCGTTTAGTTTCTTGCTCTTTTACACTTTATAGCGTTCGTTAAGCAAATCATGATGGTTCAAGCATGGTTCTTGGTTTTGTTAGTTCTGTGCAATGTGATGATGCCTTCGTTCTCAGCTTCTGCTTGCCCAGAGTACTTCCAATGTGGAGATTTTGGATTGTTTGGCTTCCCTTTCTTCAACTACTCTTACCCCAACTGTGGCTTGTGTATGGTTGATTGCGACGCTCAACCTTCTCCAAAAGTTAGACTTGGGATGCAAGGGAAATGGTATGATACCGAGAGGTCTTTGCGAGGAACTTCTATTAAGCTTCAAGATCCCATGCTTCAAATTCATTTGGAAAACAGAAGTTGCGAAGTTTTCACCAACATATCTCTTCCCAAAACTCCCTCTATCTCATTTTCAATCAATGACAATCTCACCATATTCAGATGTAGCAAAGACCAGAAGTTGAAGGACTATTTCCCTGGCTATAATTTATATGACTCCTGCGATCATTTCAACGTATATTACGTTTATGATCCACCATATACATATCCCCCTCCAAACAATAGGAATATCACTATTCCAACTAACTGTATAGCTATTGAGCTGCCAAGGTTCCCTGATGATATTCTTTTTGACAAGAACGTATCCGGTTTGTTTCAACTGTTGTTTTCTGAATTTAGTTTAGAGTGGCATCTATCTCATGAATGTTCTGAATGTCATCTCAAACGAGGCCAATGTCAATCTGACAGGGAATCAACAATTTCGTTGTGTCAATTCTAGAAAAGGTATCTGCCAGTTACAATATCAAATATTTCTACTGCCAAAGCATGGATTTAGTTGCATTCCAATTTAGTAACTTGCTACAAATATATATGGTCACTCTTAATTTGACAAGCCAATTGTTCTCTAGGCAGTGTTTATCTCAATCGTAGATTGCAACAGATCTAATTTAATCAACTAATCTCCTGATTAGTTGCTAATACAATTTAGTTACAGTATGCATAGACGAATTTATAGAATCACCATCCTATTATTTGTTCCGGTAACTTAAGTAGTAAGTATTTGTTGCAGGAGAACTGATGAAGATAGTGGCAGCAGGTAATCAATCACCACCCATATCTTTTATGTATTTCAAGTATTTCAGTTTGCGTTTGTTCTCAAATCTAATGTCTTTTCCATCCCTCGTCCTTTTAGTAAGTCCTGTTAAATAGTGCATGTGTCACTGGTGGCTAATTGGAACAGCCAGCCAAACCGGCATTAAGACAATCAAAAATAGATGGAATAGGACAATAAAAAATAGATGGAATGAAGAGGGAAAATTTTTATATGGACCTGATCTACGGTTCGTAGATTTTGTAGTATTAACAAGGTTCACGATGTTACTTTCTTGCTCCAGCATGCATCACTTAAGCCCATGTGACTGGATAGGAAAGTGGACTATAGAAAAGATGAGGATGGAGAATTAGGAATGTGGGATATCAACTGAAATTAAGCTCTTGAATCTTGTGTGGAAGGAATTTTTGTAGCTTTAACTAAAATGGTTCTTGTGATATGTGCAGCTGCTTCTGTTGGTGGCTTTGTAATTTTAGTAATTCTAGCCTGCTGCTTCAGAAGGTTTTCATTTTATCACTTCATAGATGTTCGGATGCATAAAACAGAGAAGTCCCAAAATATTGAAGACTTTGTGAAAATTTATGGATCACTGGCACTGAAACGGTACTATTATTCCGAGGTAAAAAGGATGACAGACTCCTTTAAGATCAAGCTAGGTCAAGGATGGCTATGGTTGTGTATACAAAGGTAAGTTACATGATGGTAGTCCTATAGCAGTTAAGGTTTTAAAGGAATCAAAAGGAAGTGGAGAAGAATTTCATCAATGAGGTGGTGCAAGCATCAGTATGACTTCCCATGTCAATATTGTAACTCTTTTGGGGTTCTGTTTCCAAGGTCGCAAAAGGGCTCTCATATATGAATTCATGCCGAATGGATCCCTGGATAAGTTTATATATGGTGAGATATCCTCAACTGGTCGTCAATTGGGATTACAAACATTAGTACAAAATTGCAGTTGGCATTGCTCGAGGATTGGAGTACTTGCATCGTGGTTGCAATACTAGAATAGTGCATCTTGATATAAAGCCTCATAATGTTCTTCTGGATAGAAACTTCTGTCCTAAAATATCTGACTTTGGACTAGCTAAACTTTGTCCTAGCAAAGAAAGCATTGTGTCAATATTAGGTGCACGAGGAACTGTTGGATATATTGCTCCTGAAGTTTTCTGCAAAAATTTTGGAGGGGTATCACCCAAGTCAGATGTCTATAGTTATGGGATGATGGTTTTTGAGATGGTTGGAGGAAGAAAGAACATCGATGTTGGAGTCGATCAAACCAGTGAAATATACTTTCCTGATTGGATCTATAAAAAAATAGATCAAGGTGACAATCTTGGTTTGGATGGCATTACTAATGAAGAGGAGAACGAACTTGCAAGAAAGATGATCATCGTGAGCCTATGGTGCATACAAACTGATCCCTCGGACCGACCTTCAATGACCAAGGTGGTGGAGATGTTAGAAGGAAGTCATCAGGCCTTGCAGATCCCTCCCAAACCATTTTTATTTTCTCCCTCAGTAGCCTCAGATTGTATTTCGACTGTTAATATGACCTAGCCTAATGATTTTGTATTAGTATTACTTGTTTGATGCAAGAATTTTCTATTTCTGCTGAGATCTGTTTCTTATAATCCAGTGATTGTTTTGACTTGTCGAATTCAAATGTACCAAGTGGGAACATTTAATATTACTTCAATCTAAATCCAAAGCCCATTATATTATGCTCAATATAACTCCCCACTTCATTTAATTTTCTTTTGAAATCTTTATCACAATTGAAGTTAATTCACAAAGTTATACCAATGTTTTCTCCTGCAATACTAGAAATTAAAATGTGTTCTTGATCAGACTGATATATCCAAAAGAAAGTTCAGTACAACTGACCACTGAACCTTCACTAAACCTACAGTTTCAAGAGTAGCACCATACTCCTAATTAACTACCAAATTAATTCGATTAGTATCGTGATTGGATCAATGAGTACATCAACATGTGGATCTCTCATTGGAACCTGCCATAAAACTGGAAGGTGTTACCTATCATGCATCCATCTCCTTCCACCTTGTATAATTTTCGTGCTTGGAGGTTCATTTTTTTCTTCTTTATTTTATGTTTGATGGTACAGAAACAGCACTGGCTGAAGCTAGGCCTGCCCAAAACTTCAACAATATCAAAACTGGTTGGGCTATGCATGGGTCCAGTACTATCGGGAGTTTGCTCTTTTTGGGCTTAGTACTCGTCATCCTACAATAAAAAGGTTTCAAGTTTTCTACCTTTTTCTTCATTGGCCCGACTTACTAGAGGCAATTTAAGATGGGTAGCGCTATTATATTTCTAGGCCACCTTTTGTAAAATTCTAGGGTTGCTTGGTTGGAAGGTATTAGAATCGAGAAGCGAAATAAATTTAATAGTTAGTGGCTTGGATTACGGGAATCAGGAATTTGAGAATCAAAATTAAACCAAAACATCCTACCCTCCCCAATCCCTTTCAATTTAATGGGTTTTGCTCCAAACCTGAAAATTCTACTTTAGTGTAAGATTTCGATTCTAATTCTGATTTCAAGTTGCGAACCAAGCACCCAAATAACACATGCTTGAGGTTGAAGACAAATTAATTATGCCACTCTATTAAAACACAAAACAAACTTAACATTTGCATTGTCTATCCAACATTGATAAATATCTAGAGAAACATTAGGTACATGTTTAGACAAACAACGTGGAGAAATTTTTTTCATGATATGAATTTTTCATGCCACTCTTTGACGTAGGCAGAAGTGACAACCCTCACCTGACTAATTAAAACGATAAAGTATGGCAATTTTAGAAGAAAAGTATGTAAGTTGGTAGAATCAGATTATAGTGGTCTTTTATATTAGATAGCATTGTAGATTTTTTCTATTCTTTAATGGTATTTTTCTATGTTCTAGTTAATTTATCTTCATTTGATTTTTCTGATAATCTTTTTGTACTTGACATGTCAAGTCTTGGTTGGTTTCCTCAAAATAAAACAGTCTTTATAGTTAATTAATTTAAGGGATAGATTCATAAACTTCCCATCAAAATTTTGACAGGGATAAATTTTGATACCTATAAATCCAAACTAAGAAAGGTAAATGCAATTAGTAAAATCTTAGGAAGTTTAAAGAGAATTTTTTTTCCCTAAAAAAAAAAGAGAATTTTTTTGAAATTATTCTTTATTTTATATTCTATGGTCATTGGAATATGACTGCAGTGTCATGTCTAGCCCCGCCTCCATTCCTTTTTCCCTGGTTCCCTACTTCCATTGCATGATTTGATGGGGTTCTCCTTTCTGAGAAAAAAATTTGATATAAATGATATTCTCTATCTTAAAAAAAAAAAAAAAAAAAGTAGTATGCTACCTATTAAAAAACTAAGAATCGCATCTCTAAAATAATGATACTCTGGAATTCAAGTGTCCAATTATATTTTGTTAGTTCAACATAAATCCTCTAAGTTAACTCAATTTTTTGATCATTTTTTAAACTTTACGCTACTAATGATTGAAGTTTAAATCATGCAAAAGTTAATACTACTTGGTGCCCCTGGGTTTAAATTTTAAATGATCATTTAGTTTTATAGATGATCTTAAAAAGTTTGACGTGTTAAGCTTCATAACTTCAAACGTACGAAAAAATTTCCAAACTGAGTTTAAGTATATTTAAAGTGCCATTTGGAAACAAAAATTAGATGATAAATTAAGTAATTTATGTTTAATGAATTATTCCAATTAAAAAATATGCACAAGTGAGCAAAATTCAGCGAGGTTGTCCAACAATGGAGACAAAAAGAGAAATAAAAGCCATCATGAGAAATTACTGTCACGTATTAAACAATCATAAAACTAATCAGACAGGTCCCCAACTTTCTCTTTTTGTCCTTAGACCAAATGATTAATAGTGGAATTTCACAAAAGTCTAGACAACCTAACAACGTGATACACACTTCTAACAATATTATAAACTTAAGCTAGTTCTACAACTTTTACTTCCTTCCTGGTCTTCTGACTCTCATCTTCTTTTACCTTTCTTTGACTAATTCGAGTCTTTATATGAATTAATCAATTTTTTAAGCTACAATCCAGGCAAAGTGGGTCCTAAAATTTAACTTTGTAGGAGTTTGTACAAATATAATCTTGATTTAATTTTTGAGTAAGTACTATTTACACAATGTGTGTCAGGAGACATGTCTAGTTGTCACGTGCTATACTAATATTAATTTCAGTTTAATTATTACGTGGTATACTAATATCAATTATTTTTCACTTAATATCATTGTTACACGATAAATTATTAATTTTAATAAATCGGGTTGCAATTCACATGGTATATTTTATGTTTTTACTCTAATTTTGATGGTTTTGAGTCATTTGATTAGACTGGCCATAAAATTTTTTTTTTTACTCTCATTGATGGTCTTTTGAGTCATTTGATTAGACTGACCATAATTAAAGAAGAACATCAAGAGCCTAGAGGAGCTCCAGAAGATTGAACTAAAAGTTAAAGTTAATAGTCACTGAGAGAGCTTCGAAAAATACAAAAGATAGAGATACTTTATTCTTGCCGGGGGACAAGCTTAAAGGTTCTCCAAATAGTCATCACTAAATGTTGCTTTAGCAGGCATAACCAGCTTAAATCTTTATATTTGTACGCTCTCGCTCTCTCTCTCTCACTAAATGTAGCTTTTCCAGGCATAACCAGCTTAAATCTTTATATTTGTACTCTCTCTCTCTCTCTCTCTCTCTCTCTCTCTATATATATATATATATTTAGCTTTTGAGAAGTAAACGAGCATAGTCTAATTAATTCAAGTAATTACGTTCAAATCTTTTGAGCTTTATTATAATTTACAGAGTGATTACCTTAGACCGACTTTACTTTAAGGCATATCAAATTTTATATTTATCGCTATTTATGCTTTTCAAGTTACACTTATTAGTAATGTATAAATATTTCTTAAAAGAGATAATTTCACATACCTACCCTGAGATTTATCATAATTACACTCATTCCCTTCAAGTTTTAAAAATTACATTTACATCCCTTATATTTATATTTTTCATAACAAAATAAGTCCATTTTGATAATCTAACTCAAAAACACTAACCAAATACTTTAAAATATACTTTAATTATTTTTAAATTGGTCATCTCTTTCTTGTTAATATATTAGTTTGTAAAATTTTAGTAGATAGAGTAAATTCATTTATATTAGTTAGATAACTGAATTTTGAAGAAGTAATATTGAATGAAATTGAAAATTTGATGTAAGAATATAAGTACTTTTGACATTTTTATGACTAATTAATTAGTTTTAAAATTAATTTATCTTTTTAAAAAGCAATTAACCATATTTTAAGGATGTTTGGTTGGTGTATTCTAGGTTACATTATCAAAATAACTTGTTTTGTTATGAAAAATATAAACACAAAGGGTGTAAGTGTAATTTTTAAAATTTAAAGAGAGATGAGCATAATTATGACAAACCTTAAGAGAGGTATGTGAAATTATCCCTTCTTAAAACTAAAATAGTGTAAAATTTGCTGTGAGGTGATCAAACGGGTTCTATAATTAGATAAATAGGATATGAAACGGTCAAAAGTTAGAATAATTTGACTTCCAATTTCCAACAAATAACATCCAATATGAAATGCATGGCTTTGGCCTGTGTAAGGAAGCAGCAAATTAATTAGTCAAATGGAATTTTACTGATTTTAAAAGGTATTTTGTGGTCCATGCAAGGAAAAAAATTTTTTTCCCTGGCGAAAAATTAATTAAACATTAAAAATAATGCAGGGCACACGTTGTCAGAAAATCGTATGTAAGTACGGAAAATTATATAAAAGGACAAATCAAGCCTTTGGCCATCCCATCGACTCTGCAGCTCTTCCCCCTGTAGTTTTTAGTTTGTACCGTTACTCCTCTAAACAAATATATATTAGATGCATCATATGTATTGATACGTAATATATTAAAATTAATAATTTATAATTATATAATAATAAATATAATATATGTTTAATTTAATTTTAATATATCACGTGGTATTACACATGACCCGTAATACTTATAAGCCTACCATAATCACTTCGCACCTGTCAACAAATTTTCTTTTTGTTTTTGGGGTATGTCATCAAAATTTTTGATAAGATAAAACTTGTTAGTATTAATCTTTTTGTTTCATGTTTCTCAAAAAAAAAAAATCATTTTATTTGATAAAATCTTTTTACACATAATAATTTACAATTTTTTCCTATCAAGCAAAATTGTTCGACCTTGTTGACAATATCGTATCTACCCGGATTACTATATTTTGCAATATTTAGAATCTGAGTTAGAAATGCTTATTTCGCAATTTACTTTACCCAACTTATATTTCAATATGAATTAGGCAGAGGAGTTTTTGATCAATGCAAATCAACCAAAAAAAAAAAGGTATACATTAATTTTTCCTTTTGTGGGATTCTATCCATCCTAAAAATTATATTATGGATTGTATCGATAAAGCTTTTTGAGCAATACAAATTAAAAAGATAGAGAGAGAGAGAGACGCAGAAGTATTTTAACAATTTTCCTTTTGCGGATGTATTAATATGGTCCAAAATATTTTAACTAAAAACTAGAGAACAAAATTATTAACTAATAATCCTAATTCTAACCTTGTCAAAAAAAAAAAAAAAATCCTAATCCTAAACTAACTAAAAACTAAGGAACAAATATATACTGAATTAAGTACTTATCTATTACCCTACCATAATTAGAGCATAGTATTATCCTTTAATTTTCAGAATGGAAAAATTCCTTTTTTAAGTAAGTCACAGTTTCACTAAACCAACAAACAGACAAAAAGTCACACACTCCACGCAACAACACACACTCCCTTTCTTAATGCTCTTCTTCAGTTTTCAGTCCTCCCTCCTCCTCCATCTCCTCCTCCTCCCTCATTCCAACCTGCATTAAACCCCATTGACAAGTAAACTTAACTAACCAACATTCACCCTCATTCCTCCTCTGCCATGGCCAGACTGAAACCCCACTTCCCATTTTCCCTCATTCTCCTTCTCTCCTTTCCCTTCTCCTTCTTCTTCTCCCACCTCAACGCCTTCCAAAGCCCGGATTTGTCCCCACTTTTAGCCTTCAAATCATCGTCTGACACCTCCAACTCCCTCTTTAACTGGACCTCCGGAACCCACCCCTGCAGCTGGCACGGCATTTTCTGCCTTCACAACCGGGTCACCCGAGTCGTTCTCGAAGGCCTTAATCTAAAAAACTCCTTTGAACCCCTCACTCGCTTGACTCAGCTCCGAGTTCTCAGTCTCAAACGTAACCGTTTCTCCGGCCCCATTCCCGACTTCTCGAACCTCGCCTCGCTTAAGCTGCTTTTCTTGTCTCACAACGAATTTTCCGGCGAGTTTCCGTCGTCCGTGACGTCGCTCACCCGTCTTTTCCGTCTCGACCTCTCTTTCAACAACCTCTCCGGCGTTATCCCGGCTTCTCAAGTGAACCATTTGACCCATTTGTTAACTCTCCGGCTCGAGGTAAACGGGTTCTCGGGTCCAATTTCGGGTCTTAATGTACCCAATCTTCAGGACTTCAACGTTTCTTTCAACAAATTGTCGGGTCAGATACCCTTTTCCCTCTCGGGTTTCCCTGAATCCGCATTTTGGAAGAATGTTTATCTTTGCGGGGCGCCATTGCCGAAATGTTCGAGTGCAAGGAGTGACCCGACTCGACCCGGTTCGTCATCCGGAGCTATCGCATCTCCACTGGGTCCCGGGGGAGGGAGAAACTCGTCCACTGTAGCTTCATCACCGACTTCAGTTCCGGAAAATGGGTCGCCGATTAACTCGGGAAAAACTCGCCATAGTGGAGGGAATAAAATGAGTAAGGGGGAAATAATCGCCTTCATACTCGGCGATGTTTCGGTCCTGGCTTTTGTCTGTCTTCTACTCTACTGCTGCTTCCAGATAAACTCAAAGAAAACGGGTCGAAAAAGCGGCTCACAAGTTGACAAAATCGTGTACTCATCGAGCCCATATCCAAACTCGGCCCAGCCCGGGTTTGAGAGGGGCAAAATGGTGTTTTTCGAGGGTGCCAAGAAGTTTGAGCTGGAGGACCTGCTCAGGGCATCAGCTGAGATGTTGGGGAAAGGTGGTTTTGGGACTGCTTATAAAGCTATTTTGGATGATGGAAATGTGGTAGCAGTGAAAAGATTGAAAGAAATGTGTGTGCATGGAAGAAGAGATTTTGAGCAGCAAATGGAAGTTCTAGGAAGGCTTAGGCACCCAAATTTGGTCAGCTTGAAAGCCTATTATTTTGCTAAGGATGAAAAGTTGTTGGTCAATGATTACATGCCAAATGGAAATTTATTTTGGCTTCTTCATGGTAAAGCATTTTTCTCTAATCTTGAGTTTTATCTCTTTTGATTGTATAGTCTGATGGTGCGGTCTAAATACGTTGCTAATTACAAATGGCTATCGTTCAAATACGGCTTTTAACTGTTATGCTTATTTTTATGGGTGAGGTGCACATGGGGTTTGAACATTGGTTCAGTCTAGTACTGTATTCATAGGGGTGAGGTGTTTTAGCTCTGGCATTTATGGGGTCCCTTTATTGCTTTGATTTTTCACTGTTATTCTCTGTGAAATGTTTAGTGGTAGAATTACCATTTGAGTTACTGTAACTGAATTTGAATCTCAAATGAGTATATTGAGTCTGTGGGGTGTAGGGACATTTATAAGGGAAGGTATAAATGAAGTGAACTGTGGCTGCAGAATATGGTTAAGATTACAATGGGAACTTACCTTTGTGCTGATCATGATAATTTAACTTCTCGGATGACAGGGAAGCAGACAAAATCAGCAGAAAAATGCTTTAGTCTGATCTCTTAAATATAGTTTGACCAGATTATCACCCTGATATTGCGCACGCTGCTAGTTCGGTGAAATTGTAGCCATTTGGATGCAGGAACTGGGTGGTAAGATCACCGAAATCTATTAGAAGAACATTTTTCTAAATTCAAGAAGAGCATTGGATATCGTCCATTTAGGACTGTGGTGTTAAGTCGCAATGGATCAACTGCTGAACAGTGGGATTATTTGTATGATGCATTTGATATGACCTAATGGTTTTTTTAACGTCTTCTGCTACATATTCAAAGCTGCATAATTTAATTTATATTAGGCAAAGAAGGCCACTGTGATTTGTGATGCAAAATTTGGAAGCCAGCTTTTGTCTTCTTTGGAACTAGTTTGTTAGATCCGTTAACGTTTCTCCCTCCTACAAAGTGGATGAAGCTAGCCCATTTTTGGTGCTACTGTCTTTAATGTGATGGGGTCAGCTTCTTGTTGTCTAGCATCTTATTCTCATCAGTTTTCACAGGGCACCGATTGTATGATTGGAAGACATTATTCTTACTCAGTGTCATTACATCTAACAGTCTGCAGCAACTTATATTTTGGTCTTTACCTTTCTTCAATGTTTGCTCTTTTCTTGTGCAATGTAGTAAGCTACAGCACTATAGGATAAATCTTGATGATCATGAATTACTATACATCAGCACAGCAGCTTACAGTAGTTAATGATTATTTGACATGAAACTTCACGGGCGTTGAAGCTGTTTCTGTATCTTAATGATTATTTGACATGAAACTTCATGAGCGTTGAAACTGTTTCTGTATCCCAGGGAACAGAGGTCCCGGAAGAACCCCACTGGACTGGACCACAAGGCTCAAAATTGCAGCTGGAACGGCTTGTGGAATAGCTTTCATTCACAACTCATGCAAATCCCTCAAGCTCACGCATGGTAATATCAAATCCACAAACATCCTAATCGATAAAACTGGCAATGCCCGGCTATCTGATTTCGGCCTTTCAGCATTTGCCTTGCCTTCTACGGCTTCAAGATCTAATGGCTATCGAGCTCCTGAAGCTGCCTTAGATGGCCGAAAACTCACCCAGAAGTCTGATGTGTACTCATTTGGGGTCCTATTGCTGGAACTTCTTACTGGGAAATGTCCCTCCATTGTGGATGGTGGTGGACATGGGACAGGATACACTGGCGTTGTTGATTTGCCAAGATGGGTGCAATCTGTGGTGAGGGAGGAGTGGACTTCTGAGGTGTTTGATTTGGAACTGATGAGATACAAGGACATCGAGGAAGAAATGGTGGGGTTATTGCAGATAGCAATGGCTTGTTCCACAGCATCACCAGATCAAAGGCCAAAGATGAATGATGTAGTGAAAATGATAGAAGATTTGAGAGGGGCAGAGGTTTCGCCAGCTCATGAGATAGCTGATTCTGTTTCGGACTCGCCTTCTATGTCTGAAGATGCTGCATGCGGAGTAGCAAGTCAATGATCCAAATGATTTGCAAGGAAACTGATGAAAGGTTTTGCTTGTCTATTTTGACGTGAGGTTTTTGTAAAGGAGGGTTTCTTTCTTCTTCTTCTTCTTCCTTTTTTAATCTTTTTCTGTTAATCTGGACAAGCCCGTTAATTAGGAAATTTTCTATTACTTCGTTTCATGGCATGGTTGTCCATGGTGCTAATAGCTAACTGACTATTGATACCACTAATATCACGAGATAGGTTGGTTACAGCGTTGCTAACATATAAGTTCAATCTTATGTGCTATCTTTTATTTGTTTTCTATTGTGTGATTTAGCTTTTCCCTATCCTTATTCTTTACCTTTTACAAATATTGTTGAAAATCATCTTGTTGAAATAGGAGTAATATCTTGGCTCAAAATTTGTTTTTTATTTAAATGTAAGGGGAGTACTTGCGAGTTAAACTAGAGGACTTGTATTTATTCGAATAATTTCCTTATTAACTGAGGTATGCTTTGGGATGTTCAGCACAAATCCTTTGGCAAAAGTACTGTTTTGCAATTAGTTCTGACCCTTTTAAAGTGCCCTGATGCCGGAGCGGACTCATTGTGCGATACTTCTCTCAGTTCAGATTTTTAGTACTTTTTAATTCTTTGGAGCTAATTGGTTACGTTAACCAGCTGGGTTGGCCACGGTCTGGATTGACTCGTTTATGGTTGGACTTTTCTCATAGAAGCTGTCGGAGACTTTGCCGTGTATAAGGGCCTCCATATATGACCCACGATCATCTTAACGAGTTTTGCCAATGGGAAATGGGGCTCTTCTAGGAAGCTCATATACAAGTTCCAGGTTCTTTGCACATGCTCCAAAAGCTAAAAAGGAGATCTCAAGTGAATAAACGATAACAGTGCCTCACAATTTCTATTTGCAATAAGTTCACAGCTAGATTAAAAGTCAATAATGGACGAGATTAAACCAGCAAGTCAAAAAATAGTTTCAAAAGACAACATCATTTTATGTGAAAAATAATTACACCATGATTCTGAAGAGTTACACAAAAATGCTAGATAGTTATACAAAAATACTGAACAGTTGCATCGCATTCAACTTACTAGAAATGAAAGAGGAGAAATTGTGAGTCCCCAGTCCCAATAATTGGCATGGTAAAGAGGTGAATGACTGTTCTATTGAATCCATTGAATGTCACTTTAATCATCAAAGATGGATCATATGTTGAATTATTAACTAATTCTCGATTTTCTTAATACAATGATTACCAGAGATTCAGAAGAATGTGAGAACATCACACATGTTTTGCTGTATTCATACGTGATGTGTTAGGAAAAAGTACGGTACTCTGTTTTTTTTCACCATATGCATTTGCTCAGTAGTTTCTTTTCCCCTATGGAGATAGTTTTCTATCCAATGTAAGATTAAAAGAATACAACTAATTGTAAAAAAATGAAAAAATTTGGTCGGAGAATGACATTAGTTCCCCTCTAAGATTAGTAGTACAATATAATTGATTGAATGTATTATACTCTACTGCTAAAACTACTGGTCGAATAGTGGAGCAAACTTCAGCAACCTATCCAAAGCCTGGGGTGAGAACTTCCTTGCAAACAAGTAACAAGTATTGTTTTTGACCCCATTGTATTCACAATTGCTTCTACTCCTCATCTTTTCCAGAAGCTCCACGGTTACCCGATTCCTAGCAAAACTCATGGGGTGCGGCCCGCCCCTCGACCAATCGACATAAGTCAAAGTTCTATTTGAGTTTTTTTCTCCAAATTTCATGTTCACAAATGTTGGCAAATAGTGCTCATCAGCATAGCAAGGTCCACTGCAATATTTTTGGAAGACAGGAAAATAAGTCCTATCTGAAATAACCTCAAGGGCAAGATCTCTATCCATTTCAAACCATTGTGAACCCTTCCTCCAATCTTGAATTTTGATCAAGGGATGCATTAGCTTATTGTATCGGCCACGGGCTACCGGACTTGCTAGATCAAAAGCCTCCACAAAATTTTGCGTGGAGTTCACTAGGTAATTGTAAACTGTGGAGAAATTGAATAGGGGTATACACGCTTCAGAGAGGAGAACAAAACGTTGGTTTGATATGTCAAGTACAGCATTGGCTAGAAGCCTTCGTTCAGCTTCAATCATGTTAACCTTTCCCCATTCAACTTCCTGCATTGTCAAAAGATAATTGCATTACATTGAAATTCATTTGGACAGTATTGTAGTGACATCATGTTATCATAACGTTATCAAATATGTACTAATTTGTAGACAAAACTTACTATTTTCTTAACTAAACCTTCCATTAATTTTGGCTGCGACAAGCACTACAGCATTTTCTCGAACAAAAAATAGTAATTACACACAAAAGGCATGATTTCTTTTTAAAAAGTAGGAACATATACTCTCAATCATGGGCCTAGATTTCAGCTGGCTCAAGAGGGGCTTATAATTTGTTGAAGGTTCACAAACTTCTGGTGTGGTTCATAAGTTAACATCAGGTTCCATGGGGCAGCATGCCATGAGAAGACATACAAGTTTTAGCCAAACATTGAAGCCATAGTGGGAAGCTTAATACCCCAGTCGGGGATGAACCCCCCCCCCCCCCCCCCCCCCCCCCCGCCTCTCTTCTTCTTTCCTCCTTCTTCTCTCCTCATCATTTTGTTACAAGATTCATTCTTAGACAGGCGAAAGTACAAGTTTGCCCAGAAGCGAAGCAGGCATCAGAGAAAGCAGAGGATGTTCTGAAAAGCAATTTAACGTGAAAATCAATTGGAAAAGGGTTTGGTTTTTCAGTTTTAGAGGGACAAAAAATGAGAAATGAAACGATAGGTTTTGGACAAAGGCTAGTTTCCTAGCTGCAGGAATTAAAAGGCAAACATGTTCTAATTATTTCTATCCACTTGCCTCTTTATATCACAGATGCCGGTTGATTGGGTATGAAATTATGATAAAAGAATTCTGCTGGAAATAAGAACGTGCATTACACTTTTTGGATATGTCAGAAAGTTAAATTACTTTTCTTCCTTCAAATTTTATATTCCAACATCCAAAAAATAAACTATTTCACTCGTTTCATAAAAATAAAAAATAAAAAAAAAACCTATTATCATCCATAATTACTAGGAATCTAAAGTCGGGTATCACATCAAAAAGTTTACTAGGAATATTTGCCGTCAAAAGAAAAATACTAATTACTTCTCCTTAAAGGAATATATGTAAAGAGTAAAACAAGAAAAAAATTTACTTAAATTGTTGAAGAAACTCACCTTACTGGGAATTCTCCGGCCATGAAACACTGAATCTTCAGGCTCTGATCCATTGTATGATGGATTTGAATGTACATAAATGGAATAAAGCCCTTCATGCCCCTTAAAGAATTTCTCCCAAAGGGGTGCAAAACTGAGAGGCCCTCGAGTCAAAAACATGAATGCAACCTTTGGGACACGTTTGAATGGAAGTTCTTGAATTTTAGGAATCATTGAAGCTCTCCACAAGAGTTCTTCATCATTCATCTCATGCATCAGTTCATGTGGCTCCAGAAAATCCTCCAACCCTTTGCGCTTCATCGTCAGTCCTGACGGTGGCGACGACAATTTAGTTGTTGTTGTTGGTGATGATTTGAGGGAGATTAGGCCGTCGTTGACTAGTAAATTGAGCGTGACGTTTTTGAATTGCAGACTTAGAATAACTCCGGCAGTCAAACCAATGGCAAAGAATAAGAAAAAGGCAAAGAGATTAACATACTGCAATGGAAGACTAAAGAATTTCACTGATGGAAATCCTACACTTGGCAGCTTTTTGTTCATCATCATGGGGGACTTAATTAACCTTTTCTTGATGAACTTGTTTGTGTGATCGAGCTTAAAAACAAAAAAAAAAAAAACTGAATTATGATTCAACGAGAAGAACCTATTCTCATAGAAGCTAAACAAATTTAGACAGATTCTTACTGGAGTACCAAAAAATTGGCAAATGATGGAGAAGAAGAAGAAAGAATTGAGAGAATGAAAAAGGAAAAGATTGCTATATTAACAAACTGAAAAGGATCAAAATTATGTTACCTCTAAATATAAGATCTAACGTGTGAGAAAAGAGGAGAGACAGGCATGCAGCCGCGGCCTCTGTGACGGACTTATATTCTAAGTTCTTGGACCATGGAATATGAATGTTTCTCTAGTCAATCATCATTGTAAAAGTCTTGCAATCTGTTATCGTTGAAAAGACGACTTTGTAGTATTATTTAAAGGGCTTATGTGGGGGCTTTTTGTATGGAACGCGTTTGTAATTATATAGGTTGAATAAAGTGTAAGAATTCTAGAAGATAATTTATTGTATAAATCTTGCATAATTATAGGTGTTGTCTGATAAATGGTAAGTCTTGCTTACCTAAATTTTAACTTTAGTTTAATCATGTCAAGATTTTCTATAGTTTTTAAAATTATATTATTTCCTTCTTGTGTATTGCACTCATTGGAGAGATATGGTAACCTTTCACTTTGATCTTTTTTTTTCATCTGCAAATACGATGTCATAATTTTTCTATATACCTTTCTTTTAATTATAATAATTTGCTACCATAAGAAGAATAATTAGTTCTTTTCCTCTTCCTCAAGTTTGTCCCCACAATTTAAAGTTTTATAAATTACCCAATTCATGATGTTAAAACAAGGATTAGGCACATGAATTGTTATCATTGACTGTTTCAGTCATTTCACAACCCACACACCTTCATCTAAGTTACCACTCCCCCTTCTCAATTCCCAGTTATTTGACAAACGATTAAAAATAAAGAATATTTACTGTCCCATTACCTTATGGTATCGTAACAAGACATTTTTCAATGATAATATTTAAGTTCTACTACTTTTATCATACCGGGCCAGAGATTTTTTTTTTTTTCCAAAATTGATAATTACAGTGGTATACTGCAGTCAGATAAAGTGGCATTAAACTTCCAATTTGGCACGTGAAGCTTTGAGTTAGACAAATGGAGGTTAAAAAATCGAGGACAATTAAGGATTAGACAAATCGAGATACATAATATTATTCTTACGATGAAAAAGGTAGGATTTATTTATTTTTTTGTTCGAAATAAAAGAGTAAATTTGGTTTTGACCGCATACTGTTGATTAAGCCATCGGCTTTGAGAGTTATCATAAGATGAAGGCATGAAAACTACATTTTATTTTCTCAAGATTTTTTGGAGAATAGTCCGAATTGATGGCTTCATTTCACATAGTTTCTTTTTCTTTTTTTGGTTGAAAAGTCCATAAGTTCCGGCTAAAACAATGTGTCCCTTGGCGGGGTGGTCACCCCTCATTTGCTAATTCTGGAAGACCCTGTCAATGCTTTTATTTATCAATTTTCTCCCAATATTTTTAGAGTTTATCTATTTTTCCAATGGAAAATGTTTACTTTTTTTTTAATTTTTTGGAAAATAAAAAAGAGAATGCCAGATTACACTTTATTCAAGTTTAGGAAAATTAAACTTTGTTCTGGTATCTAAACTGACAGTAAAATCCTTAAAAATCAAACTAATTTAATAAGTTTAATTATTTTTCCAACAATATCAATTTTTCCTATGAGTTTTTAATTTTACTTTTAATTAATGATATTGTTGCTTTCAACAATATCTTTAATATGGCTGTTAGTGGGAAAAGAGTCAAGATTCATTGCTTAAGTCTCTTTTTTTGAAGTTTATACCACAAAAATGAAGGAAAGTTCCACTCCTAAATTCCAATGGTTTTTCAGAAACTAATAAATAGGATTTTATTTTTCCTTTACCACATGTTGAAGTGGGCCAAATTTGGAGAATGCTTTGAAATGGTCAATAGAGGTATGTTAAAATAAATAATGCACTACATGGGATGATGGATATAACACAACATGTGACAAGCATATCACACTACCCCATATGTTATTTTCATTTCTTTTTTGGTACCCTAGCTAGTGTCAATTTATCTTTCGTTAATAGGAAAATAAATGCACTATATTATTAATTTGACAAACTTTCAAAATGAGGTTTGAGTGATATCTTTTTTCTGTTGTAAAGGCAATTTTCAGTAGTGTTCTGAGGATTTGAGAGCATGTATTTAAAGATATCTTTTAGTTAATGTAATTATTTAGCTACCATATTAGTTAGTCACCATATTTTTAATTATCACAAACTTATATAAAACCTAGTATCGTACTTGTCTATTATTGAATACATAGAATTTTTCATTCTTTTTTTTTTAAATCATGATATTTAAGTCCAAGATTTAAATTCATGCATGAATTTCCATTCAAAAACTCCACCCGTATCTCTAGTCGAGCCTTCCGCATTTTTGAACTCTCTGCTGGCCCTTAAGCTCTTTACAAACCCATGTCATGTAAACAAATGTGGTATCTATAGACAAGTGTTGTAAGAATTTGAACTTCTTAGATTGTCTAACAGTAAAAGACACAAGAATGATTATCCATTTTAATTTGAGCACAACATCAAAGAAAGCTCAAGTTTTCCATATTCCTTTTCTTTTTTTTTTTTTAGAATAAGTTTTCTATATTCCTCTTCATTTTTCTTTTGGATTATTATTATTAGTTATCAAGAAAGATTACAAAATTTGGTTTGCACGTATTAGAAGTAGAATTATTTGTTTCTTTTTCTCACTACTCGATAATAATTTTCAGGCCAATACGTAAATATATATTCAAAATGGCTGGCTTTCTCTGACTGGTGAATATTGACTTTCATCAGTTCGTTTACAATTTAGCAATTTTAAAGGAGGTCCCAACTCGGTCCTAGGCAGTAGGTGTCTTCCTCCTTGGGTAAGAGAAAGGTCCCATTCACCGTCCATGACTTTCGATGAGCATATGGATTCTAGGTCTTCACTCTTTGAGCTTAATATTGTGACTAAAATTTGTTTACTTTTCTTCCCCTACGAATACGCAAATCCAAGTCTTCAACAAAATACTGAAAATACCCACGCACTAGCTTAATTAGCGGGGGTGCATTTGTGTGGCTGCACTTGCCATCTGACCTGTCTCGTGCTCTGATAAAGCTTAATTAATTAGTTTCGTCAAAAAGTTATAAACGAATCAAGTCAAACACGAATAAACATTTGTATTGTAAAGTTTTTGGAAATAATTAAGATTAGATGGGATTCATGAATTTATAAATAAAAATAATTTGCTTAATGAACATATGTTTCTTGTAAAATTTTCAAAGACAAGCTTAATTACGAGAAAGGCAGACATAAGAGCAATCTTTTGTTGGACAATTCTGCTCATATTTGACACATCTGATTAATTTCGTCCTAAAACATGTACGATACGATATTAGTTACACATCAAATAGATTTAACTTTAACCAAGCAGGGAATCCTTATAACTTTGAAGCAATCCTAAGTAAAGGCTGAATGAAGGGTGCTTGGATGAAACTTTCTTACAAAAAAGTTGACACCGTTAAAGTACAATTGACCACAAAACAAGCATGATTTAGGAAAGCCTCAGAAACATAATTTTTCATAAATGTTCGAGGATGTGAGCCTCTTCACATCAATCAGTCCAAGTTATAGTCCTATTTTGATGGCACATCAGGACAACTTTAGTCACCAAAGTTGGCAACTAATGCTCGTCCATGTAGCAAGGGGGCTGCAAAGGTCTCTACAAATTGTATAATTTTACGTCAAAGACAATTTTAATTGCTAGCTTTCTGTTACCTTCAAACCATTGTGACCCTTTTCTCCAATCTGATAATGTAACAGTTGGCCACATTTTCTTGTTGTATCTTCCATGCCAATCGGTCTAGGATCATCAAATGTATTAAGAAAGCTTTGGCAATTGTAGATGATGGTGAAGTTGAATATAGGAATACAGGTTTCTGAGAGTAAAATGAATCTTTTGTTGGAAAAGTCAAGGAAAGCATTTGCTGGTGGACGTTTCTCTCCCTCGACCATTGTAACTCTTCCCCATTGAACATGCTACAACAACAACTACTACTAAAGTAAAATCAAACTGATCAAGATTATATGGAAATTCGAGATGCATACAGCTTAGTTCTATTTGGCATAAAAAGTTGTGAATACTTACTTTTTCACTCTTTATATATGCTATTTTGAAGTAGAGAAGATTAGGAAACTTCTTTGCATTTTATTTTTCACAAGGAAATAATTAAGAGGGGAAATGTTTGCTATTTTTGCTTGAGAAATTTGTATATGAAGACAACTGAGAATGTAAAAATATTAGTGGAAATAAAAACCTTGCTTGGTATTCAATGCTTGTAAAAGACTGATGATGCAGGAGGCTCATGAGTGAAATCTGGAAATATATGAAGATAAATTGAGGAGAAGCCTTCATGTCCTTTGAAATACATTTCCTTTGAAAAACATTTCCCAAAAGTGCTGCCGAGGGTAAGCTTTCCCTAGTTAAGAATATGAGTGCAACTTTTGGGTAACGATACGATTGAATGGATATTCAGTGCTACTACGTACCAACGAAGCTCTCCACAGCAAGTCTTCCTCACTCATTGAGCGCCAAGATTTTGTGGAGATATCAAATCCATCAATATATTTGTATTACCTGAACTATAACTAAGATGTGATGTCTAAGGAACGATAGCATTAGTTATGTGAAGAAATAATGCCACAGAAATACAGAAGAAAATGGTGGTGGCAATTTGAAAACTCCTTTCTGTAACTTCTCTTTCAACATAAACATAAAGAGTTTCTTCACAAACATTGTCATTTAGACTTCTGTCCCATCTTCCTATCTCTTCAAGTTCACATTGTATTTCTTAGCTGTTTATGGATGACCAAAAGTAAAGATGTGAAAAGAAGAATGATTTCCGTCTCTATATCGATGAATGAAGGATAAGGGGCAAAATAAAAAGAAGTGTCATAGATCAGAAAAAAAATGTGAAATAGAATATCTACTCCTCTCTACAATAAGGTAAATTAAATCACCCTCGAGAATGGCATTTTGTAACTTCTAAAGTGGCAAGCGAAGTGGCAAAAATATGCAAGGATAGACACACGGAAAGTGTTGTCAACCCAAAAAAGTGTTTGTGTCTATCTGTGTGTGTGTGTGTGTGAGAGAGAGAGAGAGAGAGAGAGAGAGGGAGAGATAAGTTCTTTCTGCTGTTAAAATGGCAATTTAAAAAACTTCAGCAGGGAGGAACAGGAAAGTGAACAAGTATCATGTTAGTGTTTGTTGACATTCAGCATCATTATATGGAACTATATTCTTTACACCATGGAACAAACTTGAAAGCAGTCAATTATCCTTACAACTAAGTAAGCATGTTCACGTTAGTGAGAGTATGTTTGTTGGCAACCCTAGGAGAAAAAAAAAAAAACACTTAAGAAACTCTACATATTCACCATCTCTTCATAGCTGCCATTATCATGTAAGATAGAGATATTTTAATTATTTGGTAATAATACTATTAATTTACCAGCTGCTGTCATATCTCATTTATGATCAAGTTTGTTCCTGGCAAAATATATTGCAGCAAAGCTAACCACAGCTGCAGCACCAACAATTTCTGCTGTCCTGAATATATAATTTTTTATTCGGAAGCTTCCAGTATTTAAGTACGCCCACATCCAACAGGATAAAAAATGTAGCCGGCAGGAACTTTGAAACTTCTGAATCGAGAATTCCTACAGACAGCAATGCAGGAGGTCATACAAGCAAAAACTGAAAATTCACAACTTTTATTTTGAAAGAAAAGGTCCAATTTTGCCTTTAAAGTGATAATTCCGCAAACAAATCTATCAGGCCCTTGAAGAAGTCGTCTAACCTAGACACTTTGGATAGCGGATCCTAGAAGGGCAGCTTTCACAATGGTTCACATTTTGCTCACTTAGTCAAAAATTCAGCAAAACTGCATTTAAATTTTTCTAGGGAGAACTCCTGCACAAAGAAAAGTTTGGAACTCTTTTTATATACAAAATTGTTAAAAGCATAACAAAAAGGCAGTTGTCCCAAGACTCGCACATTTGTTCTCAGTTGAATCTAGCACTAATCTTCTTCAGCTGATTTGGCAATATCAAATAGATAACAAAAGATAATAAACAGAAGCATAAAAACTTCTAAATAGGGAAGACAGATTGACAAAATCTTATAGTACAATAAAATGGTTATGAAGTTAGCACATCACATTAGACACTGGCTAATAGCCTTACAAACAGAAACCATAGTTCAAGATTCAATATAAAAATGATAAATGCCAGTAGAAGCAACGCATGCTTATATATGTTTATGCAGTTTAACAAACAGGCCCCAGAAGAAAGCATTGCCATCACTGAAGTTACACTAAAATAATAGAACAGTCCAGAGACAATGACATGAGCAACAGACTCAAGTTTTTCTTTTGTTGCCAGGAATGAGCAATAGACTTACAATCTGTGTCAAAGATGACTAACATGCCTCAATATCTCCTCAATCCAGCATTCTATTACATAATACACTTTCTAGTTTCTTAAAAAGATAGCCTAACAGCCAACATCTTTACCACTTATACCCTATGTGGTTTTGTTCTTTCACTCAGCCTGTCCTCTCACCCCCACCATACCCATATTGTGTCGTGTGTCATGTCGAATTGGATGTGGTTGTGAATATGGGTGAGGGGTTCAATTGTATTATTTTCTTTTCTGTGCTGTACACATGCTGGACTCCTCATTGGTACCGATGTCCACATAATTTCCATACCAGAGTCCAAGAAACATAGGTGTTATTCACAGTACATTGTCTTTCCAGTCTTATGCTTTGCAAACATCAACTTGAATCTATTTTTAACTTATGTAATATCCGAGATCAGAGAAAATGGTCCAGCTTTTGTCCTTTTGTATGTGTGTTGTAATCTTGGAAAATGATTGACATTGTACCATTAGACAGGTACATTCCTAGGCCATCTTTTCTCAATCATGTAGCTAAAAACAACAAAAACAAGTAATCAAACATATGAATCTCTAAATATGGCTCACAGTATGCTTAATATAGATCTGCGTTATTAGCTACTAGCATATTTCCTTGCACCAATCATTTGAAGAGGATCTTATCATCTTTGCCTTAGAAAAAGAAAGCTAATAACAGACCAAAGGAGTAAAACACCTTCAGCCAATGGTCAATTGCACAGAAATCTGTTTGCCGATACTAGAATTTTCATTATTCAAGAGAATATTAGACTGGTTATGCCAATTTAACTGTATTTATGCTCATTAGTAACACTAAGGACCTCCAATATACTACCTTTGGTAAGATTAATGATTAATTGAAAGCAAGACATGAATTAATGAAAGCAAGACATTTACTACCTTTGGTAACTTATCCTGCTTGGCAAGGTGATCCACATGTAGCTTCACATTTGATGCAGCAGGAATCCAAAAGCTGGGATCAACTTCAGCATATGTGTAGGAAACAATGTCAAACAATGTTTTGGCTCCATCTTCTATGGCTTTCAAAATGGTTGATTCTCTATTTCTTCGATTCCTGATAATTGAAACGAATCTTATATCATAATTTAGACCTAAACCAGTTAAGACAGTATAGTTCTGAACATGTAAGATGATTGTGCTTCCACATAAATTGATCTATATGCATATAGCTGAAAAATTAATCTCCTTGCATTACAAAATATCTGAGTCATATTAATCTCCTCGCCATACAATGTGCAGCTACTGTCCCATATATGTACACGCGATAGTATTGCACAAGAAAGGGTGAAACATACTTGAGATAGCCACAGAGCATGTGTTTCGGCCACATATTAATTCTCCCATGCATGGGAATTACAATGTGTGGAGAGAGATCCATAAACAGGTATGTTGTCCGGAAATATTCCTGCACATAAACTAGAGCTCATGTTCTAAATGATTTCCATCAAAAGAAGAAAGACAACACAAGCCACCAAAGACTCGCAAGGATGGAAATCCTATCCTGATATACCATGTGCATTAAGTCTACAATATCAGTGTGGAAGGGAAGTCAACTAAAATAAAAACTACGTGCACTGATATCGGTTAAAGTATCGAGGTAGCTATTACTGATTGTCACACCTCTTTGTCATTCCCAACTTTATTTTTCAGGAAGACATGTCCTTAAGATATTGTCTATTCCATTTTGTCGCAAAAAATAGAAAAGGAAAGAAAAGACCAGGTTCACTGTACTGATGTTTGATCATCAGGAGGATCATCTCAAATCATTAAGGTTTACACTGCAGGTCATTTTGAAATGCAAATGAAGGAAAAGAAGTTTTCCCAACCACAAAAGAGTGATGCACATCTATTCAATTCCAAGAAATAAAAGGCAATAACCTCCAGCAAAGACTAAAGGGTATCCCATTTTTCTGCAATGGGAAGAAAATCTTGAACAAAATATCCACATAATGATTTATCAGGAACAGATAGACTAAAACCAACTTGAATCCATGCCTCACCCAAGATTCTTCTCAATTAATTTGACTTATAAGAATTTCCACTGCGCATCCTTTATAACTGAATAAACATCAACTGTAAACCCAAAAACTATTTGCCTATTATGCCACCAAAAAAGGAATCAACATCAAATGAACAAGTATAACAAAGCTGGGGTAATGTGAGCAGAACTTTTTGCTATTGCATGGACATCACTGTGATAGAAAAACCAAAATTATTAACTTACAGCCATATTTCCTCCAGATCTCACGTCCAATACAGCACTTCCTTGCCTGAAAACCAATAGATGCATGAGCTTGCAATATTCCAGAAAAGGAGAATCAGAACAATGGATATGAAAGGCTACAGGAAATAAGAAGAAAATGGTCAAATTCAGTATCTAGCAACTAGAAGTGGATGTGAACTGTGATAATATCTTTTCTCTATATCAAGTATCAATTTCTGAACCCTACCCTACGCAATGATCACCAACAATCAATGAATTAGTGCTGACATGAAGCAATGCCATGTGGCCGTCTGTGTGTCCCTGAATGAGGAAGACATTAAGAAAGATCACGTCTTTGATTAGTTCTCAAAACTAGAACTTCAGTTGATATAACATGTTCTATAACAAGAACCCAGAGTACAAGAATAGGACATTGGAATGCATGAACATAGAGATCATGATGAAAACCTCAAACAAGTTACCACATTTCTAAAAGATCCAACTGAAAAACCATACATCACATTCATGTTAGGAACCCCAAACACAATTCAATGACAGTTCAAAGAATTTCTTAAGATGTTATGATATTAGGAAGGAAATATGACAGAGATAGAGCAGAACAGAAAAGGGGCTATCTCTCTATCATATCACAGACCTCAAAACATATCCATTTTATATGACATGGAACAATGTAAATAGATTTCTCTTTTCATACTTCAGCTTGCAAAAATTACCTACAAAAGAAGAAAGTGGAGCTTCATTTTCTTTATATAGTTCTTTATTTTCTATGTAGCAGTACTGCCAATTGACATAATAGATAAAGTTTTGATGATTCATCACATAATGGAATGGTAATTACTAGAGCCCTCTATTTCAGGTCATATATAAGCTTTTATGAGATTACCCTAGTTAAAACTGTTTTAACTAAAACAGAGACTAGTGAACCTCACCAAAGATCGGGCTAATTATGACTAATTAAAATTAGTACCTCACATATAAGTAGTTTTGATCAGGAAATATTGTTTTCAAAAGAAGCATATGTCAGAAGATTCAATTGTCAATTAATCGTCCTGATCTAGCTATCAATCAATCCCCTTGATTTAGCTATCAATCAATCCCCTTGATTTAGCTGTCAATCAATCACCTTAATTTAGTTAACTTATTTGTTAATATAATTAATGTATTTTATGTACTTTCCTAGTTAGATAGTTAATTAAATATGTTAATGTATATCTGTAGTCTATCAATTAGTCAATTAGCATAATTAGGGATTTTCTTATTGTAAAACTAGTCTAGGTTCATTGTAACAGTTGTCTAGATTCATCTTGTACTAAGCCTATAAATATAGGCCTAATTTCACAATGAGAAGAACACAAGTTCAATTTCTCAAAATTCTCTGTGTTTAACATGGTATCAGAACCCTTGATCTCTACATAGTCATAGTTCAGATTTTTTCCAGCTTTCTTTTCCTAGTTCTCTAGCAACCTCTTTACATAGTCAAAGTCCAGTTCTTTCCTCCTAGTTCGTTCGTATCCTCATGTCTTCAGACAAGGAGTCCTTGATTCGTTTTAATGGCAAAAACTACTCAACCTGGGCATTTCACTTCAGGATATATGTCAAAGGAAGAAATCTATGGGGTCATGTTGATGGTAGCAAACCTGTTCCTAAGCAAGGTACGGATGAATATGCCAAGTGGGAGGTCGCGGATGCACAAATCACGGCATGGATTCTGGGATCTGTAGAACCTAACATTGTTTTGAATCTCCGACCCTCCAAGACGGTTGCCGAGATGTGGAATTACCTAAAGAGAATCTATAGTCAGCAAAAAGCAACTCGTAGATTCCAGCTTGAACATGAATTATCCATGATTCATCAGGATAATCTCTCTATTTCTGAATTTTACTCTAACTTTATGAATCTTTGGGCCGAATACACTGATATAATCTATGCTACCTTACCATCAGAAGGTCTTAATGCTGTTCAATCTGTTCATGAAATTGCAAAAAGGGATCAATTTCTCATGAAATTGAGATCTAAATTTGAGGGTACCAGATCCAATCTTATGAATCGAGATCCTGTTCCCTCCTTGGATATATGTCTCAATGATTTACTACGAGAAGAACAACGAATTTTCACTCAAGCAGCCATTGAACAACGAAGATCCACATCAGTTCCAATGGCTTATGCAGCACAAGGGAAGCCAAGAGGTAAGGACACAAGGGCTGTTCAATGTTTTTGTTGCAAAGGATTTGGTCATTATGCTTCGAATTGTCCCAAAAAATTCTGCAACTATTGCAAAAGAGATGGTCATATTATCAAGGAATGCCCGATCCGACCTCCCAAGAAATCTGAAACAGCATTTATTGCCTCGATTGGCTCTTCTAGTAATAGTGGTTCCGCGGATATAGCACCGTCAACACAAAATATTCCTACTCCTGCTCAAACTTTAACACCTGAGATGATACAACAAATGATTCTCTCTGCATTCTCTACGTTAGGACTCTCAGGTAAACTCTTGTCTACTTCATTCACTTGGTTTTGTGATTCCGGGGCATCCAATCACATGACAAATAATGCGCAAAACCTTACCAATGTCAAGAAATATTCTGGAAACCTTGAAATTCATACTGTTGATGGCAATTTGTTACCCATTACAGCCACTGGTGATATTTCTCCTTCTTTGACTAATGTTTATGTCTCTCCAAGCCTTGCCACTAACCTTGTTTCAGTTGGCCAGTTGGTTGACAATAATTGTAAAGTAGAATTTTCGAAATCTGGTTGTGTTGTGCAGGATCAACAGTCAGGGAAGATGATCACAAGGGGGCCTAAAGTAGGACGTGTTTTTCCTCTCCAATTTCCTTCCTCACCTTGTCTTTCAATTCCTTTTGTCACTTGTAATCTCGCACATGTTGATTATCGAGTATGGCACAAACGTCTTGGACATCCAAACTCTAATGTACTCCATGATTTGCTAAATTCTGACTTACTCGGGAATAAAAAGCATGTTTTTATTAATGATGTCCAATTTGATTGTGATTCTTGTAAACTTGGTAGGAGTAAAACTTTGCCATTTCCTACTCACATGCCTAGTCCTGTTCAACCTTTCAAAATGATACATAGTGATTTGTGGGGTATGGCACCAATTATATCTCATGCTAATTACAAGTACTTTGTCACTTTTATTGATGACTATAGTCGTTTCACTTGGATTTATTTCTTGCATTCTAAAGATGAAGTACTTTCTGCATTTAAACTTTTTCATGCATATGTCCAAACACAATTTTCAGCCAAAATTAAGGTTTTATGTTCGGACAATGGGGGAGAATATACGTCTCATTTGCTTCAAGATTTCATGCAGGCTAATGGAATAATCACTCAAAGATCATGTCCTCAAACCCCACAACAAAATGGAGTAGCCGAAAGAAAAAATGGCCACCTCCTTGATGTTGCTCGAACTCTTTTATTAGAATCCTCAGTGCCTACTCGATTTTGGTGTGAAGCTGTTTCCACTACTGTCCATCTCATTAATAGGTTACCTTCTCCTTCATTGAATCATGTCTCTCCTTTCCATAAGTTATTTGGTCATCCCCCCAATTATTCTGATCTTCGTACTTTTGGTTGTGTATGTTATGTTCATCTTTCTGCACAAGAACGCACAAAATTCACAGCCCAATCAGTTAAATGTGTTTTTCTAGGATATTCAGTACATCACAAAGGGTTTTGCTGTTATGATCCTAATTTGCGTCGTGTTCGCATTTCTAGAAATGTAATCTTTTTTTAAAATCAGTGTTTTTTTTCCGATTATCAAGACTCTCTTTCTCCTTCATTTTCTATGTTGCCTCTATTTCCTAATCCTATTGCAGATCAAGAAACTTCTAAACCATTTTTGGTATATCAAAGACGTTCCAAAGCCACGATCAATCAGCCTTCTACTTCTTCTGCGCCCCTCAAGCTCCTTCTCTTGTTGCGGATCCTCTCGCACTACCTGAATCTGACATTCCTAGACGTAGTACTCGAGTCAGTAAACCACCAGAAAGGTATGGCTTTTCTAATCCTGTCTCTTTGATAGCCACTTTGTCTTCTATTCCTATCCCTTCATCTTATAAACAGGCAATGGAACATGAGTGTTGGCGTCAGGCTATTGAAACAGAACTTCTTGCTCTTGAAGAAAACCAAACCTGGGATGTTGTACCACAACCTTCATCTATCAAGCCACTTGGCAGCAAATTTGTGTTTTCTGTCAAACTTCATTCTGATGGTTCCATAGATCGTTACAAGGCTCGGTTAGTGGTTCTTGGGAATAAACAAGAGTATGGTCTCGACTATGAAGAGACATTTGCACCGGTTGCTAAAATGACCACAGTGCGAACTATCCTAGCACTTGCAGCATCTCAATCATGGTCCTTACTTCAAATGGATGTTAAAAACGCGTTTCTACATGGTGATCTCAAAGAAGAAGCCTACATCAAACTTCCATCTGGTATGCCTACTTCTTCTCCTAATGATGTTTGCAAACTAAAACGCTCCTTATATGGCTTGAAGCAGGCACCGCACGTGTGATTTGAAAAGTTTAAATCTACTCTTCTTGGTTTTTCCTTTACCCAGATCCAATATGACCCTTCTATGTTTCTCCAACGAACATCCAAAGGTATAGTTGTTCTTCTTGTGTATGTGGATGACATTGTCATCACTGGCTGATTCAAAGGCTATATCTAATCTTCAAGAATGTTGCACACCACTTTCCATATGAAAGACCTTGGCCAACTTAACTACTTCTTGGGTTTGGAAGTTCATCATCATCCCCAAGGTATTTTCTTGAATCAACACAAGTATACTCAAGATCTAGTTCAGTTGGCCGGACTTGCGGGCAGTGCTTCTGTTGACACTCCAATGGAAGTCAATGTGAAATATCGACGAGATGAAGGGGAGCTCCTCAAGGATCCTACTTTATATCGTAAGTTGGTTGGTAGTCTTATCTATCTCACCATTACTCGACCAGACATCTCTTATGATGTTCACACTGTTAGTAAGTTTATGCAATCTCCTCGACATCTTCACCTCTCTGCTGTCCGACGCATCATCCGATATCTTCTTGGCACGCCTAATCGTGGCCTATTTTTTCCTATTGATTCTTTGCCTCAACTACAAGCCTACAGTGATGCAAACTGGGCTGGTTGCCCGGACACAAGGAAATCCACTACTGGTTGGTGTATGTTTCTTGGTAATGCTCTTATCTCTTGGAAATGCAAGAAACAAAACTATGTATCCAAGTCATCCACTGAGGCAGAATATCGTGCCATGTCTGCTGCCTGTTCTGAGATTATTTGGTTACGTGGTCTTCTCACTGAACTTGGTTTTCCGCAACTTCAACCAACTCCATTGCATGCTGACAACACTAGTGCTATTCAAATTGCTGCCAATCCCGTCTACCACGAACGTACCAAACATATAGAGGTTGACTGTCATTTCATCCGAGCAGCCTATGACCATCAGGTTATTACTTTGCCTCACATTGGTACCAATCTACAGCTTGCCGATATCTTCACCAAATCCATGACACGTCAGCGTCACAGTTTTTTGGTTGGCAAATTGATGCTTGTAGACTTTTACCAACATCAATTTGAGGGGGGATGTCAGAAGATTCAATTGTCAATTAATCGCCCTGATCTAGCTATCAATCAATCCCCTTGATTTAGCTATCAATCAATCCCCTTGATTTAGCTGTCAATCAATCACCTTAATTTAGTTAACTTATTTGTTAATATAATTAATGTATTTTATGTACTTTCCTAGTTAGATAGTTAATTAAATATGTTAATGTATATCTGTAATCTATCAATTAGTCAATTAGCATAATTAGGGATTTTCTTATTGTAAAACTAGTCTAGGTTCATTGTAACAGTTGTCTAGATTCGTCTTGTACTAAGCCTATAAATATAGGCCTAATTTCACAATGAGAAGAACACAAGTTCAATTTCTCAAAATTCTCTGTGTTTAACAGCATATTCATGAATGGTTCTAGACAAAATCTCAAGATGCTTTTAACAAATGCGTAACAGAGGAAAAGTAACAGTGGCATTCCAACGACAGAGTTGAATGTGTTTCGGTTTAAAAAATACTGCCTCATCAGTTTAACAAATACTGCCTCATCATGATTTCTACACCATCTGAAGGTAATTGTTCAGCTGATAAGCTACTCAATCAGGAAATATTATGCTAGATTTTACTTTATGTCAAAGAACACATGCTGTCAAAGAGGGCTAACTGCAGCTTAAACCAAGCTCAGTGACTACTTCAAAGATCTTGATCAGGAAATAAGTGTTCAGACAACCAAAGTATTACATATGCTTGGAGCAACAGAAGTAGGATAAAGTTCAGGTGTCTTCATTGTCTCTTTTAATGAACAAATTTGCAGGAAAAATGGCTTTCTTCATTGTCTCTCAAATGTTGAACAAACAATATAATGATGCATGCTGTTAAACATACACAAATCACCTATTACATCAAACAAGACGACTTCGAATCATGACTGTTCCTACAATGACCAGGATTACATGCAGGATAGATTCCAAGAGGGCATTGAAATAAAGTAATCCATTATTCAAACAAAGTTAATGACTTCGAGATTTTATTAGCTATTTCAGTGTCCTGTGACATGATGTGCAATTCAAGTAATCACAGAACTGAAATAGTTGAAACATGCAGTTCCAAGCATTTCTTGACAAACAGACCTGCTAAACAGTCAATTTCTCGAGATTCTTTGAACAGTTTTTTTACATTATTTCATTATAGTTATGGCTATTTATCCTACACAAGGAGGTAAAATTTTGTAGGGATATTACAAGTTTGCATCACTTACAGGTGTCAGTTCTTCAATTATGGAAAATATTCATATGAACTATCGGATTAGTTCAATTAGAAATATCAGCATGGTATTAAATCATTCAAATGATGGTCCCCCTACTACCAAAGGGAAAGGTAAATAAACAAAATATATAACAGAAATAATCCTATAGATACAATTGCATTGAAAAAAGTTAGGCCATTAGCACATCCACACAGCTTGTGAATGAAATTACTGGTGCATAGATGATTCTCAGTCGCTGACCACCAATGCAAATCTCTTCAGAACCAGAAACTGAAACGTGGCCAAGAGACCAATCATCTGCATTATATAAGATTCGAGTTAAAGCTAAGAAGAAAACTATTAACTAAATGAAAGAAATTTTGTCCATCAAAGTCAAGTAATTTATCCAGAATAATATCTATTTCCCATGCCTATAAATATAAAACAACTTGAACAATGCAATTGATAAAAATGAAATATGGCTTCTTCACCAAGAACAGATTCTTAAGCAAGCCGTTGGATAATTCTCTTTCTGAAAGCTGGAGAAAAGCACAGCAATAAGAGCTTTTCTGATCATATCATCCAATACGTCATAAAATAGACGGAATAAGAAAAAATCCAGCAGCTGAATGCAACTTTAGAAACTTCAAAAACATAGTGAGTTCAATACAAGTGCATTGCTACGAGCAAGGACTTAATCCTGAATCAGTGATGAAACTTAAAGTTTAGTTGAAAATCTGACATCACTTTTGTGGCTTGTGAGCATAAAATGGTACTTTACATGACAGCTAGGTAACGAAATAGAAATATTTATGAAACATCCCAGAGTACGTAAGCAAAACTAACACAGGACTGAATCCTAACCATTTCCAATTCGACGTATGGTATTTTCATGAGCCAATAGAGTAGCATCGGTATTGAATTTCTGAACAACAGAAAGACCTGAAATGAAACATGGAGAAAATGACACCGAAGCATATTGGAACACACAGACATGTGGGAGGAAGAGTAACATTATTATGATATATACATTAAGCCTGATATTGTATTCAATTGCTTACCATCAACATGATCATGATGGTGATGGGTCACAAAGACGACCAACTTTTTGGGCAAAGCAGCAATAATTTCCTCAAGCTGAAGATGCAAGCAAGTTTGATCGTGAATCACAGAAGGAAGACAAACAAGTACGAAAACATTAAACAAGCAGGTTACTAATGTAATGGTTGATCAAATATCAAGTTTGAATTTCGAGATATCACAAGATTCATACCTCTTGTTATTTGTCAAATGATTCTACCTGTCAAATCCAACTTCCCTTCCCAATATATCTCCTATATTATAATGCTGAAAAAGAGTTGGAACTAATCTCTATTATTAAGGATCTATTATATTACTCATTTCCAGTTAGGACCATTAGGTGGTTCTATACAGATACAGATTTCCATGTTCTTGTTCCGACAACTCCATTCATCAATTCTTCCTTTTCTTTGTAATCATTGACTCTGTCATGCAATAAAAATCAACAAAAAGCTTCATAAGTACATTTTTAATGTCCCCATTGAATGAAAATTCGACAGCGTCCTCTGTGGGATAATCATAGTGGCCAAAATGCAAGGAATATGCATTACAAAATTGTTCTCTTTCAAATCAAAAGACAATTTAAAAGACAGCTTTACAACAGGCTTTCAATACGTTACCTTTATATCTTCCTTTTTGCAATTATTGGTATTCTGATGTAAAACTGCTACCACAAGCCTGAAACTTTATCAACATCAATTGTTCATATTTTTAAAGGCTTAAACCCCTAAAACCAGCCAATTTGGAACTGTTTTGAGTATTGTACTTGGAAGTCTATTACAAGTTGACAGCAAAGTTCCTAAGCAATTTTGGGCAAATGCTGTTTCAACAGCTTGTTTCTTAATTAATCGCATGCCATCATGTGTACTAGCTGGTGAGATTCCTTATTCGATTTTATTTCCAACCCAATCTTTATTCCCCATTGAGCCGCGTATATTTGGGCGTACTTGTTTTGTTCGTGATATCCGTTCTCAAGTGTCTAAATTAGATCCTAAATCTCTCAAGTGTGTGTTTGTAGGTTACTCTCGACTTCAAAAAGGGTATAGGTGCTATTCTCCAACCTTATATCATTATTTAGTTTCTGCTGATGTTACATTTTTTGAAACTAGTCCATTCTTTCCTAAGCCTAACATCCACAGTAGTAAGGAGGAGAAAGATGATATCCTGATCTACACTGTTAGCACTACTAATGTTAGTCCATCTGTTCCTACAAGACCACCTATCACTCAAATGTATTCTCGTTGTCCTCAACACATAGACTCGCATCCTCTACCGGTTCCTCCATCTACATATCCCAATCTTGATCAGCCCATTGCTCTTAGAAAAGGAAAAAGACAGTGTACTTACCTAGTTTCTTCATTTGTTTCGTACGAACATCTATCGCCTTCTTTGCGTTGTTTTATTACTTCTTTAGATTCAGTATATGTTCCTAAGCACCTATCTGAGGTCTTGGTTGGAGGGCTACTATGGAGGAAGAAATGATGGCTCTAGACAATAATGGTACTTGGGAGTTGGTCCATCTACTAGCAGGTAAAAAAGCTATTGGTTGTAAATGGCTATTTGCAGTTAAATTAAATCCTAATGGATCAGTTACTCGGTTGAAAGCTCATCTTGTTGCTAAGGAATATGCTCAAACTTATGGAGTGGATTATTCTGATACTTTTCCTCCTATTGTTAAGTTAAAATCTATCAGATTATTCATTTCTATGGCAGTTACTCATAATTGGCCATTGTATCAGCTAAATATCAAGAATGCTTTTCTTCATGGAGATCTTCAGGAGGAAGTTTATATGGAACAACCTCCTGGGTTTGTTGCTCAAGGAGAGTTTGGGAAAGTTTGTCATCTTCAAAAATCTTTGTACAGGTTGAAACAAAGTCCTCGGGCTTGGTTTGGAAAATTTAGTCAAGCAGTTGAAAGGTTTGGAATGCAGAAAAGCAAATCTGATCATTATGTTATCTACAAACGGACTAAAACTGGTATTACTTTGTTAGTAGTATATGTGGACGATATTGTTATCACCGAGAATGATACTGTAGGTATTTCATCTCTTAAAGTCTTTCTTCATAATCAGTTTCATACAAAAGATTTGTGAATGTTAAAGTATTTTTTAGGTATTGAGGTAGCAAGGAGTAAGAAAGGGATATTCCTCTCTCAAAGGAAATATGTTCTTGACTTATTATCTGAAACGGGAAAACTGGGGGCTAAACCATCTAGTACTCCAATGGTTCCTAACTTGCAACTCACAAAAGAAGGTGAATTATTTGAAGATCCTGAGATGTATAGAAGATTAGTTAGGAAATTCATTATCTTACAGTAATTCGTCCAAGTATTGCATATTCAGTTAGTACTGTGATTCAATACATGTCAGCTCCAATTGTTGATCACTGGGCAGCTGTAGAACAAATTTTGTGTTATTTAAAAGAAGCTCCTGGATTTTGTATAAAAATCATGGTCACACTAGGATTGAGTGTTTTTCAAATGTTGATTGGGCAGGTTCTAAGGAAGATCGAAGATCCACTTCAGGATATTGTGTCTTTGTTGGGGGAACTTAGTCTCATGAAAAAGTAAGAAGCAAAATGTTGTCAAAATATAAAACCATGGCACAATCGGCATGTGAAATAATGTGGATATATCAGCTTCTGATTGAAGTGGGTCTCAAAATTTCAATGCTTGCAAAATTGTGGTGTGATAACCAAGCTGCTCTTCATATTGCATCCAATCCTGTATTTCATGAGCGAACGAAGCACATCGAAATAGATTGTCATTTTGTTCGTGAGACAATACAGCAAGACTTGATTTTCATAGGATTTGTGAAAACTGGAGAACAGTTGAGAGATCCCTTTACAAAGGCTCTAAATGGGGTTCGGGTTGATTATCTGTATAACAAGCTGGGCATGAGTAATATCTATGCTCTAGCTTGACGGAGAGTGTTACAGACATTGTATCAATTAGCATTAATGTTACAGCTATGGGATAGGATATTGTATCAGTTAGCATTAATTAGAAGATTGTACATATCTCAATTGATAATATTAGGAGCCTAATTAGGATTTTCAGGATTAGTTACCTTGTATAATAAATGTCTAGGTTCATTGATGGATAGTGTCTAGATTTATTTTGTAAAGCCTATAAATATAGGCTTTTGTAATCACAATAAAATATACAATTTTTCTCTCCTTCTTAGTTTACAAAGAATACTTTAATAATTATAGCTAACTAGCTAAAATCCAATTTTAAACATTCTGAATTACCAAAAAAATAATTCAAAAACCATTGCATTTGCACGGCTTCAGATTCAAATCGGCAGGTTGCAGGACTCTCAATTTGGTGGATATCACTGTCATATTTCAGGAATCTTATTCTCATTGCCTTGGAACAAAACGTGCTTATTAACTAAGAGAAGGGTCGATTTAGGTTTTATACCTCTTTGTGAAAAGCAGAGTTGCATCCTGGGTCTACTATTAATGCATCACCATGAGCAACAAAGGTATTATTACCAGAGCTATCAGATTCAGATCCAGATACAAAGATAACCAAGTTCGTAGTTCGAAATGGCTTTGCTGTCCTACTCCCCATTGGTACAAGTTTAAGGCCTGGAGGGTACTCCTGAAAGGCATAGAACAAGGTTATATAGTCACAAGTGATACGAATTGAAGTGAAAATACTTATAATACAAGAACAACAACATACTCAAAAGTAGATAAGAAAATATATAAAATCAAAATTGTAATATTCAGAAGACAATCTCTGAACTGAAACCACAAGCAACCAGCATTTCTGAATTGAACTAGTTGTTAACTTAGAAATAGTAAAATAATTCTTTAAAATTAACTACAAGACCTGAAAATGTGAGGTAGGAGGAACTTTCCACTTTTCAGATGGTGCGAAGTCATTTAGAAGGCCAAGAACAACCAATGGTCCCACACGATCACTGCCAGGCCTCACATCAAGAAGCATATCAAGGCAATTCTCCATTCTTGTCCACTTGCATAGCTCTGTGTAGAGTTCATAAATTGCATGATTTACCTTTCGAAAGATGCTTGAAACTATTCTTTTTTATTTTTAAGTCCGAACGTATGCATAGGGATCTGACATCTCATGAATTGTGGAATCAAAATTGTTGGACAACTGAATGTACACTCACTAACTTTGCAGTTAAGAATTCAATAGCAACACTCAGGTATGCATTTGATGTTTTGATGCTACACTGCTTCTAAACAATACTAGAGCTTTTGAACAACATCAATAAAGGCACACAATCAGATTATCCCACAATAAACTTGTGTGGCCCCGGATCCCATGGATAATATATCTGACAGTAATAGTAGTGATATCATTGTAAAGAACTTTAAAGTGATAATTGTATATATCAGATCAAAACCACAAATATTTGCAGAATCATTTGATTTTGTAGCAGAATACAAGCTCTAAAGAAGAAAACAGCTTTACCAGATTGACAATATCTCAACAATTGAATATTATTTGCTTTTATTGGGTTATAGAAACTTGAAGCCCAAAGAGCAATATTTGCATCACAGTTTTGGTGTTTGGTTGATACTTTAACATCAGTCCCCTGTTGAACTACACACAAGTATGAAAAAGACTCTGATGGGGCTCTAATGCTTATTCAAAAGGAAACTGAGAAACAGAAAAGAACGGACATATCACAAGTCAATTACAATTAGCAAGTTGCAGTTCTATACAAAGATATTTATTTTCCAACAAAATTAACATATTCACAGCATTTAACTTTAACCAAATAATTCGTTTGCTTTTATATCTGCAGGAATTACTCAAGTTTTATAGAGAACTAAACCAAATAATTTTGATTGCAAACCTTTCAGCTTCCCATCTTGAGGCCCTAAAATTCCAGTGAGATACACTGTCTTAATTGGTAAACCAGGCCCAAAATCAGGTTCCTCTATACATTTCCAGAATTCCCACTCTATAGCCCTGGCAGTCCCAAATTGTATTTGTTCCAATGCCTACATTCAAGACCATTAATAATAAGTATAAACCACAATATGATACGAGTATATCTATTTGAGAAATTGAAGGAAATACTTTGCAACAAGCAAGCCAACTACACTTGTCCAGATTTTGATTTCCAAGCAAATATTCAGTTGAGAGCAAACACAATTTAAACTTCATTAAAATTCAAACTTCTTAGTTTGGAACTCCAATACGCAAATAAAAGCACCAACAATTTTCTAGTTTGGAGTCAAATTTATAATTCCCTGATAAAAAGTTTTCAAGAAATTTATGTGCATAAAAAAATCTGCACTACTCTATATCCATAATTATTTCCAAAACTAAAAAGAACTATAATTTATCAGTTTAAAACAAGAAACAATTCATAATTATTTCCAGAACTAAAATGAACTATAATTTGTCAGTTTAAAACGAGAAACAACTCAAGAAAAGGTAAAGAGTTCATTTCTTGCAAACAACAGTACTCAAGAAGAGGTAAAAAGTTCGTTTCTTGCAAGCAACAGTTTTAAGTAAACAAGCCCAGATAGCTATTAATTGAGAAAAAGATGGAACATTAATTTAAGGGATAGAAAAAAATGTACCTGATTGAGAGCTGAATTAAAATCGAACTGGCTTAAATTAAGCTTATTTGAGGAGGAAGATTCATGGGTAATTATTGGAATTTGGGAGCGTAATAGTTGATCAGAGTCTGGTAGTGGAGTCAACTCACTGGAAGGCAAATCCCAGAGGTCAGAATCAACAAAAGAATCATATTCAGGGTCATTGAATTTTGGGGGTGGAGTTTGTTTGATCAGTAGGAATTCTTCCTTGTCTAATGGGCTCTTGATGATCACTGCTAGTTTGTGATTTGCTGCAGCCATTGCCAAAATTATGGGCCGCAGTGTCTCACACAAGAACTGCTTCGGCTTATACAGTACAAGTGGTACTTATATTGTGCATACCAACCACCACTGCTCGGTTGAGTGGCGTCTTGTACCTAATTTTGATGGCTGAAGCTGTTGTGGAATACCTAATTTTGATGTTAACAGATTAAAATGCAAACCGGGATTGGCAGCTACCCCAGCCCAATTGGCTGTGACATGCAAAGAAAATGATATTCTGACTTTTAATTGTACAACTCCCAGCAAAAATAGTTGTATTATTTATAAAAGATAGTAATTTTTAATAAAAATTTGTCACTTTTGTTTAAAAATTTATTATCCTTTTGATAATTTTTCACCTTGATAAAAGTGCAAAATATGAAATTAGGTGTATCTATTGACCAAAAAATATGAAACTTATTAATTACAGTCCCTCCCAGTTTAGCGTCTTTTGTTATATAAGTTATTATGTTACACTAATGTTACACCACCTAAATGACATGGTTAATGAGCATACAGTTGTCAATCACATAGGTGGTGTAATATCAAATTGTGCAACAGAAAACTCCAAACCCTCCAAGGTTCAGTCATATTGAATTCTTCCTCGACAGTTCACTTCGTATGACAAACTTTCAACGATGTTGAGAACAGACCGTTGGTTAGCCTCGGACCTACTAACTTGCGACATAGAAGCGAAACTCAGGTGCATCGATTTGCGCCTTTTAACGTCAAGTTGTAGGTTTACTTTGAGGTCTAGTCCAACCCTGGACGAATTTTCAATACATATGTCAAGCTGTTTCCCCTGTATCTTGACCTGAAGTCTTTCTGTCGAAGACCTTTGATTCGCAGCACAGGAATATACCTATCTTTGTTTCCCCCTTTGACATTTGCCTTCGTGTGTTCTGATACATCACAGCAATTTTGTCGTTGTATGTTCAGAAGGCAGAAAGCCATAGAGAGATCATAACCCATAAAGAGTGCAGATATGATGCTTGGAGTTTGATTATCCACATCGTGATTAGTTTTTCTAGCTAAAGTGTAGCAGCAGTGAAGATTTTTTACTAGCTATGAGAAGACAATCGATGCATAAAAACAAGCAGAAGTATTCAAAGTTTGGTGCACGATATGTCTCAATTACAAGAAAAACTTGAAAATCATAACGAAGGCCTTCAATTCTCTGAATTTGATTAGAAGAGCTACAAGATGAGATCTAATAACAAATCCTTCATCTCTATAGTGCAGCTTTTAGTGACTTCGTGAAGATTCCTAGCTCTTTCAACCCTTCTTCAGGAGATTTTGCCTCGCCTAGTATTCTTACCATGGCACTGCCAACAATCACCCCATCTGCTCCCCAGCCAGCCACCTAGAAAATAAGGCTATTTGAGTAAGTGGCCAACAACATATGTTTAGTCCTAGAAATATGAATTTTGCAAAGATTTATATCAACAAATTCCTACCTGTTTCACGTGCTCAGGTTTTGATATTCCAAAACCAACTGCTACTGGCTTATTTGTTGCCTGTAAAAGAGTTTACTGGTTAGTTAAAAGCATATCTCAGCAGTTGTACTGATTTTTCGTCCATTTGAACAACAATTTGCAGGATTAGAATGAACTGCAGAATTGAATTGAAATTCTGTCTCTCAGATTCCATCATGTACCCTTTTGGACCAAGTTGACATAGCTATAAATTGAAACTTAAGTTCGCAGAAGTCTTCTCATACTCAAGGTTCTACTCCTAAACCAAAAGCCTTTCCTTGATGACCAGGGAAAAGTCACATTCAATCTACGAATGGACCAACTAGAGAACAGCATTAGTTTGAGTAACATAAAATAGCCCAGAACACTGACAACTCATCAAACACACAAGAAGAAAATTGTTTTATGATAAAATCAGTCAGCAACACCAAGAAGTCTAAGTGGACAACCCACCTCTTTAATGTCCGTTAGGAGAGATTGCACGTGTCTACTCACAGATGCACGAGCTCCAGTAACTCCAACTGAGCTCACCTATAATAGAGAAGAAACATACCAACTGCTTTTAGTGCAGACATAGTAGAAAAATGCATTTAAAGGTACTCTTAGATTCAGGTTGTCCCCTTAACGCTCCTTTCCAATTCTTCACCCTTCCCCATCCCAAAGCAATAATAATAATTAAAAGAAAACATTTTTTTCTTCTATCTATCCAATTTACAGAGTCAAAACATTAATGCGCGAAAATATTGCCATGAAAGATTCTAGACCAGATTCTACATGAAGGTCAAATTTTTAAACCCCCAACCCTACTTTTACCCAACGCAAAGAATTTTATTTTATTTTGTTTTTTGGGTGGGGGTGTTTGGGGGGGGGGGAGGGCGAGGAGGCTGCATCAGGAATAAGATATTCAAGTAAATCAAAATGTTAATTACTCCACAACTTAAATTTGGCATCCCATACTAGTCCTCATCATCATATTTTTTCTGTGTTTCTGAACTACAGTTCTCAAACTAGTAAAGACTAACCAGAGGATGCCATTCCATTATAGATCCCCCAAAAAATCACTTGGAAGCTACATTTGGCTTGGGAATTGGTACTAAGCAAAAATGCAGGCCTACTACAAAATACAATATTGTTAAAGATAATATCTTTGGAGGAGGTACGCCATATGCATTTTAAATTACTACAATTATGCTAATATCAAAATAATACATGCCCAGTGAAGAAAAATTAGAAAAGAAACAGCAACTAATCATAAAATAACTCACTAGCTCAGACAAAAATAATGATATGACTCCTATTTTTTTGTCTTTATTCCATTTTTTTTTTTAGGTGGCATGGAAAGGAGGGGGTTGGGATGGGGAAAGGGGGAGGAATTAGGGAAGGTATTAATAACATGAAATCAGGTATAAACAGGATTTTCAAATATCAGATGACAAAATTGCCAAGATAACTGGAAGGCCAGAGGTTCAAAATGATACACACTATTTCAGAGATCTAAAAGCTACAAATACTTAACACAGATGTTTGAGATCTTACAAGGTATACAAACCCTTCTGAAGCTTCAGCAATCGCTTTCATTCGAGCTTTCGGAGTTGTAGGTGTTGTCAGCAACACCTTACATAACAAATGACATAAACCAGATTAAAAAACAAACATACTAACATTCACCACTTAAAACCACAGATTCTGCAAATAATTTAGCATTCACTTTCATCTGTTCTTCAGAATACCACTTCATAAAAGAGAACTCAATAATTCAAAGCTGCAGATTCGACAGTCAAGAAACCCAAGGAGATAGAAAGCTGATATTAAACCCACCTTATGCATGATTAATTCAATCATAAGCCACACCTCAAACTATTCTGAAATTTTCAAAACATTAAAACTCTTGAACTTCTAAACCTACCAATTCAAGATTATTCTTAGTAGCTTCCTTTCTCAAAATCTCAGTCTCCTCCAGAGGTACATCTGGAACAACAAGTCCTGAAAGAAAAGAATGTTTATTATGAGATTTGTAAACAATTGGCAGAAAAAGAAGTTCAAATAAATAAGGTCAATAACGTAAAACATTTACAAATAGAAAAGGTAAAACTTGCAGGCACTAAAGCTTTGAAGAATCCATTGCATGAGAAAAACAATTTCTATATTGTGATGCTTATGAATTCTACACTAGCAGTTGGAAGACCAAAGGTTTGTTGAGTGTTTGTAGTTGACATGGTATACACTTGACTGAGCATTTTTTATTGGTTGGACATAGAGGTGTTATTCGAGCCGAGCCGAGTATTTAGTGTTCGAACTCAAGCTCGTTTAATAAATGAACAGGCTCGGCTTGGCTCGTTTATTAAACGAGCCAAATTTTCTCTTCGAGCTCGGCTCGTTAAAAAAACAGGAAGCTCGAGCTCGAACTCGATTAACACTAAAGAGCCGAGCTCGAACGAGCTCGAATGAGCTCGGCTCGTTTAACACCAATAAACCGAGCTCGTATGAGCTCAGCTCGTTTAACACCAACAAACCGAGCTCGAACGAGCTTGTATGAGCTCGGCTCATTTAACACAACAAGTGAAAAGAGCATTTGCGAACACAAACGAGCTCGTTTGGTCAATTAAGGTATGGAGAATAGGAGTGAAAAAACATTATTGCCCCTTCTTCGTGAACACAAACGAGCGTTCGCGAACAAGGCTCGTGTTTGCTCGTTTAATAAACGAGTTCAATTTCTTGTTCAAGCTTGGCTCGTTTAGCTCTATACGAACGAGCCAAACTCGAGCTTTCACAAACTGAACCGAAATGTGTTCGTGAACAGCTCGGTTCGAATAACAGCTCGACAACAATTTTTGGTGAAAAAATGAAAAAGACAATAATCAGGTTTGCTATAAACTCTTGCGGGACTAATTTAGTGATAATTGCTAAAAGGACAACTCCAATTGTGAGAAAGCAGATCAGGATCTTAAAGCATTTTTTCACAGGATACCTGGAAGAGGTTATCAGCATAAGCAAACTCCAAAAGGCAAAAAAAAAAAAATGAATTTATGCATTACTTTGACAAGATGTAGTGACAAAATTCGCAACTAAATTTACTATATCCAATGCTTGGGTGATTGGCTTTTAGACCCCTAAAGAAACATATGACATATCTCCGTAATGTGAAAACGATTTCACCTAAACCTACCCATATCATTTCCATACTCACCCATACCTACTTTCTTCCGCTTAAACAAGATGAGGGTTCTGATGTGTGATCAGCTGATGAACACTTATGATAGCTACCCAAAGTAACTAACAGCAATAAGGTAAATCAGAGATAGTAGATTTCAGGAAAAAGCAGTTCCCCAGAGAAAGCAATAAATTAAATTACTAAAAACACAAAGACAAATAAGAATCTTCACATAGGTGTTATGAAGTCAAGTTTACTATTATTGGACTTAAATTCAACCAATGCTCTTATTTCAAGCAAATTGGCTCAGACAAGTCATGTTTGAGTCAGATTCAGTCTTCTATTTGTTCGCTTCTGCATCAAAAGACAGTATATTTTAAGGAACACAAAAGTTAGGCTAGAAAATTTACACCTCACCATGAATCCCAGCATTTCTGACGGTGATCATGAACTTTTCAACGCCACGCTTAAGTATTGGATTATAATATGAGAATAATGCAATTGGACAAGATAACTGTGGTACAACCTGTAGGACAATAAAAAGGTGATATTAGACCAAATAAAGGACATTTAATCTCATATCAAAGTTCTGCATCAAATTTCCCCTGCCACAAAAAAATGCAAGGCCATCAAAATGCGATACTAGAGAAAAAGGAGTACATCTCATATGATTACTCAACTCTCCTCCCAGCTTCCCCTACACCAGATAAAACCCTATATACAACAGGATAAGAAACTGTACAGGGGAAAGGAAAAATCAATGAATAAAGAGAAAGCAGAGACTGATTGTGATTTCAAACACTGCCAAGACATCCACCAAAATAAAGATATAACTTCTGTCAATTGTGATGCAGAAAGATGGATTTTCGTCTAATACCAATGACAGGCTAAATCTATCCAATTAAAGTTCAATTTTAGCTAAAATATTACGAGTGACAACAAAAGTTTGCTGACCATTTCTAAAACATCAATCTAACATCTTGTGGTTCAACTAATAAAATAAAATAACAAGTTCACAAAATAGTACTTCATCAATTTAGAAGTGTATCTAGGTAGATAGAAATTAAATGTAAGGTGGTGGTGAAAAGACTTACATCCTTCAACATGGAGATAATCTTATCAAAATTTGTTCCTCTGGCCAGTGAACGTGTTGAAGCAGCCTTATGAAATGTAACAAGACACGGAATCAAATGTTGATCAAATCAAAACAGAATAAAGACAACCCCAAATGAAAATGCGTTCCTACTTGTATACCTGTATAACCGGACCATCAGCCAATGGATCAGAATAAGGTACCCCTAGTTCAATTATGTCAGAACCACATGCGTCAAGCACTTTCAATGCTTCAGCTGTAGTCGAAAGGTCAGGATCGCCGGCAGTGATATATGGTATAAAAGCCACCTTCAAAACATAAGTACGCTCATCAAACAAACATTCTTGATATACAAAAGTTCCGTTGGCTGTATTCAGTCTCTAATTATATCTCACTATTTCCACTATCATTAAAAACTCAAAACCAAAGCATTGACATATGCACGAATAAAAACATATGGAAGTCCTCAAATTTTTTAAAAGGTCACATCTTTAATAAGACTGGATCCAAATTCGAGCTAAACGTAGTAAAGGTAACATCTTTAACAAGATACAGGAAGAAAGAAATCCAATGAGACAATTCCAAAGACAATTTATTTCTTCATTTTGCTTTAGGGGTTTTTCAGGGGTTCAACAAATTCACAAGAGAAATAAAGTCAACATCAACATTCAAGAGAAAAGATTAGTCCCTACCAAAGTTTGAACCGTAATCAATTTGCAAAGAACTCCCATTTTATCCATGTATCAAGGTTCAAATGAAAAACGCAGAGACCCTTTACATTTTTCTGCCTACCAAACACCAAAAGCTACATACAATTTGCAAAACTTTACAAAATGGACGAAAGGGATGGTGTGAAAATGCATACTTTGCCTTGTTTTTTCAGTTTTGAGAAAGTCTCCGACAGCCCGACAGCTGGAACAATGCTGAGGGTCGCCATAGGAGGCTTGAATGATCTACCCACAATATTAGAAGCTGATAGGCCGATTCTTTGGGGAAGAAGGGAAGAAGAACGGTCCTGAGGTTTCTGCTTCAGCTGGAGAAAACAGCTTGCTTTCAAGGCAGCAGCACCAGCCATCAGACAGACAGTTGCCACCGTTTTGAGATCGGGAAGTGCTTTGCACTGCCTTGGGTGTTTTATGGGACTCGAGTACGGATTAGGAAGTAGAGGGTAGGTGGCTATGGACCTTTTACCAATCCATCACGTGAAAAAAAGGCCCAGTCATTCCGGTTAAAATTTTTTATATAATTTTGTTAGGTGTCCAATTCCGTATAATATAAAAATAATAAAAGTACGTTGTGTTCTGTTTAATTGCATTTAATTTTTTTATATAATTTTTAAGTGTTTAATTATGTATAATATAAAAGTATTTCGTGTTGTGTCAGAAATGATGCGATTAAAATAATTTCATACATTTTTCCATTAATATAACATAATTTCATATGAACGTAATTATACATCATAAATAATTAAACAAATGATCTAAATTGAAATCATTGACATTGTGAACCATTTTTTAATTGTTTGTAAGGCTAATTGCATATAAACCCCATGAACTACTATTACAGTCGCTGCAATTTGCCCCCCTCCCCTCCGGAAAAGTATATAATACACCATGTGCATTGCCCCGTGGTGTACTACAACCAATAATTTATCGCCATGTGTCAATGGTGGGTCATACCTTGTATTATTTGGCGATGTGTGATTGGTTCTAGTGGTGCACGCAATACTCACTCCCCCCCCCCCCCCCCCCCCCGCCCCAATAATTTTTATAGGTACGTTACACCTGACAACTCGCAAAACAAAAGATTTACTGGACCCCATTTGATGTTGAGGATATTGAATGAAATTACTTCTCCCAACTAACAAGCATTTATACATATGTTGCACAAATTTAATGTGTGAAAATTTCTTTTTATTTTCTCTTATCCTCTTCAAATAGTTCATGCATTTACAGCAACAAAAAGCACCATTTCAAATAGTTACAATTTAAATTATACCCTCAAAAAAGAATCTGCACAAAATGCAAGTGTGAGAAAAAAGTATAACTACACAATTCATGAATTATTGAAAACTCATAAAGAAAATTTTTAGGGGGCTCGAATGATAGGACAAGTTCTCATGATATAATCTTAGCCTTTAAAAATATTTTTAATAATTTGTACATTAATGATGCACATAGTTTATTAACGCAATTTTTTAAACATTTATTTATTAACACAATTTTTTTAAACATTTATCACTAACTCAAATTAGTTAAACCATTTATCACCAAAAGGCAGGAAGCATGTAGATTTTTCTGATGTATAAAGCCTGAAATATGAAGCAAAAGAACGAAAATTGAATAATATATTTATGGTCAAATTGAGGGAATACAAGTAAAATTTAATCAAAAAAATAGAAATGAAATTGTTCTGTAATAAAAAATAGTATTTTTGTTACTTAAACTTTGAAAACAAAATAAATGGAATTAATTTTTTTGTTACTTTGCACTGGTTTTTGGGAGGCAAAATACTTATAAATATCTTTAACTAGAATAATAATTGATCACAGATGATCGGTTACATATAAAAGTGGTTCAGGAACTAGAAGTACCTATCTCAGTAAAAGCACACATTATATTTCTAAAATAACTTAATTTTCAATTATGTTACCAATTTTTAATTTCAACCATTTTTTGTTGCATAATTTTTTACACCATCAAATTATCTTTTTTTTTTTGGCAAATATGTTTTGAATCTTATATATTAATTTTTTAACATGATTACTTTTCATAAAAAATAAAAAATCTAAATCAATAACAATCATTAGTACGTAAATCAAGTTGTGCATGATTATACTACAAAAATGAGAATGTAAACTTGTAAAAATATCATTTGTATATTTGTATTCATATATAGTCATATACGAGGATGTATATCTTAGGGTGTGTTTTTTTTTTTTTTTTTATTAGGTTAGTTTTACATGCATTAATACACACACACGTGTGTATACAGACGTACACATGCATGTAGTTCGGATTTGATTACCCACAGTTTTTCGGACTCTAAACCATATATTTACTTTATTATAGTTTGATGATTTATATGCCTTTACAAATCATTGATCAGTTACCCTAAAATTCTATGTAAATGGATCTCATCGTTTTTTGGATTTTTTTTGAACACCCATACTAGTGCGGTCGGGTTGATTGGATAAATTTTTTGATTACTTATAGGTGCCCCATCCCATGTAATAAACATTAATACATTGTGTCCAAATTTACCAATTTTTTATGTTCCAAATATTACAGTAAAAAAAAAAAAAGAATACGTTTCAGACTTCAGATATAAAAAAATGCAATAAAGTTATAGATTTGTCACGAGAAACCAATGATTATATCGTGAAAAATACCAAAAAAAAAAAGTGGAAAACCAATAGATGTTTAGAAACACACTAATCACGTTTAGGATCAAGTTCTAACATTATAGCAATACTTACATTGATGTATATAAAACCTTCATTGTATTTTAGTACAACAAATTGATGTTTGGATACTAGAGATACTATTTCTTGAGCCAAAAAAAAAAAAAAAAAACATATGCAATTTAGGTGTTCGTCATACCATTCTTTTTTTTTTTTTTTAGCATGGTTCTCAGCAATTGCAAACATAACTATTTTTAACTCGAAATGTATGATATATCAACTTGAAAGTTGAACTAAATTGAACCCTCATAACGGCAAACTAAGGTAAATTATGGGTGTGTAAGACCCCGTTTGCCATGGCAAGTTGGATGTTCTTTAAAATTGCTTTTGAGGCTGACATTATCTGTTTTATTTCCAGTGAGAGATTACCGAAACTAGGACTTAAGCCCAAGTCATGGATTTGGCCCAAGAATATGTGGGTGAAGACTCGGTTAAGCCTAGATCTGGACCTAACCCTGTTTTCTGGGGAATTGGATTGATATACTTATGGTGGAACCAACTTTCTATCATAATTCAAGCACCCATCCATTGGGCTAATGGCCCAGTGTTCAAGAGAGGCCTTAAGGTCTCTTCTCTAGGGATCAAATCCCATATGCGGCAGTTAAAAATAATTTAAAGAAAATGGAGGGTAGGTAGTATTTGAGGAGTTACACTCTCAATAATGTGTGACAAACAGTTTAGGACTTCACTCAGTATATCATTGGAAGTTTCATCCCACTTATGTGAGGCAAGATACACATGATAACACAAGATACATTTGTAATACAATTGTGATTTAAAAAAAAATGATTCAAACACACCACATTTTAATGGGAAGGATTAAACCATGGGAATGAATCTATTATCTTATCATCTTATTTGATGTATCCAAATCAATTAGATAAATAAGACCACAAGAATTTAAACAATAAATGGCTAAGAAAAATTATAGAGAAACCAAAGAATTTTCTCTCTTTAGAAAAATAGTATTTGAGGCTACTATATTACAAAATAGGAAGATCTTAACTTAAATACTAAAACCCTACGGTACCATAAGAATAAGCTAACCAATTAAAAATAAGACATATGGACCCTATTAGAAAGACTAATAATTAATATAATATGCAAGGTTTATTAATTTCTTAACAATTTTTACCAAATATTCCAAAATTTTCATAATTACATTGCACTGCACTTTCTTTAATAAAAATTAAAGAATGATACGAAAGGATACCTTGGCTGCATTTGTTTGATCATGTTTTTTAAAAACTTTAAATATATTTTTCAATTAACTTTTTATCTCACAAATATATTTATCGAAAAAAATATTTAAAGTTACTGTAGTAATATTTCTTGAAAAACACTCTTAAAAAAAATCATCTAGATAGATCCCTTATTCTTTAAAGCGCGTGATACATGGCACTCTCCTATAGTTTACCTTCACAGGTAGAAAAGTAAACTATGTCTTGTGTAACAAGCAGCATCTTTAATTTCCCCCCATTTGGTTTCGGTTGGAACAATTGTTAAACTAGAAAGTGCAGGTTAATTTTATTCTGTCAAAATTTTAACACTAAAATTCATTCGGATTAAAATTTGACAACTAATAAAATTTAAATTCAACTGATGTAAATTCTCTTTCTTGCTCTAGTGGTACCAGAGTTATAAAAAAAAAATGAATGACTTGCATTTTAGTCAATCTTGTGATAAGGAAAAGATTGTGTCTTCGCTTTTGAAAATATGGTTTAAACATCATCTTTAAGCATTTTTTTTCTTGATTTTAAAATACTTTAACAAGGTCTTTTAACGAAGTAAAATATACAAACAAGTACAGATGTTTTAATCAAACTAAATGAAGTTTAATATTGTCATAACAAAGATCATACTGCTTAAAGATATAGTGAAGAAAAATAAACCTAAAATCTTCATACTACTTCTATATATAGTGGAAGTAAAATAAACCCAAAATCTCATACTCAAAAACCTTTTTCTGTTCCATATCACAAGTTGGTTCTCTTTGGGAGCGCATTTAGATGTAACAAACACATATTGGCCAAGTTTGATCCTTTCCTCTTCTGGCCAACGATGTGTTGTTTGTGGTTGCTGTTTGAGGGGCATGCTTGGAGGAGCACCTACTCTATATTATTTCCCAATTTTTGTTTCCTTTTATTTTTTTTCCTTCTTTTAACTTTTTCTATTGGCAAAAAGACTACTATCTCCCAAATTTTGTTTCAGGTTAATTTCAAAAACTCCCCTTAACGTTTGGTTCCCTTACCCTTTAATTCTTCTCACTTTGTCCTCAATTTTAATCCACCTCTTTAACTTAACATTTAAAACACTGTGAATTGACAAAAATACTCCCTCCTAAACAATTTTTCAAATTAAAAATTAGTTCTCGCTTTCATCTTTGTAACTTTATAGTTAAAAAAAAAATGTTCAAAAAGCTTTTAAAGCTCACCACCCATGCTTTTATTTGATAAGCCTTAAATTTCTTATCATACACTTAGAGCGTGGCAAAAACTTGTATTTGATTAATACTACAAAATTTTCGAATGTCCAAATATCTAAGAACTTGTTCTAAAAAACTACTATAATAGACTAAAAAATAGACTTTTTCTTAATTTTTTTCGCGAAAAAGGTTTTAACTTTTATGGCTAGTTTTTGGAGTTTTGGATAGTAAAATGAGGAAAAGAAAAGAAAATATGTTGTTCAGGAATTTAGAGAAAAAAGGAAATAAATTTGGATATATATTTTCATTTCATAATTTTTGAAAAAAATTGGTAATTTGAAAAATTATTTAGGATATGGCATTTTTGTCAATTCACAATATTTTAAAGGTTAAGTTGATGAGATTGACTGAAATTGGGGATAAAGTGAGAAGAATTAAAAAGTTAAAGAGTAAACTGCAACTTTGATCAAACATTAGGGGATGTTTTTGAGATTAACCCTTTTGTTTACTTTTACTTATTTGCCTTTCTTTTATTTTCTTTTTATCGCAGAAAGATTACTATCTCCCAACTAAGTGGGAGAATAATCAAAACCCAACTCTCCCCTGAATTCTACCAATTCTTTTTTGTCTCCCACTACTTATGTTGCTATCTCTGACTAGTCATAAAGTTTAATCTTTTTCCTTTTTAAGACCACTAGCCATAAAGTTTCTCATGCATTTGGACTCTTATATGGTAAGTTCTTTCACGATTTATCACCACGCAATTTTCTATCCCACATCGTCCACACAAGATAACATTTAAAACGAATGAATGACCAAATATTGTAGTGGCACTTGCATTTGGGCTTTATAAAATTAAGTAATTGTAGTCATGGAAGGCAAGACCTAATGATAAAACTACTAGTGCAATTCGTTCCTTTGGGAGAAAGTATTCTCAATTTCTTATGGTATCCTCCCATCACTTGAACTATATCAAAAGTGTTTGATCCATTTTATTTTTTATGTTCCCATGGGATTCTGCAAAATTAGTGACAACAATTTTCTGAAGTATTCAATTTACTAGCGATCTTATTTGTATAATTATGCTATCAAAACTTTGAATTTAGGCTGGCAAGTAATTTTTGAGTGTACAACCACAGAATACGTGGATGATTATTACTTTTTTAAACACTTAGTTGAGTTGTATAACACATAAATTGATGAAGAACTTTATGATAAATCCATTGAGTGATCACTAATTTTTATATTAGTCAAATTTGTTAAAAAATCAACAAATATAAAAATTTACAACTAAAATTCTCGAATTATGAATTTTGTAATTTTAAGACTTGCATTATGTATAGGGTCACGAGAAAAACCTACAACTCTAAAATTTAAACTAATTGTTCGAATAATTTCATTCTTAGTAGGTGAAATAATAAGCACATATAACTCTAAATTTTTATTTTCTGACTTGATAAAAACTCGATCAAGTTTTCAAATACATCAAACATTATAATTTTTCGAGTCAAATTCGAGTTTGGTGCTTTTAAAAACTACTTTTAACACATAAGAGTAACATAATTTGTACCTTGCATATTGAACCACTTAACAAATGAAACTTATTTTATATCATAAAAGCTAGTCCAAAAATAATAGAGTTATTAAAATAACTAGACATATTAAAATAACATGTGTGGGGCGTGTGCCTTGTACAATTTTTAAAAGAGCCTCCTCAATGACTCCAACGTCATCAATATCTCCAGTCTTATACAGCTGACGTCACCAAGTCTTCCCTCCATAATCCTTCACCTTCCTGAGTGAGTATTGCGTGCACCACGCGCGCCACGTGGCGTGCCACGTAGTGCACTAAAACTAATCACATATCGCCTAAATAATACAAGGTATGGCCCACCGTTGCCACATGGCGATAAATTATTGGTTCTAGTACACCACGTGACAATGCACGTGGTGTATTGTATACTTTTCCTCACCTTCCTCCCCAGTTTGCCATATCCCTGACTTCATTCGCGCACGTGCCACCTCATACCCTCACGTGCCATACACATCCAACCAACGCCTTCCACCTGGACCCCACCACAAAATCCCATCTGACGTGGACCATTATGGCCACGTCACCAACTAAAACCCAAAAACCACGGCCACGTGGCCAACTATGTATTGGCACTGCCCCCCGCTTTATCCTCCGACATATTTTACACCTCAGCCCCCACCTCCATTCACATAAAAAAAAAAAAAAAAAAGATATTTATTTTTTATTTTTTATTATTTTTTGAGCCAGACAGGGGTGCATTTATGAAATCTGAATCTGAAAATCACCACTCACTGTTCTTTTTGGGGGGTGAAATTGAGAATTTCGTGAGAATTTTGGGTATAAATAAGTAAATAAATATTATAATTGGAAAATGGCGATGCCTTTGACGACGGCGGCGGGTGTCCAAAACGGCGTCGTTGGAGTAATGGCCGGGCCGGGAATTGGGCAACAGACGGAAATGGATCAGAATGCGGCCGGGAATAGGTTGAAAAGCTCGTCGCCAATTCGGATTTTCTTGTTTTTCCACAAGGCAATTCGGGCAGAGCTCGACGGGCTTCACCGCGCCGCCATGGGCTTTGCCACGAATAGTAATAGTAATAGTAATGGTGATATTAAGCCTTTGCTTGAACGGTACCGTTTTTTCAGGTCGATTTACAAACATCACTGCAATGCTGAGGATGAGGTCAGTTGGCTAATTAGTTATGCATTTTTTTATTTAATTTCTTGATTTAAAGGTTTAATTTTTACATTTTCATGTATTAATGCTGAATTTTTACTTTTTTAATTTAAAATTTTGATTGATGTGTGTATTCTTGATATGATTATATAGTTCGCGGATTAATTTAGGATAATTTAAGCTTGTCTAATTGAAATTAATGGTAATCGAATTAAAGATATTAAAGAGCACAAAAAATTTGAGTAAAGGTAATAAAAATGGGATCTTGTGGTGTTCACATTGGTGTAAATCGAGTTAAATGGACAAAGATGATTCTTTTACCGGACTGAGAATACCGGAGAAAAGGTTTTATTTTCTTGTCTCGATTTTTTTCAATCTCTATGAGTTTGGTTATTGATTTGTTCTTGTAATTGTTCATATATTTGGTGGTATCGTATGAGCATTTAAACTGGGTATATGTCTAGTTTAACATGATAAAATTTTGTTTCATTTGTAAAATTAGAAGATCTTGGGGACATTTTAGTTTGGCTCGGTGATATTTGTTGTTTATTTATATTTATTGTCACCCGTGATTGCCATGCTTTCTGTTGAACTAGGAGAGGTTTTTCAGCAAGTTCATTGGTGGTATTGTTAATTCGATTTTTTTTTAATTTTTTGTTTAAAAGGTTTTGTGTAGACTAATACGATGCTGTGTGAGGGGCAATATTGTGATTATGGCTTACTGTATTTTCTTTTTACATGCTTAATGAAATATGGCTTTTGCATAAGGATGTATTATGCCATCTCTTGCCTCGTCCATCTGATCAGATTATTCATGCTTTTAGTGATGAACCTTTTTAACTATTGAATCCTAAGCGAGATTTGCAGTTTCTTCTCATATTGGTTTTTTGAAATGTCAGGTAATATTTCCTGCGCTTGATATCCGTGTAAAAAATGTGGCACGAACTTATTCTCTTGAGCATGAAGGAGAAAGTGTGCTTTTTGATCAGCTGTTTGCCCTACTGGATTCTGATAAGCAGAATGAAGAAAGCTACAAAAGAGAGTTGGCTTCTTGCACAGGGGCCCTACGAACATCAATTAGCCAGCACATGTCCAAGGAAGAGGAGCAGGTATCATTTTTCTGTAGTGAATGAAGAAAAATATGTACGTATGTAATTGAATGTGTACTACAGTATGAGACTTGTTTCCAAGTTGATTGGATCTTTCATTTTGCTACAAAAATTTCAGCAATGTGTGGTATTGGGTTCTAGAGAAGTTTAACCAAGGATACACAAGGTTTAGTGCTGAGTTTCAAAGTAATCATACCAAATTTTGGCTAGATGCGAAAGGTATCATCTACTAGCAACCACCTCTGGCGCCTTGGGATTGAACAGAGAATCCATGTAAATATTAGCATAATGAGAAACTAAGGAAAATCACCCATGAGATGTTATGTTGCTACTTATGATGATATGGTCCCATAGGACTTTTTATTACGTCAAATTGTCTTGTTGGTTTTCCAGATAAACATTTATGTCTTTGCAAGAAAGGACGGTCCTTGCCTTTCTTGTAAGTATGCTCCATTCCTGGAAATATACAAAAAGTTAAAAATTTAACTTATTTTTCATTGCTGTTAGCTGATATTTATTGGAGTCTTTATAGAAATTAAATTTGCAGCAATCTTCTACTTGTTTCTTATCATTTTAAGTTATTTGATATTTATTCTCTTCTCATGTGTTGTTGTGATACTTTTACCATGTAAAAAATCTCCTTCTGGCCTAGTGTTAAAGTAATATGTTTCTAAAAGTGAAAATATACACCCAATGACATGCATTTACTGCGTTTATAATTAAGACCAACAGGGCCAAAATGTGTCATAATTTTTATTTTCTAGTTTATTTTATTTTATGACAATTGAAATGTAATTTTAGCATGTTCGGTCAAGGGTGCAAACTCTTGACTTTCCAAAACTATGGAATGATGAGAACCTCATATATCATTTTTACCAGTTTATATTCATATGGGGGCTTGAGTTTATGCAACTTAATTGTTGCATTGGCAACATTTGGCTCGAATTCAATGCAACTCAATTGTCTGGTGTCTTAGGTATACCTTTTGGGCATTATTCTCAATTAATTGAGATTTCCCTTTGTCTGAGCAGGTCTTTCCATTGCTCATTGAAAAATTCTCATTTGAGGAGCAGGCTTCATTGGTGTGGCAATTTTTATGCAGTATTCCTGTTAATATGATGGCAGAATTCCTTCCATGGCTTTCATCCTCTATTTCATCTGATGAGCGTCAAGACATGCGTAAATGCTTGTACAATATAATCCCAGCGGAAAAACTTCTTCAACAGGTAATAAAATTTTCATTGCAGAGTGACATAGAAAAAGCTTTCATCATATTGTACCGTAGCTGACTTAAGCTTCTTTCAATGAAGATAATATTCAGCTGGATGGATGGCGTGAAGATTAACAAGAAGCGTAGGAGTTGTGAAGATGATTCTTGCAACTTAATTAGACCGAGTGACAATAGGCATTGTGCTTGTGAATCTTCCACGGTGGGAAGATGTAATTCTTTGCCATCAACCTCCAATGTTCCAAGTGATCCTATAGATGAGATATTGCATTGGCACAAGGCAATTCTAAAGGAACTAAATGACATTGCCGAAGCAGCTAGAATGATAAAATCTTCTGGAGATTTTTCTGATCTGTCTATGTTCAGGGAGAGGCTACAATTTATTGCTGAAGTTTGCATCTTCCACAGGTGTTTTTTTATATCTGCTTCTCACTTCTATGAAAAAATTGATTTTGGATAACCATATTATGTTTATATTTGATCTGATTTGCAACTTCTGGCTTTAGATTTACTCCAGGGAGTAACTCTATGAATTACTCAACACACCTATAGTTTCCTTGAGTATAAGAATGAGGATCTAATGTTAGTTATTATAGAACACTTCGTTCTCAAATATGGAGAACTCTGAACATATTTTGTTTATCCTGCTGTCAACTAATTGATACTGTAAACATAAGGTTTAAGATTGACGTGCTTATCTTGTACCTTCTGAGTGCAGCATTGCTGAGGACGAAGTTATATTCCCTGCTGTAGATGCAGGACTATCCTTTGCTCAAGAGCATGCAGAAGAAGAAAGTCAATTTGAAAAGTTCAGATGTTTGATGGAAAGTATTGAACATGCTGGGGCTAACTCCTCTTCTGCTGAGTTTTGTTCAAAATTATGTGTACATGCTGATCGTATAATGGAGACCATAAAGAAGCACTTCCAGAATGAGGAAGTTCAGGTGAGCTCTGGTGTAAGATTCAGAGAATTTACTCTTATCTCTTATGGACCCCGATTTCTGGATTAAAGGCTGAAGACTACTTTTGTCTGAAAATCTCATCCTCAAGCCCTGCCAGAAATACGGATACAGATATGCAGTTCTCCTCCTAAAGTTAAAACCAATGTTAGCATACTAACACTTTTTTGAGGTTTAAATTGGTTGTATTGTGATCACAGGTTCTTCCACTTGCAAAAAGGCATTTCAGCTGTGAACTGCAGCGGAAACTTCAGTACCAGAGCTTATGTGTGATGCCTTTGAGGCTGATAGAATGTGTATTGCCTTGGTTGGTAGGATCGCTAAATGAAGAGGAAGCAAGGGTTTTTCTTAAGAACATGCATATGGCAGGTTCTCTATCAATTTCCTACTTAAGATCTTTTTTGTCCTTGTATAAGTGTATGCTTAACATATATATGCTGTCTGATTCCGACTTGTTTATCTGAAACAGCTCCAGCCTCAGACTCTGCATTAGTTACACTTTTCTCTGGTTGGGCATGTAAAGGTCGTCCAAGGAGCATTTGTTTGTCAATAGGTGTAAATTGTTGTTGTGCTTCAAAAATGCTGACAAAATCGGCAGAGAAGTTTGACATATTTTCCTGTGCCTACTCCTGTTCAAGCAAGACAGCTCAAAATACTTCAATGGATGAGGTTATTGATGATGAATTCCCAGTCGAGTCTGGAGACTCAATAATACGGGAAGGAAGTAAACGTCTTGATCCTTTGGGAGCTGTAGAGTTCCAGAAAGGATATGTTAGTAATCAATCCTGTTGTGTTCCTGGTTTAGGAGTGAACAACAATAATTTGGGATCAAGTTCTCTTGCTGCAGCAAAATCTTTGCGATCCTTATCTTTTGGTCCTAGTGCTCCTTCACTTAATTCCTGTCTCTTCAACTGGGAAACAGACATCAGCTCAAATGAAAATGATTCTTCAACAAGACCCATAGATAACATATTTAAGTTCCACAAAGCCATCAGAAAAGATTTGGAGTTTCTGGATATTGAATCTGGGAAACTTGATGATTGTGATGAGACTTTCATTAGGCAGTTTAGTGGCAGATTTCGTCTTTTATGGGGTTTATATCGAGCTCACAGTAATGCTGAGGATGATATTGTCTTCCCAGCTTTAGAAGCGAAAGAAACTTTGCATAACGTTAGTCACTCTTATACATTGGACCATAAGCAGGAAGAGAAGCTGTTTGAAGATATTTCATCTGCACTTTCTAAGCTTTCTCAACTTTTTGAAAGTTTGAAGGGCAAAAGCATAATGGTAGACCAAAGTTCAGGAGACAATGACTCTTGTAATTCAACTAGTGGTCTGAGAAAATATAGTGAGCTGGTTACAAAAGTTCAGAGCATGTGTAAGTCCATCAGAGTAACATTGGATCATCATGTCAAACGTGAAGAAGTTGAGCTATGGCCATTGTTTGAGAGGCATTTTTCGGTTGAGGAGCAAGACAAACTTGTTGGTCGCATAATCGGTACCACAGGAGCAGAGGTGCTCCAATCCATGTTGCCATGGGTAACATCTGCCCTTAATCACGAAGAGCAAAATAAAATGATGGATACTTGGAAGCAAGCTGCAAAGAACACAATGTTCAGTGAGTGGCTAAATGAATGGTGGGAAGGCTCGGTTGCATCTTCTCAGGCATCAACATCAGACAATAGTATCTCACAAGGTCTTTTTAATGCTTAAGTTATTGCCAGATTGCCCTTAGGTTTCTGATTTTTCAGGACTAAGTTCTTCATTTTGTTGTCTTAGAACATAGAACAGTCGAATAACTACAATCCTCTTGCTTGCTGTGTGTGTTAAAAGCACTTCCGCAAAATTCATATCATAAGATTAAGATTTCTTGAACTTGAATTTTCACTTCGTAGGCTATGATATGCATGAGTCACTGGACCAGAGTGATTACACTTTTAAACCTGGGTGGAAAGATATTTTCCGAATGAATCAGAATGAGCTTGAATCAGAGATAAGAAAAGTCTCTCGGGATTCTTCTCTTGACCCAAGAAGAAAGGCCTATCTCATTCAAAATCTTATGACCAGGTTTGTCGTTACCACAGACATTGCTTATAGTATTTGTTGATTAGTATGTTTTTCTGTGTTCTATTTCAATTGATATGCATTTCATGTAGTCGCTGGATTGCTGCCCAGCAGAAACTACCTCAGGCAAGTGTAGATGAAATCTCAGAGGATGCAGATATAGTTGGACGTTCTCCATCATTCCGGGACCCAGAGAAACAAGTTTTTGGGTGTGAGCATTACAAAAGAAATTGCAAGCTCCGTGCTTCTTGCTGTGGAAAATTATTTACTTGCAGGTTCTGCCATGACAATGTCAGTGACCATTCGATGGAAAGGTAACTATTTTAACCTCCTAGTCCTTATCTTGGGTTTTATATTAGTTTTGATTTTGCATTTTCTTTGCAGGAAGGCCACATCTGAAATGATGTGTATGAAATGCCTGAAAATTCAGCCTGTTGGGCCTATTTGCACATCATCATCTTGCAACGGTTTTTTGATGGCAAAATATTATTGTAGTAGCTGCAAATTTTTTGACGACGAAAGGTGAAAATTTCCTAGTTCTTGCCCACTTCCCACTGTTTTACTTATCTAACACGGATGCAACATGTTAAATGAAATATAACAAAGATACATCAACATATGTATATTATATACACATTTAATATGTTTGCCAACCTGTTAAGGCAATTACTGTGTTTCAGCAGATAGATGCTGGTTGCGCAAGTTGTTATTCCGTGTTTATTTATTAACTAAAGCTGCCTGTGGATTGTCATATATATTCTTAGTAGAATGTGGAAATTGAATCATATTGTTTGCATTTTTGGTGTTCATCTTGTTCTCTGTTCCACCTTTTGTCTGAGCTCTTTATCACCTATATGGTGTGATTTGTTTTTCTAAAGAAACTAGGAGGGCATTGATGCTTAATAATGTGATGAAGCACACTTATAAGAAACCACAAATAAAGCTTTCTGCAATCAAATGTTCCAGTTGTTAGTATTAATTGGTGGGTATAGCCGTTTGATATGTGTTCATACCATTTTGGTGAAGAATAATGGCCAGATAGGTGGATATAACAGATGGCAACTTAAAGATGCATCTGCTATCAAGCTTATATTCAGTCTTGGTTTCTGATATTTTTTTTTTCTTTGTCACTTCAGGGCAGTATATCATTGTCCTTTTTGCAATTTATGCCGCCTTGGAAATGGACTTGGTATTGACTTCTTTCATTGTATGACCTGCAACTATTGCTTGGGAATGAAATTAGTTGACCACAAATGTCGCGAGAAAGGTCTGGAAACCAATTGCCCCATATGCTGTGATTTTTTGTTCACATCAAGTGCAACTGTCAGAGCTCTCCCTTGTGGCCATTTCATGCATTCAGCTTGCTTCCAGGTATTTTTTTTTTGTCTGCCTTTTCTGTTGTGACTGGACTAAATTGCTGATAAGTTTTTATTTCAGAGCATGGTGCATTAATACCACTTTCTGTTATTTCTTCAGGCATATGCTCGTACACACTATGTATGCCCTATCTGTAGCAAATCTATGGGAGACATGTCGGTAAGAGAACTCTTTCCTTGGACTAAAATTACACCTTCATGATTTCTGACACTTTACTGGCAACCCTTTATGGCTTTCGTGGTTATGAGAAAAATGAAGTATTTACTTATCCTATTATTCAAATCCAAGTAAAATGCACTTTCATCTAGGTGTAGCAGTTGTCTCAAGTATGTGCTGGCATCAGGTTCTGCATAAAACTTTGTTTTTGACTTTTTTATCCAGATGCTCTCAAAGGTCTTCATTAAGTGTGAGACTACCTTCTTGTTATTTGGCTAATTGCTCCATCTTGCATTACTGGTCTCGATTATTTTGAATGTAGGCCTCCTTTGTAGTGTGAGGAGACCTTGTGCTCCATTGCTGATTATGAAGGTTGTCAAGCTATGAGTCTTGTAACTTCTATTCTACAGAGGCACTTTGATTTGACATTTACATACATTTTGAATTGGATTTTCTTTCCCATGTTAGGTATACTTTGGGATGCTTGATGCTTTAATGTCCTCTGAGGTTCTGCCTGACGAATATAGAAATCGCTGTCAAGTAAAGCAGCTATCCTACATTTTCCTAGTCTTTCCTTTCCTTTGCTTGTGAAGATTTGATACATAAAAATACATTAAAAATCAAAATTGTAATAAAAATAAGAGGAATCAAGCCTTTCCAATCAACATGGAAAACTTCATCTATAACATCATTGGAGTAAGGATTTTTTTTTTCTTTTTGTGGTTATCCAGGACATCTTGTGTCACGATTGCGATAAGAAGGGATCAGCACCATTTCATTGGCTTTATCACAAGTGCAGTTTCTGTGGATCTTACAATACCAGGGTAATTAAGGTCGACTCAAATCCCAACTGCTCGACATAATTAACATCGGAGCAAGTCAGCTGGATGATTGTTTCAGATCTGTTAAGTACCTGAGCATTGGCGCGAGAATTTCTATATGCAAACTCACAGTGGATACAGTGGTCCAAAATCTTTTATCAATCCAAACATAGAGTATACCTAGTACCTATACATCGAGTAAATATATGAGCCGTATTTCCATCCTATTTTTGTGCCTCGGATAACAGTATAGCTAGTACCTATACATCGGGTAAATATATGAGCCATATTTCCATGTTATTTTTGTGCGTCGGATTGAGATGCCCCAAGCCACAAGTTTTGGAGTTGCAAGACAGGTGATAAGTTGAACGTTGCGATGGGCTCTAAAGGACTATTTCTACTGGCCATCGCACTGGATGATAGATTCCATAGGAGGCTGACAAACACGAGGGATCTTGGCCTGCTACAAGGCTGGCGAATAAAAGAACGGATGTGGCTACCAATGAATAGTTTTTAGAAATTTATATTCACTTAGAACTTAAAAATTCGAGATTTACATCACTCAGAGTAGACTTTTTATAGGACACAGTTTGTAATGTCTGTTACTGGGCTTTTGTCCATTCCCACGAGGACAATCCCCATTGAACAAAGGAAAATATCTATGATTGTACAGTTGGTGTTGAGAAAATCCAAAATTAGACTTTTTATGGGACAAAGTTTGATAATGTCTGTTACATGGCTTTTGTCTATTTCCACGAGGACCATTCCCATTGAATATTGAAAACTATCTACGAGGTTACACCTGGTATCCACAAAATCCAAAATTAGGAAGCAATTGAACATGCCAACCTGTGTAGATATACAAGTTAATATGACCTGTAGGAATTTGAAGTTTACAGGAACAATTAGCTTGGTGCAAATGTACTCAACATCTATGATAATTATGTCTACCTCAAGTTAATTTTGTGGTAGTCTCACGATCAATAATACGTGTCCAAAAAAAAAGACAAGAAAAAAAGAGTGAGGTAGAGAGATTATTTCGTATTATTTCGTTTGTATTATTTCGTTTGTTTGGACATGACATATTTTTAAGAACTTTCAAACACATTTTTTAATTATATTTTTTCATCTCAAATGCATATTTATCAAAAAATAATCGTCCAAACAAAGTTAGTCTCACATGGCAAAAGTTTGGTTGCTGCAGTTTAGAGTATAGTGCGAAATAGGAGTTGTTAAAAGACCATGACAGATGATTGCCAAGGAGGCAAAGGGTAATGGACCTAGCTTCAGCCAGAGGCAATGATGCAAATTCATTTTACTTCCTAAATGGGGAACGCGCTTACAAATAATTGTTATTTGATATTCTATATTTTTGAATCAATTGACCAAGGGTCACAATTTCTTCTTTTTTATTTTTTCTCCCTTTATTGATATGACATACATATTTTTTTTACTATCTTTCATCAATTATAAGTTGTTGAAATTCATTGATAAGGTAAATTATGTTCATAACCTAACAAAGAGTTTTTTTTTCCATACTTTCACATATTTGTCTCCTCATCATGTTTTCTTCAAAAATAACATCAACCTCTCACAAAGAGCTTTTTTTTTTTTAATTTTAAATCCACCCTCATGCACTTTAAATACTCTTTTCATGCCCGAGATCAGTTATCGCATTTTTTTAGAAATTGAGATCAAATTTTTAATTTTGGGAGTTATTAAATTTTAAAATTTAAATTCCTAAATTATTGTTTTTAGTATAATTCATATTGTGTAATCACATTGTTTTAAAAACCTAAATTAATATGAAGTTATAAACTATTAATTATACCATAAACTGCATTGACCAAAAATCAGGTGACAAAAGTAGTGTGATAGATGAAGTATGTGTTTGGACTTTGTATTCATGATCCATTCTACATTGTAATGTGTAAACAGTTAAAAGGACCAAAAAAGAAAAAAAAAATTTTTTTTTTGAGGTGAAAGTACCCCAAAATAAAATAAAAAAGGTTTTATTTTTTTATTTTTTATCTGGGTCTCCTAGTTTGAACTTTAAACCACACGGGTACTCGCGTGCACCCTAGCACAGAGAAACACCAATTGTCAACTTCACAGTGCATCTCTTTTCGTACGCGAATTTGACATTTTTAGTCCAAAAAATGATTTAAAATAAAAAGGAAATTATTTTAAGAAAACGAAAGAGATTTGACGCCCTTCTTTCCAAGTTTTATTAGCTGAAAAGAAAAAAAAATATATAAAAATTTCATTTTTCTTCACCAGAGAAAAGTTAAAGCTTCCGTCTTGCTCAGGTAATTTCTGTCTCCAAAACCCTAAATTATGTTTACAGATGTTTCCTACTAGATCTTCTCTGTACTGTTAAATATAATTAAGTATTCAACAATTTTGCATTGGTCCCAAGGAAGTGAGATCCAAAATTTGCTTTGAATTTAGCGAAAATCTTGATTGTTGGATTGTTTTCTGGCGATTTGTTTAACATTTCTTGATGGGCTTTGTGCGGAAATTGATTTCTTTTGTCCGTGATTTTGTAGACAAGAGGACTTTTTGTAAAGCGAATTGCTGGCCAGGTGTTTGCTGAAATTCCTGTGAGAGGAATTTAGAGAAAGAAGGGATTTTTTGAGGGAGATAGAAAGAGAGAAGAAAAGGGTTCTTGAGGAGTGGGCGGGGGGGGAATGGCTGGTTCGAAGATGGAGGGGCCATCAGCTCCGGCGTTGAGGAGAGACCCTTATGAGGTGTTGTCTGTGTCGAGGGATTCTTCTGATCAGGAGATCAAAACCGCTTATAGAAAGCTTGCTCTCAAGTAAGTAGCTTTTATGTTCTTTATTTTTCTTTTTCTCGCATTTTACCTTGCCCTTTTCGGGATTCCTTGTGCTAAAGCATGTCAGTTTCTTAAATGCTGAGTTTGGTTCTTGTGTCGTGTGAAAATACACTGTGAATGTAATGCAAGGTTGGGAAGCTAGAAAAGTTGTTAATTATTTGTTTATTTTGATTTTAATTGCTTATTGATGTTATGTTGAAATTAATACGGCTGCAATCTGAATTCTTGCTTAATGAACTTAACGATTTTAAGAAAATGTTAGATTTTTAGCAACTGAATGAAAGTTGAGTTGATCTGATGGCCATAAATGAATGTGTGATTTTACAAATTTAAACTTTTTTGTTGGTTTCCAGTGTTTTGCTTTGTTAGTAACAAGCTTTAGGAATTTTAGCTTTCTGAACATGTTGAATTTGATCTGGGATTTGGAGTTTGGTTTTTGCTTCATGAATTCCCTGTTTGTGGATGGTGGACTTTTAGAATGTAGATTGGTCCATGGAATGTGACATCAATGCATTTAAAAATGACAATAACAAATATATCATTATTAGAGATTGTATTAGAGTAGTTAAGTAATACTCTAAATGCTTGACAGATACCACCCTGATAAAAATGCTAGCAACCCTGAAGCATCTGAGCATTTCAAGGAGGTTGCATATTCATATAGCATCTTATCAGACCCGGAAAAAAGGAGGCAATATGATAATTCAGGATTTGAGGTACTTTATCTGCATTCCAACTGCATATTTTATCTTTTAAGGTGCTTAAAACAGGTGTTGGTTGAAGATTTGAGTATAATGTATAAATTGGTAAAAACTGATGCTTATCACAGCATTGTCTAATTGGTTTGAGTATTGTTTTAAGTGTTTAAGTTGCTTTAGATCTTTTAGATAGCTACTCTTTTCTTTTTTTTTTCCCCCCATGGATTAGAGCTTAATTTTCTAGTTATCTTGAAGGGCTAGAACTTAACAAGCATTAGGACTTAGATTTGGCTATCAGTTTCTCTATAACTTGGTTTTCCATGGTAAAGTGCTGGGAAGAAAGTTATATCTTTTCCCCCAAAATTCAGAGAGCTTCTTAAAAGCTCTGAGTTCAGTTTTATCTTGTACTTACCTTCTTAGTTTTCTTTTTTCACATCTGATTAACTTGCTGCATCATAAACAATGCCAAAGTATATATTTAATTGGCCAAAGTATACATTTAATTGGTCTCATTGTTTTGCATGACTACTCTTGACCTTGATGCATATGAAAGTTGAGGATTTTAGAAGCTGAAAATCTTTTGCTTTGCTGTGGAATTATTGTCATTGTACTTTGGCCATCTAATTTTATTTCAAGCGTTCTTGGAATGACTTAATGACAAACCATGCCCATGGTTGATAAACTAAACTGCTGCACCTTTCCACTTAAAGCCCTATACATGAAAATCCCATTTCAAGTGGTGAGTGACTCAAAGATTTTCTAGTTAACGTTCAAGGGTTTGAACTATATATTCTTTGTGGAGAGATTTTGTTAATGCACTTGAGGTGGGAGAGGGTAGGATCAACAGAGAGTGTAGGATCAACAGACAGTGCATCTTATTAGCTGGCATTACATTTTGATTCCCATGAATTTGTGTTTGTTATGCCAATTGATGTGTCAGCTGTCTACACCCCAAGGGAATGTTAAAATTTTCAGTTGGTGGATCATGTTATTTGGTCATTTAATTGTCTTTGTGTGGTCAGTTTTGCTATGACTACTTGCACTTCACCATTATCTTCATTTTGAATTTTTCAATACTTGTTATGTTGAGGGAGAATATTTCATTTACAGCTTTCTACAGCTCGTACCTTTTCTACATATGTTAAATCCCTCAGTCCCTCTTATATTGTCATCCATGGTTTTGGGACTTTTTTAACGAAATTCATGTCTTTGATTTGTATATTTATGCTACCACCTGACAATCAAGATAAGAGATGAACAAATGTTATAGTTTAAGTGCTTATGGTAGGATTGAAGTATGGTATGACAAGCCATTCACGTTTTTAGGACGTCCCAAAATGTTATGTAATATAAATGGGACTGAGGGAGTACTGATTTGGTCCTCCAAGGCTCTCAGTCTTTTAGCTGGATTTTTGTCATTTTGGCTTATGAAGGATAATGCATGTTTACAGTGTAACTGAGCTTTACCCAGTTGAAAGGAATACATAGGTGATCTATAGTGGTATCTGATGCTTAGTCAGTTTCTTGCTGATTCCAACTTTATCCTTTATATATTCTCGCTGAGTTATGTGCCTATTACACACCCAAAAAACTTTTATCTCTTCTTCTACTTGATAGTAATACGTGACTAAAGAAGTGTTTGATCAATATTAGTTGAAGGCCATTGGATACTCCTTAATTAATGGCCTAACATGTGATATTGCTTCTTAAAGGCACTTGATGCTGATGGAATGGATATGGAAATAGATCTCTCCAATCTTGGAACTGTCAACACAATGTTTGCTGCATTATTTAGGTGAGTTTCTCTTAGATTAATGGCCTACTGTGTTATGCTGAAAATAATGTTTTTGTTTACTTGATTGTTTGTTTTGGGGTAGCAAGTTGGGTGTTCCTATAAAGACAACAATTTCTGCTAATGTTCTTGAAGAAGCTTTAAATGGGACCGTCACAGTGAGGCCTCTTCCTATTGGAACCTCAGTTAGTGGGAAGGTGGATATATTTTCTCAGTTTACGGTAATGGTAATTCACTTTGAGTTTGTGCGATATGCTTAATTTAATTATCTTGCAGGTAGAAAAGCAATGTGCTCACTTTTTTGGTGTAACTATTAGTGATGAACAAGCGGAGTCTGGAATAGTGGTTAGAGTTACTTCAGCTGCACAAAGCAAATTTAAGGTACTTAGAGATTGGATTTTATCATCTTCTGGTTATCTGTTTTCCATATATGCATTTATAATTATCAAATTGCTCCAACATTGGAGAACTGACAACTGACAAGGTTGCATCGTGTGTAACTTTCAGTTGTTGTACTTTGAACAAGATGCAAATGGGGGCTATGGACTAGCCTTGCAGGTAATACCATTTTTTTTTTTTGGGGGATATCTGCCCACTTATTGTTCCGTTTGCTTAAGGTTTTGGGGAGATCCTGTTATTTCCTTTTGCCACGGAAAAAAAAAAATGATATCTGATGCATTTGAATGGTCTGCATTTTGCAGCAAAAGTTGTCAAGTTGCTTTTGCGGTTGGGTATTTGACTTTACAGTTTAATTGTCTCAAAGGAAAGAAAGGTGAAAACAGGGTAGACATACAATTATGGCATTCTTGACTTTCACTAGCAGCATTTATTTATCTTTGACATATGATGACATATGATCATCGGGTTCTACTCTCTGCCTGTAGTTTTTCTTCAGGATACTTCCAAAACTACCACATTGCATAAAAACCTTACAAGGGGTGTATTGTACAAATTATTTTTGTTGTCTGTATTCTAAATGTCAAAATTGGAAAAACATAGATTGTAGAGTGGTGGTGAATTTAACCTAAGGTTATTAATTTTGCACTTCAAATTATTGGAATATCTATACCAAATTAGACAAACATCATTATCAAATACATGACACATAGAGTTTAAATGAGTTTTGCTAGTGCATTAAATTTGAGGCTCCAGTCACAACTTCTCCACCAGAGAAGGGAAACAAGTAAAGGAAAAGAGTTGCAAGTTTTTTCTGATATGTCATATTTTTTTCCCTTGATAATCGGGTTGGCATCTCATTTTAAGGTGATTGTTTCTGAAATTATTCACCTCTCACTCAATTTGCTAAATAACCAGACTATAAACAATTATCGTTGTTAAAGTCCTTGATTCTGTACTTAATAGAAGTTCAAATCTCATGCTTTTCCTGAGTAGAATTGAGCAGATGTACAAAGGTATCAATTGGTGACCTCAAAGATTTGGTTTTACTCAATAATGCATGCCAAGGACAATTTTTGTTCTTTGTGCACCTTAAGCACTGCTGAATAATTGGATATCTAGCTTTAAAAAAGCAATGTTTGATAGCTAAAAGGAAAATTGCCTGTAACTTTGTATCTGAATTCTTCTGGAGGTATCTCAGCTATAGACATAATTGCTTTTTATTTTTTGGGCCTTTCAGTATTAATCTATACTTGTAGTGAAACATCTAAGGTAAAACGATCAGTTTTTGTGTGTTGTTCTTTACTTATAATAAGTTTTCCAAGGAGCATACATTGAAATCCAGTGGCATTCTACTATAACAATTCCCAGCTTGATTCACAGATTATGCTTATGGAAAGAAAGAGAAGAAAATAGAAAAATGATAAACAAAAAACAATTTGCTTCTGTTCACATTCATGGTAATTAAGATGTCTTGTCTTTTGAATCGTTCACAGATAAGTGTCCGGTTCAAAATTAACTAGTTTGTACGGAGTTAATCATTCATACTTTTCTGAGTGTTTGGTATGCAAAGTATGCTTAAGATTTCTCACGGTTGTAGATAAAGATTTATCTGTTGGCACAATCTCCTTTCTACTTGAAGTTGAGATTCTCATTTAAATGGAACTGCATATCGTGTCCAGCTTCATTGCTGTGTAACAAGTCCAGCTTTAAATTTTGCTTCAGGATTCTTAGATAATTAGGTCTGCACCACTTCACCATTTATGGTTTGCTTTGCAAACATTGTCTTCCAGATTGTTGTAGAGAACTTGCTTTTGAAATTCTAATGAACTTTCACCTGATTCTGTTGCTGATTTATGTTTCCAAAAATTTTCTATTAAAAATTAGCATATCATATTTGGTCTATTCAACCATTGACTTCCTTGTGTACATTCCTTTCTCAAAATCTGGACAGTAGTTGGGTGAGCAAACGGATTAATTTACCATGATTTGACCAATATCACATTATATATTCTCTTTTTCATTGGGGAAGGTAGTGTTTCCTAATTATACTGAAAATACTTTTAAGATATACAAGTTTTCTCTTCAAGTGGTGAAACAATACCCAATCTACTGGATTTAGATTAAGCATGACCCAATCTCCATCGATGCGATTTAATGATATCTGTGCTTCAAGTGTGATATCTGTACTTAAACACAACCGTTTCAACTTGGTCTTTGTTCCTCTTGGACATTTCTGTCTTGCCCGGTTTCTTTACTAATTTTTCCAACGTCAACAGCCTTCTTACATCTATCTTCCATAATCGGTGGGAACTGAGATATGTTTCCTCATCTTCTTTCAGAACATATGTAGCTAATCTCTGCCAAATCTAATTCCGAACTTTGAGCATTTTGTTCATCTATTAGGAGGAATAATTTTTGAACTTGGAAAAACTCCATGGAATTTCAACCTCTTATCTAATTTTAGGGTTGTCAATGATTTATTCTTTGGATTGTTAGCTTTATGAATGTTGTATTTCAAGCTTGTTGCTGTTGAAAGTTGAAGAGACTGGGGAAAGCTAGGTTTTTAATGTTATCTTAATTTTCATCGTTATTGGTTTTCAGTTTAGCCCACCAGTACAGTGCGAGTTGGTTCTCTTAAAATCCTTTTTAGATGACAATAGAAGTTGTTTTGATATAAAAATGTCCTTGACATTCAAGGAGGAGAGAAGTGGTAATTCAGTGTTCTTAAGTATTGGAAAACATGCTGTCAGATATAGTGTAAGATCAAGGATATCAGCTTTTGACCTGGAATATGATAATCGTAAAGCCTGTAAATGAAGATTGACCTCCTTGATATTCGAGTAATAGCTTATATCATTGTTAATATCCCAAATAAACAAGGCTTTATTTCATCTGTTGTACATTGGTACATGCAGGAAGATAGTGAGAAGACTGGCAAGGTGACATCAGCTGGAATGTATTTTTTGCATTTCCAAGTGTACAGGATGGATACAACTGTAAATGCGGTATGTGAATTTCATTTTTCTTTTTTTCATTATATTTGAGGACTTTGTCCTCATAGTAACTCATTAAGATGTTTTGTGGTAGCATAGTTGGCGATGGCTAAGGATCCTGAAGCTGCATTTTTCAAAAGGTTGGAAGGCCTTCAACCTTGTGAGGTCTCAGAACTCAAAACTGGCACTCACATATTCGCTGTTTATGGTTTGAACTGCTTTAACTTATTATCTTTTATATTTGCTGATGCTTTTGGGTTTTAGACTAAAGAGATATTTATAAAGAATGGAACAAGTTTTAAAGAATTGAAGTTCAATTGATTTTTCAGGAGACAACTTTTTCAAACCTGCAACCTATACAGTTGAGGCACTTTGTGCCAAGTCATATGAAGACACGACTCACAAGCTGAAGGATATAGAGGCTCAGATTTTGAGAAAGAGAAATGAGCTGCGCCAATTTGAGACAGAATATAGAAAGGTATTTCATTCTATTTCAGTTTCAGCTGTTTTGCATGCCTAGCACTATGTATATAGGAGCTGTTTCATGTACTCTGTACCATGGTTGTAGGCTTTGGCACGCTTCCAAGAAGTCACCAATAGGTACAGTCAAGAGAAGCAAACGGTAAGTTTCTGTTTCTCTCGTCTAAACCTTTTATCATCAGTTCTTGTAGAACTTGTTATTCGTCATTGCTAGCAGGAAGTTGCTAAACAGCCTTGTATCATTTTGCGTGTGATTATGGGAAATGACATGAGATTGTTGTTGATTTGTATGCTTATCTCATTCTTCTTAATTGTGGTGTTATTTTAAATTATCTTGTATTTTGTCCACCCCTCAACAAAAAAGGGGATAGAAATTCTTAGATGGTATCTTCTATGAATGAAGTACTGTTGATGTTTCTTATGATTTAGAACAGTAAATTTGACCAACTTCCGGATGACCAATATGGTGTTACTCAAACAGCGAGAAACTTTGTACTTGCTCTGTCACTTCCTTTCCTTTTAAATTTATCCTGGTAGCTTTTCAGATATTATCTTCTGCATTGATCAGGTTGATGAGTTACTCAAACAGCGAGACACTATCCATTCCTCTTTCACCGTTGCAAGATCTGTAGTTGCTGCTGGTGGCAGTGGTCATTTTAGTAATGGAAGTAGTAGTAAATTTCCTTCAGAAGATTTTAAGATGGATAGCCCAGGAGACGATAGCAGCTCAGATTCTAAGGACAAATCGGCAAAGAAGAAATGGTTTAATCTCAACCTCAAGGGATCTGATAAAAAAGGGAATTGATGTAAGATCTTTTTTGTTCTGTGGTTTGGAATTCCACCCTTGCATGCGAGTGAATGAGCTCGACAGTTACTGGCTGCGGAAGTCACTCTGCTTGCTCGTTGGATATATTCTCTTTTCCTTGAGTCCTTCGAAGTTGTTTATGGCGTGCGCTAATTTATTGCGATGGGTTGTCAAAAGGTATCAAGGCTTGTGTATTGTATCTTTATTATTGCATTATTACGAAAATGGTGTCAGAACATTAGTCTCTTAATTCATATAGCTTATAGGAAAAGAAATGTGGAGCTTGGATTAATAGTTGCTTGGGATTGTTGTAATAGTTATTTTTTTACCTTCAAAAGAATAACCTTTTCAATCGATTGGCAGTATTAAAAGTATTTGTTTGTGCAGACAAAGGTGGTAATGAGAATTCTGAAACCATTAAATGTTATAGTCTAATTTCATTTGCAGTCTCAAAGATGCTATTACTAATCCCTTTAAACACCTTTCTCAACCTCAACACATCCTCACTTCTCCCAACGTTGTTCCGAGTTGCAGAAAGTGCTGTATTTATAACCCATACCCGCTCTCTCTCTTCCATCAACAAAGAAAAGGGGGAAAAAAATTCTGTTAAGGAATGAAAAGGGCAAGTGGAGGACCAACCCGCTTGGAGAACTCATGTATGACAAAACATGCATAAAAATTTATCTTTTCATTGCAAGCCACTGGAAGATCTCTTTGGTTTTCTCTGATTTCTCTGTTTATGTTGGCGTGGATGTGTAAACATCTCAAGTTTCCATATTTAGAAGTGCGCTTCACACACATCTATGTGCGCAGATAATTAAATTTGCATACTAAAAGACAATTGGGCTTCAGTCGCTTTTAATCTAGACTGATAGAGTGGATATGCATGTTAACTATTCGAAGACAAACTGTCATAAAAACCTCTCTCAAGTCTTGACAAGCCCTTCTCTGTGGCGTAGCTCCCTTCAAACCCAGCGAGGATGCAATTATCATCCTCAGGGAGGATCAAGAAAAAAAGAGATCCTTTTTGTACACCTCATCTCTCCTCTTTCTACTTTTCGTTCTTCCCCTGTTAACTGTTGAAAAAAAGAGAGGATCAAGAAAGGGGATTTGTAGTGACATAATATTATTCCCATGGTCGAAAATAGGACTATCTTACACTATTTTTTGGCCGTCCAAGTTAGTTTAATGCCATAAGACAAGGTCCAGATTAAATTAATTTCTGCAAAAGGTTCTTACTAGAGTTCATAAAATAGTTTACTGTCTGCAAGTTTCGTCGTTCTTGTTCTCTTGTTCTCAATTTTTCTTTGTCTTATTACTAGTACGGATTTTTTAAAAAAAAATTCTTATGGGTGGAAAGGAGGGGGTTGGGGCGTTGTTGATGTATGTATTTGTTTTGTCTATAGACTTTTAGAGTTGGAACTTCAAATGGAAGACTCATTTAGGGTAGATAAGATTGATCGTGAACTCATTAATACCTAATTCATCGTCTCTACCTACTACTAAGCTATCTAGGGACTCATAGCTTAGGTTTATTTTAGTATTGTCTGGCAGAATAAGTTATCTAGGTCATCCTACCTATGTAGTATATTCTATGTTCCCCAAGAGGACAATTTAATCTGGCAGAGAAAACCCGTTAGCAGGACAATAATTAGGCAAATAGTCAATACAATATTAACTACTACAGTACTACTAAATAACTTGCAAGACTGTGTTATACTGATTAAATCCGGAAAGAGTCATCTTAACATACACAACTTACTCGTAACTAGAATTCTTTTTATAGAAACTTCTTGTCCTGATCCCTTCTGAACCAAAGTTCTTAGTTGTTTATGTAGCTAATGCCATATGCATTTGCTTTGATTCTTTTCTTGGCACAAGTACTTCTAAAACTTCAAATTTTTTAATCTAATTAGGCCATATCATACAGCAACCTCATCATGTTATGAAGAGAATAAGAAAGCCTAAAGTCTTTCCCTCAAGATGAAGTCCCACATGCCTATGAATATTCATTCCACATTCATATTCGATATGTTTAGATTCTCTCTTTGGCCACAATTTTGAGTTTGTATATTTGTAGTTCCCTTGGTTTGCATATTGCAAATATAAATAAAGAATTGGGGCCATGTAAACCAAATGCATGTGTCTTGCCGCATCATCCTGCAAAATATGACAAGGCATTTGCACTTTAAGCCAGAAAGCATCCTAAAAGAACTTGCAAGCTTTCACTTGCATCTTGCAATATTGATAATATATATATATATATATATATATATATATTTGCCAATAAAGGGAGAACTAAAAATTCAATAAACAAAAATCTCCAATTCTCTATTGTTTAGGCAAGACCTTCTTAGTCAAGATTTCATTCGTGTTATGGGCAAAAACCTCAGAATTGTGATTTTTGACATGTCTAACAAAAGTTAAAAGTAAGAGAGAGAGAGAGAGAGAGAGAGAGAGAAACACACTCTTGAGAAAACATCATAAGTTGTATATTTTTGTAACTGCCAAGTCTGTGGGCTTACATGGAAAATCAGAACTTGGGACTCGTCAAAGGAATGTACAGCGTGGACAGGCTTCTGTCCACGTGTCCAAAAAATATGTGAGAAACGAAGGAAATGTATTAATTAATACCATGAAAAGACAATTAAACTAATCAGGATTAGTAATTTAATTAGTATCTGACATGTGCCCATGTCTCCCAACTAATGCGTTTGCATTACATGTTATGTGGTGATTATGTAGCCGTCTAAGTGTCTATTTTATTGGCGACTCCAAGCACATTTATTTTGTCCTATTGGTTGACCAATTCCCACTCTAAATTCACGGGATAATTCTGTTCTTTGCTTTTTAATTTTCAAAATTTTCTCTAAACTCGAAAAAAATGTTATATTGACACTTGGCCATAAATTTGTAAGAAAAGTTGTAAATTTAATTACGAAGTAAAAATTTTTTTGTCAAGAATGTAACAAATTTTATATACCGTTGCAGTAATTTTGAAGCATAGAGTTTAATATAACGTTATATTAACAACCCACGTACAATTACACTTGCTTCATATAATTACATGAAATTTAGACTAACAACATACAAGTTTTAGATCTCAATCTTGAATGGCTTTTTTGTTAGTCGAAAGTACCATTTTCAAGCTCTATAAAATTTACTATGCCTTGCATGTGAAGATCTTGACGTTCTGAGCTCTAATCTAGCTAAACTTTAGGATTCATATTTTAGTTGTATTGATTAAGAAGACATGTATTTTAATAGTGAAGAGGGTGGTCACTTTACAATTCATCTTCACTATTAAAATACACATGACTTAAAGCTAACTTCACCCAACCTACAAACTCAGAATAAAAAAGGAAGCAGGTAGTGTCACTTGGAGTACATGAAGAGACTTGTACTGAGTCAGACCCACATTGTTTGGGATTACTTAATTTTACTTTGTACATATCCAAAAAAGGATTACAACTTCTAAACTAAGTCACATTTCGGGATTATCTTTCATCTTTTTGGATCCTTCCAAAGTAATGGTTGCAAAAGGGAACAAAGATGATTAGAAAGTTAATGGAGTTCGTACTATGATGGGATCATGTCTCAAATAATCTCATGTTTAATAACATAAAAATATTCGTTCATTGGTTAATTTTCCTATAATCACAACTTGGCGGGCCATACCGGGATTCGGGTGATCTTAATTGATAATATTGGCATCACTTCAATCAAACAATAAAGAAAGCATGATTAGGGTCTCTAAAAAGTGTTTAATATTAGATGGTGGAAACCATTAACAAGAAGGAAAACACATTGTTTAAGGACAGTTGTAAAGGAATCAACAGAATTTGCGAGGTTAATTTGATTGGACAATACTAGCACCATTAGATACCCTTGCTTCTTTTCTTGATTCGTTTTTTCTTTCCCCTTCTTTTTTTTTTTTTCCCTAATAAATCAACGAGGGAGTATATTCTAGAGTTGATCAGATTCTTTATCTAATTTTTTTAATGTCTAATTGTATATAATATAAAATCACGTCGTATTATTAAATGAAACAACATAATTTTATTTGGTTCATACCCATACGATATAATTTTATACCAGACATTATTGAATATCAAAAAATAAATTTGTACAGAGAATCTAAACTGCTTTTGACAATTACCACTACACATGCTATTTCAAACCTAGAATCCTGTCCTACTATTTAAAATTAAACTTTGAGAAAGGACTAGGTTTTGTCTTCGTGGGGCCTGTACCACATATGCAGTACGTGTGGTCCCAGCATGACCAATGTGTCCTACCAATTTTTTTTTACCTAAGTCTCTTAAATGGTTGCAAGTTCACATCACATGTGTTTCCCTACATCAATGGAGTAATCATGTGCTCACCTCCTCTTCCTTTGCTAATCTTCATGAAGCTCTATATCTATAGCCACTTGGCCAAGATATGCTCTATCTTAAGTCTAATATTAGTCAATTTACAATGTCAAAAGAGTTTTGTTTTGTCTGGATCCTGTTCCCCTAGCCTCAGGAAATGTTCCATTCTTTGTTTAAGATGTATTAGATAGACAAGTCATGCTTCTTCTGCCCCCCAAAAACAAAAAAAAAAAGAAAAAGATAATTAATCCATCATAAACTAAAGATGTCGAAAAGAAGAACCAAGATCCCTCCTTAAAATAGCGATTAGCATATAAGATTGATATTTGCTCCTTGCGTGATGCATTCTTCAAATGACAAAATGAGTTTTTAAATGGATGAAGCGAGCTGAAACATTTTTAATCTATCTTTCCTGTATTCAAGCACCAAATAATCACGAAATGTCTACTGTTTTTGGCCTTTTCTTGGTTCAATTATTTGCAGCCACACTAGAAGTGCATGTAACATCCTTGAGGCTGGCAAACTTAATGTTGTTAGTTGAATATATTTAACAGAAACTTTTTTCCGACATGATTGCCCTACTTTAAGATTGATCAAGATTCAAGAATGTCTCGCCAAATTTGAATCTGGCCAAGAAGTTTCACCATCTTTTAGTTTGAAATTAAGCTAAGTTTTCAATAGTCTTCCGTGGCCTATTTTTTCAATGATGCATGCTCTACTTTGACCCGCCACTGCACCTGTTGGTCTTGATACATAAACTTTCTTGATGGATAAGTCATCAGTGAAGTATACAATGATCCACCATTGATTCATGCAAACACCAGAAATAGGTGAAAATTTCACTTAGCCACCACTAGCAAAAGGTCTCAAGTCTTAACAACTCTTGTGAACTCTTCTCCAACCTTTTTGAGTATGACAGCTCTACAGATTCAATTGATGAGATGAGAAGGTCACTTCAATATATATCCTTTATGAGTCAGACCAACTTCTTGAGCCCCATAGCTGGTTATTGTGGCCCAGCCTCTCTTGCTTTGTTACTTCTAACCTTCCCAAGAGTGAGCGATTAAAGAACGAAAGTGAGAAATCATTGGATCCACAAATAAAGCAAAAAAGTTAGTTAGGTTTAATTAGTATTAGATTTTGAAAACTCATGAGATTAGGATCCTAATCTAAGTCTTTGTATCTAGAACCATAATTTCAGGTCCCATAGGGCTAAAAATATCCACCAATTGTTTGACCCCACGAACATGATGCATGAATGGTTGCATACAACAATGCCATATTAATTATATATTCCTCATTTAAATTTGAGAAGAAATATAAGAATATAGTAACTTCTAGTACAAATGTGTATTATTATAACTAAACCTAATTGGCCGGACATGGTTACTATTTTTTTCCCCATAAAATATTCATACACCTCATATACAATATTAGACCTTACTCAGACAATGTTTGTGAAATTATTTATTATACCAACTTGGAATTTGTTGCACGGATGTACTAATTAAGATGTAGCTTAATATCTTTCTCCTTTTCTTTTCTAATCTTCTTCTTCTTTCTCTCCACTTCTTCCAAGTGTTTACATTCATTTGTGAATAAATTTTACTTCCATAAAAGGAGGAAACTGGTCTTCTTGCCTTGCCTTGCATGAGTTAATCTAGTAGTTAGTACTATCTTTGTTTTGACGAGGCATATTTGTTTAGTACGTAAATACAAAAAGAAATGAGGTCTAAGCCTTAAGAATAAAGACTTTTGAATTCATGCCATGATATGCAAGTTATGGTCTCAAAGTATTTTAATATGTGTCATACTAATCAAGTTCGTATTGTGCTCCTTCAAAAAGAAATGGTTGTGATCACCTTGGTTTTAGGTGAAAATGAGGATTGACTATATCTCCACTTACTTTAAACACCTCAAGTAATCATCATGGTTAATTAACAAAGAATCTAACGGTCGAAAAGAATATAAGCTTTGGCCAAAAGTAAAAGAAATGATGCCATTAGCCATTGGAGGGATTCGAGTATTCTTAAATGGAAAAATTTGACTAAATGAAACAAGAAATTGAAATCGAGCAACAATAGAAAAGAAGAAAGGAGACAATGGTGGGTCATGTTTGGAGTTGTGGTGAAGACTTTGGAAGAGCTTTTGATTAATACAACTATGCTTTTCTAAGTCACCTTTCCCCCATCTTCTTTCTTTCTCTCTCTCTCTTTCTCTTTCTCTTCCTCTCTCATATGTAGTTAGTAAGATTCGGAAGATCTCTCCTATACTAAGAAAACCACAAATAATATAGATTTCAACGTCAATCACGCAAACATCCTAAACAATAATTCATCATCAACACGTAATGGTAGGACCAGATTTTGAGTTGTAACACCTGAACATTCATACCCTTATCAAACAAGCTATATGTGTGCTAAAATGTTTCCTATACAGCTTCCCATGTTGACTCTACTCACACAACTGCCATCTTGCACACCTAAATACATACATAGTCACATTCACATGTAGTTGTAATTCAATGGTACAAAAAATCTGCACGTACTAAATAATTTTTGATGCAATTGTAAATATTTTCAATTCGACAAAATAGTAAATAATCAGGATAACGGTGTTATTCTTTAAGACGAAAAATAAATAAATAAATTGCTTTTCTTGTTCTGATATTAATGATTAAAACATTGATGAACCCACAAAGTAATTTTTAAATTTTTTGAATTTTAAAAATTGCCTATTGTCTACTATAGGTGGTACTATATACACATATGGAGAAAGAGGATTATGTGGTAGATTGAATTAGAGAAGTGTTGTAATGTGAAACATACGATTAATGCTAGATATGCATGATCGATTTGATAGTGACACATGGGCCACAAGAGTTGATGAATCCGGGCCAACGGTGCTAGATCATAGATGTATCTAAGGTTAGATAATCATGTTTCATATAGGGTAATCATCATATTTTTCTGAGAGACAAAGGTTTTATCAGTGAATTTGTAAGGTTGCATGCATGGGATGTTTTGACTTAGTGCAAAGTGTGATAATTACAAGTTTCGTGACAGAGAGAAAGTGAGAAAGATTGGTAGTTGGTGTGTGTCGGCCCTGAGATTAAGCCAATTTTAGTGTTGAAGTGAACGGGAGGGAAAAATGAGTGTTGAGAATTAATGGCAACAAGCAAGCTTAATTTGGCTTTCTTCTTCTGGTTAAGAAATTAACTAGGCTTTCAACAAAGCATGGAAACTAAGTATACATCAATAGATTATAAAGTGATCTCTTTCTTCTTTTTGGCATGTGGGTTTTTCCCTCTTATACTAATATATAGTTTAAAATATACATATTGAGTCGCCTCTTATACTAATATATAATTTCAAATATACATATTGAGCCGGCTTACATATTATGTGACATGCCAAAAAAAAAAAAAAAAAGAAAGAAAAGAAAGAGAAGATTTTAAACTTTACAAAGAAATATTTCATGAATCTATACTTGTTTCTATTAAAAATTTTATAGGTTAGCACGGGAAAATTTCATAAATCTTACACATACTACCAAGAAGTATAATTAGATAGTGCAAATATACTTGTTTCTCTTATAAATCTTATATATACAACCCAGAAGTATAATTAGAAAGGGCAAATATACAAGTTTCACATATGTATCAAATTTGCCTTTTCAGATATATGTATGTATACATACACGTCTTTTCTAATACCATAAATTGGATAACAATAACGGATATAACTCAAAAGTCAAATGTTTGTTCACTGATCTTGTATTCGGGTTTGATCCTTTTTTTTTTTTTTTTTTGGCGATTGTCATTCACTTTTTTCTTTTTCTTCTTGTTAAAAAAGTGGCAAAAATTAAATTTTGTTGGCATCGGTTTCAAGCAGTTGCTGCTAAAATTGTTTCCAAAGGATCGTGGTGCGGATGTGACTACATTCGGCACAAGTTCATGCCAAAAAGAAAAAAAAAAAAGGCAAACAAATTTACTATGATACATAACAAAGTTTTTTAAATATATATTTTAATCTCAGTACGTGACAATAATATTCTTATCATGAAATCCCTATAACCTATTCCTATGAGTCTTATGTAAGAGTCTTGTAGCGGCACGTAGTTGGCATCACAAAATGGAGTCAGCTGAAGAGACATGGGCATCACGGTAGCTCATTGGGGCTCGTTCCATTATATTATATGTATCCGAATTTTGGATTATCAAACTCCCAGAAGACACAGAGGAATCAGAAGCAAAATTTTAAAAGATAATTAATTGTCCAACTTGAACTTTTACACACACACACACAATTTGATAATTGAACATACTCATATGAGGTAGGATCCAATCCATTAGACCCTTCTTTCATATTATTGTCCAGAGCACCATCGATCTTGATTTGGCTGTAATCGTCCTTTATTTTCACAAGAAGAAAAGAAATGACGAACCCTTTGTATCAGAATTCTTTTTGGTGTAATTATTTTAGGTGAGAAGATGTTTCAAGCTGTCATAGAAGATACAATGTCTAATTCAAAAGCAAAATCTCTATTTCACTTTCTTTTCTTTTTGGAAAAAAAAAATGTCAAAGGTCTTTAAAATATCAAATGTGATTTTGACTTTTTAACATAATTCTGTAGTGACAAAATTGTGAAGGTACAACTGGAAAGCAATGACTATAGAGAAACTCGAGCTAATTTCAACCTAATGATTAAGATTTGATTATCCAATTTAATAATAATCAATGTGGCTATTTTTAATTTTTGGTGTCCGAAGGAAGTAATTATCTAGAACAAGAATAATTTAGTTTCTTTAAACTTTTGTGAAGCATATAAATAAGTTCTAAAAGAGTATTCAAAAGTATGCATTTATGTATATATCTACAATTCTATAGAAGGAAAATGTAAACCATTCATGACATCCCAACTGAAGTGTCGGAGGGGGAAAAAAAAAAGAATCTCTTGATTTGAAATGTTAAAAAGTCTTTAAGGAATCTCTTGAGGTAATTTCCCAAAACCGCTTTCATTTCTCCCCCTGTAATGCTGTTGTGCACTATTTCTCTATGATGAAAGTTTCATGTGGATCGGCACTAATATCTATTTGCGGATTTTCAATCATTTCCAGAGGGTTCATTGTATTTTTGATGATGATGAAAATTGATGTCTTACACTATTTTCTACACTGAACAGGAGAGAGTGAAAAACAGCTAGGCTATTATTTCCTCGACGGAAGGAGGAAAAATGAGCAAGTAAACAGTGATTACTCAAAACCATTGCACATATCCAATCATTTGAGTGATCAACCACCCTACAACCTATGTTTTCAGACTCGGACCGGATATCGAACCGGCTGAGCTCAGGGGTCAGGGGTCAATGGGTTCGACCGGGGGTCGATTCGGGGTCGAACCGGATGACGTCATAAATATTTTATATATATATATATATATATATATATATATATAAACACACACATATATACACTTACTAATTTTTTTCTTAATTTTAGTTGTTAGTCCAAAAAAATTATAGCCAAAATACCCTCAATAACCATTCTGATATCTTGGTATTAATAGTTAAAAAAGCATTGAATTGAAAAAATTATAAATAAATATAATAGACTCAAATTATTTACTTTTTAATATAATTGGTATAAAGAAGTAAAAGTAAAGCAACACTAATATTTTGTAATTGGTCAAAGAAGTTGGTTGCTTTTGGATTTGATAACTAGCCCAAGCAAATAAAAATCATGTGTTGATTTAGCATTGATGTTCATTTGTTTGATTTATGTCAATGGGCTCATGTCATTGTCAAAATTCAAAGACAAATAATTGTTGTAATCTATTTTCTTTAGACAATGAATATAGAAGCCCACAAAGATGTATAAGGTCCCATATCTGATTAAGTATGGAGCATTAATGGGGTTGGGTTTATTTTTGACTTTTGACCAAAAAAAAAAAAAAAAAAAAAAAAAAAAAAAAAAAACTGGCCGGTTTCCGGTTTCCGGTTTCCGGTTTCCGGTTTTTCCCGGTCAAACCCGGTTTTTGACCGAGTTTGACCGGGTTTTTAAAAATCGGTTTTTTACACTAACTCGGACCGGACACTTGGCCGGTTCCCGGTCCGACCGGTCCGACCGGCCGGTCCGGTCCGAGTTTAAAAACACAGCCTACAACTTTCACATGCATCACATTCTTTAGCCCTGTCTACTTCTACTAGATACATCCAAATCTACTACTGCTGCTGCCACTACTACTACACGCACACATATAGAAGAAATTAACTAACACTGCTCCCGAATCATCTAATCAATCAGTCACAACCAATGCCAAATTTTTACTTCACCATATATATATATATTCCCAATCCCTCCAACCCTCCCACGGAAAAACCTCTGTTGGAGGGCATTTTAGTAATTTGACAGTAGTTGAAGTGCAAACTACGATTATGTAAGTAGATAATGTCCAAAAGACAAGTGCAATCCATTGGGTCCCCAAGTGTTCTTGGGTCGTGTTCCCAAGTTTACACTTACTTTCTTCTCCTTGGGATGTCCGCAACCATCTCTCTCTCTCATAATTCTTTCTCTATCCTTATTTCTTAGTTCCCACAACAAAAACATTAAACCCTTCTAAACTTGTATAAATACCCCCACACACATGCAACATCCCCCTATTACTCCTCAAGCCTTTAAAGTTTAAACCAACACCATTCCATATTTCCATTCCTTTACTTGCTCCCTGTCTCATCTTCATCTCCAAGTTCTAACCCTTCTTTTTTCTGGTCTCCTCTCTGTCTCTTCATCTAAGTATTTTCTCTCTTTCTTTTTAGGTATATGGCAGAACTTGAGTATCAAAAACCTAGTAATAACGGACGTTTAAAACTTTTCGGTTTCAACGTGACAGATGAAGAAGAGGTGGAATCAACTAAAACACCATCAGGGTCTCCGGACTCCGGGGGTTTTCCGGCCTCCGACGGCCGGAAATATGAGTGTCAATATTGTTGCCGGGAGTTTGCCAACTCACAAGCTCTTGGGGGTCATCAAAACGCTCACAAGAAAGAAAGGCAACAGTTGAAACGTGCACAAATGCAAGCAAGCCGAAACGCAGCCGTTTCCTACATGCGAAACCCCATAGTCTCCGCCTTTGCTCCCCCTCCTCACCTCCTTGCTCCGGCTGGTTCCGTGGTCGTACCCGCAGCTGGTCCAGCTTCTCCTTCGTGGGTTTATGTTCCACGCGCCGCCCCGCCCTTTCACGTGTCTCATGGATGCATGTTTCCGACCTCCACGAACGGGAGAGGTGTAGGGAACTTATCCTATGCTGGCAGTGTTGGAGATTCTAGCTTGACGAGTGTTGGGCCACATCAAAAGGCCCATAATGGGAAGCTGGATGGGCCATCATTGAGTAGGTTCTCCAGAGCGGATGATGGGCCGGGATTTGACGATGCATTTGGGTTGGATTTGCACCTAAGCCTCGCTCCAGCCGCCCGTGAGTTTTAGGCTTCACTTGGCTCAATTGGCTTGTTTGGAAACCAACGGCTTGGAGGCTGCAGAATGAGGTTGCATTGAATTTGAACGGCTTGAATGGCTGCAGACTTGGCGTGGTCATTGGTCAGGCTTGGCTTGACTCGCTTATTTGGAAAAGGATGATGTTAATTTATGCCAAGTCGAATCCTGTAAATTTTCAGATTTATTTATTTAATTTTTTCCAGGGATGAATTTTGTAACTTGCATGCTTTGCAAAATTACTATTTTCTCCTTCCAAGTTCTACTTTAGTTTGTGTCCAATGTTGTACGTGCATGTAAATATGTTTTCCAATGAGAAGAATTAGGGTACATTTGCCACAATAAATATTGCCCAATAACTAAATATGATCACGTACACTTGCATAATTTAATAAGTCTAAGATCATAAATATAATTATGCATACAAAAATGCTTTCTAACTATAATTAAAATACTTTTGCTCCTTGTAGCTTATTAATTAGTTTTAACAAGTATTATTTAAACAGTTCTACGTGTACAAAATAAATTTAATTCCAGACTCCATTGTAGAATAATTCTTCAACAACCATATTATCAAGAGTACATGTCTAGCGAAGTGTTGTAGTCGATAAACTAATCTGAAATCACTATGTAAGCAAACTTGAAGGCAAATCGCATAAGTTTTGGAACATTGAATTTCAGTTTCCTAATGTTATTTATTTATTTATTTGTCCTTTTGAGTCTGTTTGCTTAGTTTCTTCATCTCATCATACAATTTTGAGTTCCTTCACCCTAGGATTATTCGTTTAAATCCTAGATAACCGCTTGTCTTTCCATCTTTTTTTAATTATAGCATAGTCATTCCAACGGACTGTTCCGAATAACTTTTTTTTATCTGATTTTAGTTTCTGATTTTTGAAAAATCTATTTTTTGATGTTCTTAACTACTTTTTTTACTATGTTTTTGAATTTTTTAAGGTGAAATCAGGAGCAACAACTTTTTTAAAATTAATTTTTATAAAAATTAGAAGCTATTGAGAACAAGCCCCAAATCTCCTTCCAAATTTGTTTTGCAAAGGATTAAACATTTCAATTATGGAGAGTACCTTTCTTTTTTTAAGTCTTTTCGTGAGAAAAGCATGTACAATTTTTTATAACTAAAGGACTTAGTCAAATAAGTTGTTTAATACTTAATTCTTCCACGAGGAAACATGAAAATGTAGCAATAATTAGGTGTTAGAAATTAATTACAAGAGCATCACTTCTAACTTCTCAATGGAATCCGGAGTTTCTTCTACATATTTGTCCCTTGCCGAGTTGTTGATAAAAAAACAACCCAACAACGTACTACTTCATGTATAAATTATAATGACTTACAACATGAATATATTGCTTCAAGATATTTGATTCTGTATTATTACTGAAAAAATCAAGTTGGACTAAAAAATCCTTCAAGTTTAGATCATTGATTTCGATATTTCCATTAATCAAGCCATAAAATGAATAAGGTTTCTTAGAAAACAAAAACAAACCAAGTAATTAAAACCTTTCTTCCTCGTATTAAAATGAGGGGTCAAGTCTCAGTGGGCAGAGTCTCCCTTCTCCACTTACTTCTTTATACATCCCTACCTCTAGGCCTCTATGGGAAACTCCAATAAAGAGTTCTTGTTTCACAACACGCAATTTTATTTAAGAAAATAATTTATTAAATAGGCATACAAGTCTTTGAATCGTTTAAACAATTTTGTATTTCTATAATTTAATCAGAGACATGTTTCGAGTAAGAACTTTATCCAACTTTTGGGTTTGTGGTTGATCCAAAAACATTTTTGAGTAGCCAAGAAGATATAGTATCGAAATTAAAAAGCAGACAGGAAACAGAAAGATGGAAGTAGAGTTAGTCCTTTGCTCCCAAGTGTTTGTTTTAGAGCAGCCAAGAAGTGTGCCATGGTTATCTTATCTGACTTGTGGAATTTTTTCTTGTCTTAGTTGGAGGGGAGTAAACAAAAGGAGAAGAAGAAAAGTAGATTGCAAGCAACTAAAGGTGAACTAGAAGATGCAAAACCTGTCATGAAATAGTGGATTTTGTAATCATAAAATAAGTTTACTTGAAAGTTAGATATGAAGTTGCAAATCCTAGTCCTTTGGATCCTGAGTACTTGTTAGTTTTGTCTTGATAGTTTTGTCACTTGACTAATTTCTTGATAGTTTTGTCTAATATTCGGAAAAGTATACAATACACCACGTGCATTGCCACGTGGTGTACTAGAACCAATAATTTATCGCCATGTGGCAACGGTGGGCCATACCTTGTATTATTTGGCGATATGTGATTGGTTCTAGTGCACCACGTGGCACGCCATGTGGCGCGCGTGGTGCACGCAATACTCACTCCTAATATTCCATGCATCATGCCACTGTTTGCTCTTGAGTACTTGTTCATGTATTTATAATGGACCCACAATCAATTTCACTGGTTCTCCTAGCTTTAAGATTTGGATACTGATTGGATGAGTATATGAAACCAACCCCCCAAGTGTTTGAGTCCAATTGTACAATATATTGTCCTATGCTATCCTTATTTAAACACTTCTACTAGAGGGCAAAATTCAAAGCTTAATCCATAGCTTTCAAAACAAAAGCCAACTAGTAATTGGAAAGGTGCAGATTTGAAAATTTGTTAGGAAATTATTTGAGGGGAACAAAGAAACAATGGCATCTCGTAAAGTTGTAATTGAATGATCTTACGTAGGAGTCAACAAGCTTTTGCGTTTGAGGAAGCTTGCGTGTATGCACGAAAACAAGATAATACATGCCAGGCCAAAGCCAAAGCCAAAGCACCTAATGCTTCATCTTGAAGTTGCCCAAAGACTTAAAACAACTCAAAATTGGTCAAAAAGGAAGTTGCATTAATGTATTCGCACCTTCAAGAAGACAGCTCCTTTTCGGTGCAAAGTGCTGCGTAGAATTTTGTACCTGATTTTATTTTTGTCTTCAATCAATGGTCGGCGCTTACGTAAGCACACAGATCTATTGCAAGCCTCTCTCAAATCTCAATGTCCTGCCTGGTATGGTGGCTTCTGTTTTTTTCTAGCATAGTGCTGATCTTGTAATGGATATATACTGGTTATCTTTTTTGCGCCGTGAAAGTTAAGGTTGATGGCGAGGATAGCATAACATTCCTGCACATGCATTTAGATTATAGGAATTTTATCACGTATATTACTTGTTTTACTAAATATATCTTGGGTTAAAAAGCTTTTTTTTTTTTTTAATACACTCGTGTATTTAACCGAAGTGGTTTAGACAAATCTTTTTTGTCGATAATCTTATACCAATCAATCGAATATTGATTAATATGTAATCGATCAAACATTTCTTAAAAACGGCTCTTTTGCTCAGAAAGAAACAAAACATTCCAAATGTTCCTGGAATTAAAATAAGAGGATCGAATTTCTTCTAACTTTTTTTTTTCAAATTTGATAAATGTTGTTAATCAAAAATTAGGAGTTTGAGTGACTCGTGATTTGAAGGTTAAGTGATACTTATATCATTAACATGAATTAATTATTAAGATAAGACGATATTTTCATTATGCGCACTTGTTATGAAAAATTTAAAATATCTAAGGGTTCATGCTCCCTAGGACAAAAGTTGGGGAGTGTCCATACGAGGAATTCGCTCCAATTATAACGATAGAACTTCTAATAGCTAACTAATGTGGGGACTAATAAAAATAGCAGATATTAGTTTGGATTGGATGCTTTTCTTGTCTTTTGACATTTGTGTCACTAAAAGATGGTACTGATCTAAGAAAGATAAAGGTGGGGTTTTTTGCATTTTTGAATAGCATAATGATGGAATGAAAACCTGAGCACTTGAAAAAGTTTTCTTCTTCTTTGAGCTTTTTGACATAACATGAGAGTGGTACTACAATATGAAGCTATAAAAGTGGTTAGTGAGACAAATCAGAGAAAATAAGTCCCCTCATTTCCCACAACTTTCCCTAATCAAAACATACTAGCTGTTGTTTGGGGCCCAATAAGTTTCCTTCATCAATGCATTTTAACTGATGGAGACCGCCACTTCATTTGATCAATCAAACCAAACCCTCTTTCCAATAACATTGTCAATAGGTGGGACTCAAGACTAAGGAGTCACCTACCAATCAAGATTCAACGTACAAATAGAGAAGGTTAAGTTAGAGGAAGGTCTCATATCATTTCACATGCCGACAGTACTCTCTTTTGATGAGAGATGCGGCTCTTATAGTCCTAATATTTAGCCATCAAGTAATATACGTCTATGGTTTATTGTTTCATGGGCTAAATTCATTGTGCATTTGACTAATACAGAGAGGTACAATTTTTAGATTTCAATAAATTTTCAAATGCTAGTAACAATCTACCTTCGAGAACAGCGTGGCCTTAATTTGTATGTGTAATATCTAGCAAACTTATGATAGTTTATTTCTTGTTTCTAAGCTTGATCATATATCACTTGTAACCTCTGTGTCTGGTGCACAAACATCTGCCCCTAAAGGCTAGCTAGCTCCCTTTGAATAAGGCAGTCATATAGATTTGGTGAATGCTTGCTATATATCCTTAACGAAATGGCAATTCGTCACCCGTTTCAGACACAATATCACCATGTATGTCCAATAATTAGTGGCTTTAACCGTGAAAGATATTAATTAGAACTCCTCACATGCCTTGTTCCACCTATGTCCGAAGCCTTTCCTCGACTACTCGGTGAGAGTGAGACCCCAAAATAGTTTCACACGCGCAAAATTATTTCAAAGTGTGAGACTAACTATCCAATAAGTACACGATTTTAGATAGCACGAATGAAAAATTCAAGAACAGCTAATGTCTATGCCAGCTAATTCTGTTAGGCACGAGTATGAAATATACCTCAACATGATTTGCTTTATCTGTCAAGTCAAGATCAGTGCGCCCTAAATAACCATGTTCTATCAGAGAGACCAATCAAGTCTGGTTTTTGGCGTAAATTTTGCCATTAATGATGAATAAGATTCCCAAAGCTTAGTGGTTGACAAACTGACATTCTTAGCCATCACCCATTACACATTTTCTGTCTCTATGTTTTCTTATCTTTATAGCATGCGTCAAGCCACATGAAAGGAAATTAACTAGATACTAATAATGATATGAGAGATGAGCTTCCTCAGATACTCAGAACTCGGTCTAGTTGTTGTTTAAACGGCCACTGATCATTAATTACTTGAGAGAATTGATGACTATAAACCCCATATGAACGACAGTGGTATTTTATTAAATGAAGTGCAAGTGGACTGCAAAATAGTGCCAAATGTGAATGGTTTTCTGTTCTGCAACAGAGCTATAAATAACAGTTAGTTTCTGACTTTGTGTAGGGTTATATCTTATGTAAGACTTTTGTCGTTGCTGAAGACATGAATGTCATCCCAAATTCAGGTACAACAAATTGAGATGTGCATTGTCTAGGGAAGAAAAACATTGGCCATATTGTAGTCAGAATTTTCACATGATCAAGGATTTAATTGTACCAAAAAGTTAATCCTTTTACAAAGGAGAATCCTTATCCATTTCAGAATAGAAAATGTTCAGCTCGTATTGATGGGAGCCTTGAGGTAGTGAGCTTCAATTAGACTCTACATTTTGTATTTAAAAGATTGTTAAATTTTTTGAACGACACATTCAGCTACAATTAGATCAAAATTGTTGAATATTCTCGTCAGAAAGATTCTGAGTGATTCAAATATAAATGTTAAATGTTCTGAATTAATCAATTGTGCGAAGAAGATGCTAATAATATTTGTTACTACCACAATTACTATATTCCTGAATAGCCACCTTCTAAAATTCATGTGACCAGATTTACTGTTTACTTCCTGCATTACAATCCTACTTGTGATTGCCGGCTGATTATCTGATTATCCTAGACGCAGACGGCATTGTAATTAATGACTGAAATTTAGGCTGCCGCAACGCTTATTGCTACGAGGGACAAAAACAAAAAAAAAGTTCCTTTCTTTTGGGGACAAGACTACCAAATAAGAGATATCTAGATTGTTTGTGAAAACATACAATTAAATGCCAATTATCGCATTGGTACTATAGATTCCACATTAATCTTTTCGCTGGCTAATGTGCAGATTTTAAGTATCATTTTCTGTCATTAAACAACATAGAGGATAAGGAAAGCCATCTAGACATGAAGGAAATCAAAACAAAGTGTATGACATTGAACTTCTACCAAAGGGATAATAATTGGTAAAGTGTACTTCTTTTCTGATGTGTTGTCAAAATTTTTTGATTGCTCAATTCAAGATTAATTAGATAGATCGATAGAGAGATGGATCGATCAGCATCTCCTAATGCTTCCACAAGCCTCTTTCAATCTCTACACTGAAATACATATAGCGAACTGCAACAAGGACAAGTCTCCCTCTTTACCATTTTTAGGTACCATGCAGTCTATCTAGCCAGTAAAATTGCTTTTCCATTTTAAATCTTGATCGATTTAAATGAGTACGTACTATTGATGAAGACATGCAAACCTCAAATAAAAATGCTCCCAAGTTCTCATCTTCAGGATAGAGACATAATGTAAGAACAGCCGAGCCAAGAATTTCAAAAGAGTACAAAGGAAAAAAGATATTGTGGAGTCTAAAAGCATTTAGCAAATCCTGGCAAATCCCCACAGCCTCCACTCCTCCGCTGCGAGAATGTACGTACCCAACTTTTCATAGCTACCAATTATCAAGATCAGTTCACACAATAAAGTATGCAAGTAAACGAGACATATGAAAGCTTTACTTTACCTGGTCTTAAGGCAAATATTTAAGCATGTTTTCTTATGAAACAAATTAATTTTTTTTCTTTTCACCCCTTTGTCTATGTGGTTTATCCTTCAGTAAACTCAGATTTTGTCTTATGCTGTACTCCTCTTTTTTTCCCCCCGGGATTATCTCAATCAAAGGCAGGATAGCAGCTAAAAGGAACATTCATATAAATAAGTCAAAATTTACTTTAAACTTTAGAAAGCAAATGCGATTGATTTCCTACACGTGATACACGCACGATTGGACATCTTACTATCTCAATCCTAGATTTCTATGCTGAGGAAAAAATAAAAAGGAGAAAACAAAAAGTTTTGTCTGTTATAGTCTTCCGCTGAAACTGTGGTTAAAAAACCATTTTCTATTCACATCCTAGATTACAGTAGCCAATTACCAAAAATTTGAAGTGTAAATAATTAATTTCAGGTTCAGACAAAGGGGTGAGGATAAAACAAAACAATATCGACAAAATGCCATGAATGGACGAACTGTTTATCGAGCGGTGGGTAGCCCATAAATTGATGAAAGCAGCATCATTAGTTAACAACAATGAGCTCCCTGAATGATGTCAAGGGAAATATTGTGGGGGCAGTAAATCTGTTGGACGATGACATTTCCCCTAAACCTTTGATTTCATTGAAAACAGACAAGTCCCACTAAAGATATTCATGCTTCTTTCTCTTTAGCCGGCTGGCTATTGGCTCAGGACTCAAAATTACTGTTCCCTCAAGACCCTAACCATGGGGGCAGGAACCCAGCGGGCTGAAAGGCCTGAGCCCAACAGAAGCTAAAACTATAAATGCAATTAATGGTCCCCCATCTGAAAAGCCTTTATGAAAAATAACTAGTCGAGGCAGGCCGCACCCCAGTGTTTGTTCTCTCATAATGTAGTTGTTAGTTTGAGATGATGTTAACTATAGTTTTCAACTCAATTAGGAATGTTTATAATAATTATCGAAGGTAAATTCATAATTGACTTCTACTTTTATCTTGATTATAAATAAATTACAGCGAATTTATTAATATAAATATATTAATCAATTTAGAGAATCTATCTATGAGGGAAGTACAAAAGACTTTTGGGCTCTTGCTGATTCTACTTGACCAAAATCTGTTGTTCTATGAGGCTAATCGCATTTGGGCTGGAGACTTAAGCGTTAAGGGATTCATTTTCTTGGTCCATTGACCACCAACTATAAAATTCCCAATGTACCAAAAATTTCTCGCAACACATTTCTCTTATTCATACAAGCATTTGGTGTGCAACCTAACTTTAGCAAACAGAATTCCCTGAGTAGGGAGCCATAAGAACTTCCAAGGTTAGAGTGAAATTGGAGAACACATCATCAAGAGTTGCCCCACCGAATAAGATGAAACTAAAGACGCTTGACAACATCATACACACAAAAGAAGAGAGTGAGAGATGCTCTTAGATCTGCTTCTATCTAGGCATTGTCTTCAAATGTGGCCTTTATAAATTTACCATGTCCACTTATGGGGGGGAATATTTTAAATATTGTACTCATAAAATGATAATTTACCTAGACATCTGATCATCATACACTCCAAACAGAAATTAGTATAAAAAAAGGAACTTAAAATTGCATAAGTGAATGAAAGCTTTGGAAAGGAAAAAATCTAACAGTAAGGAAACTACTTGTCCAACCAACGTTTAAGAGATATAAATGTCAGTAATATAAATCTGGCGAATCACTTTGTTGGCCTACATTAATCATAGTTCCTCATTTTTGGAGGGAAAAAAAAATATTTCTCAGCCTAATTCTGATTCAGTATTTGCAAGCAAAGTGAGTTTCAAATTAAGACCTTACCAACAGTATTATAAATACATTACAACAGGACAACTAAATCAAGACCAAGTATATATTCTTCCAACAGTCAGACTTGATTATGTGAACTCCACATTTAGACCATTCTTAAAGGTTCCTAGGCCATGTCCACCAACAAAAACTTGTGACTTGACCGCAATCTACACCAAAAAGTGGTAGAGAACATAATCATGTTTTATAACCTCAATCCAATAGGTTTCTACCCATAATTTCCACTTAATAAAAAATCACATAGCCTGTAAAGCCCTTCTCACAGACACAACCACCACATGCCAGCATACCACACTACTCACTGATAGGACATCAAAACTGCACAAAGAGACAGAGCACATAGCATCACACATAAAAACACAGACTCCTCACACTCCAACACCACACATACACAATACACGCACAAGCACACTACATACAATGAAAAACTCAAACACAATAACATAGACACACTAAGATGTTCATAAAGCAACCTAAAAAGTAAAAGAAATTGAAGTTTTGGTCTTTATATTGAAACAGAAAGAAGACAACTTTACCTTGTAGCAGGAAGTACCATTATTATATCTACACTTTATATTGGTTTCCAGACACACTCTCACAATGCTACATTAGGTGGGTCGCATATTGCAGTGAACTTTAGCTTAACTTATAACAAATTGATGTTTGAAGTAATTAACCGTATTACTTTAAGAACATACATTTGCAGAGAAAATTCACCAAAAAAAAAGGAATCAAGAGCCCACATAATGGCAATTAATGAGGTCCATGTAGAGCTTTTTTGTTTTTGTTTTTCGGAATGGGGAACTTGAGATCTACACAAAGTAAATTCCACTCATACAATCTCTGTCACAAAAACAACTGTCCAGAAATAAATAAAATAGCTTGTTTTATTCTTAGCTTAGAAAGAAATTGAGAAAAAAAAAGAAAAGATGCAAACAAATATCCAAAGAGATGCAAAAATCTAAAATATTGTAAAATAATAATCTAAGTTTAACATATATGTTTAAGAGATACTAAAAAGCAACAAAATAGGGAAAACTTAAACTTTGATCAACACATCTGGTACCATTTTCTCTTTTGAACTAACATTTGGTACCATTTTTGTAAACACTCATACGAAGTATATTAATTTATACACCATAATAGGGAAATCTACACATACTATGTTCATGTAGTCTATTTCCCCCTATATTACTTCCGCTAATCCTTGTAGCTAAAATATAATCAACGTTGGCAAAGTCCACATCAAATCTCCTTCCCTAAAGGTTGATTGAAATTCTTATTATAGAAAAAAATATTTGTTTTATGGTTGCAATACTCACTTTATGTGTCATTGTGGCAGAAAAAATACCAGCTTAAGCACAACTTTTTCCTTGATGTTATGCAAATTAAACGGCTCATAGATATTTTTTTTTAAAAAAATCGCAAGGTAACCAAGAAAGTTTTGTAAATAAAAGAAAGGCTATCAACAAAGGCAATGAAAAGTGATTTTACCTTTTCAACCTTCCCGTGGTTGATCTGCATTAAAACATGAGACAAAAGTCATGAGGTACCAAAAAATGGAAAAATGGGAAACCTGAAATCAATTTTTTTAAAAAAAAGATATGAGTCCAGTAGGCTAGGGCAAAATCCTTAGAGTTTTAGAATATAAAATATAAGAAGCTAGCAAACTTTAGCTTAACTTCCAATAAATGGATGTTTAAAGAAATTAACCATATTGCTTGAAGAACAAACACTTGCATAGAAAATTAAAAAAAAAAAAAAGGAAAGAAACAAGAGCCCATATAATAGCGCCCATGCAGAAAAACTTGCAAATTCTACTTACACAACCTCTGTCACAAAAATAATGTTCAAAAATAAATAAATTAGATCGTTTTATTCTTAGATGAGAAAAAAAGTGAAACAATCATGCAAACAAATTATGAAGGAAGATCAATGCAAAAATATAAAGCATTGGAAAATTATAATCTAAGTTCAACAAAAAAATAGAGCATTGGGAAATTATAATATAAGTTCAACAGACATCCTAAAAAGCAGAAAAAACAGGGAAAACTAAACTTTGATTAACACATCTAGTACCATTTTCTTTCTAGAATTAACATCTGGTACCATTTTGATAAATACTCGTACTAACGTCACTAATTTGTATACTGTCAAATACAGATTTATACAATTTACTATGTTAAAGTAGTCCATTTCCTCCCTCTACTTTCATTATTCTTGTAATTAAAATGTAATCAACCTTGGCTAAGGCCACACCAAATTTCATTTCCTAAAGACTGACTGAAATTCTCACCACAAAGAAAAATATTTGCCTTCCTGTTTAGATACCTACTTTACTTTTCTTTAATATAAAGATGGCACCTAGATCACTATTCTTTTCTTTTCTTTATATTAACACAACATAAATATAATTATTACAAAATAATATATAGAAAATAGACCTCATAACAGAAGACACTCCTCGTAGTCTTCACAGCAACTGTGTGTGAACACGTTATTCAAATTACCCTAATGTTTGTCGAGTAAGAAGTCGAGGACGATACAAATGTGTTAAAAGAGAAAAAAAAGAAAAGAAAAAGAAAAAGAAGCAACTAACTAAACTACAAGTAAGTAAGACACTCAACCAGAATCATGAAATGCAAACAGAGAAAATCACCAAAGGACTAAATTTTACAACATTGGTACTTAATAATAATATAAAAAAATCAGTGATCTGAATCCAACTTTGCAAAGATTATAACTATAAACAATAAACTATCAAGATCAGAAATTTGGAATAAAGAAGTTAACTATAAAAAGGTGAAAGGCAGCGGCAAAATCATGTACCTCCAATCAGTGAAAAGAATATAGGACATAACCGGTAAGTATGCGTAGTCAAAATAGATGCTCTGCCAAAGAGGAAAAAAAAATATAGAGGAAACACTAATTAGAGCAAAATAAAAAGGTATATAGATCGAAATTAACACGACAAACAGGGCTAAAAATATTTGAAAGAATCTTTTTTGACTAAACAAGATATCTTCATAGATTATTAACACTAATCAACTAATCAAAAGATGGGAAAAAGCACAAAAGAGCAAAACAAGATTCAATCAAAACTGAAAAGTCAAAAGAAATACGGGCAAAGGAGCATACTATACAAAGAAAAATTCAACACAAATGAAAGAAGAATTGAAGAAGAGCATAGGGAGGGAGGAGAAAAAGGAGGAGAAGATAAACGAAAATAGAGGAAAATAAAAACAAAAAGCCAAACCCCCCAGAAATCGAAGAATAGATTGGGATAGACTGACACTATCCCTAAAAATTTGGTATTCGTTCACCTACCTCTGAAAATTTGAGCTTCATTCACCGATCACAAACAAGGGCAATATAGTCATCCAATCTTTCTCCATGCAGCACCATATAGTACCACATGCATTAGTTGTTTGACAAAGCAGCATCAAAATGACAAAAAAAGAGTGAGCCTAGTAATCACAAAAAGCCTAAAAACTTTGCAGCAAAAAGCCCAAGCTGAGAAAGGGCCAATTCGGCCCACAAAGCCAAAAAATTCACACAACTGACACGTGGCGAAATAGAGAGAGTTTACAGTACCTCAATTGGTTTTTCTATACTAGGTAGATAAACAAAAATTAACTGAAGTTTTAAAATATAACTAACGTTACTAAACATCAGCATCTAACAGGATCCAAATTAACACGATTACAATAGTATTGGATCTGTGCACTCAGCTTTCTATAAACCTGTTGAAGAAAACCATGAAAATTTAAGAATGGTATCTATTAGTACACGCACAAGCCGCCCAATGAGGGTTGCAACATAAATAAACGCTAAGAGCTTTTAACAAGCAATAGGACATCTGACCCCTGCTCTGCTATAATTGTTGCGGTTGCAATCACTGTGGATCAAAACTCTAAGAAATTACTATCAAAACAGGTTGACCACGTCAAGTCGTTAACTTGAGCCAGGAGTTGCCTGATGCTCTTTATTCATCGATTCACATGGCTGAACTGATTCAGCTTGTACACCAGCTTGTTCTTGTTGAACTGGAATATTAGCATTTGTTTGCCGTGTTGGCACACAAGGCCTCCAAACTGTTTCTTTCCCCAAATCCATTAGAGCAATACCCTTCACAGCCAAATCACTTCTAATCTGATCACTCAAAGGATAATTTTTATTTTTCCTTGCTTGAGCTCTTTCTTCAATAGAGTGCAAAATATCATCTTCGGTAAGCCTAGCTCTCATTAATGCTTTCTTATTCAATTGTGATAATACCTGTCCATCAGAAAGATCAGGTTGACAAGTATAGTCATTAGAGTAAGGACTGTTTAGCAACCATCAAACTGAATCATAACTCACCTCAGAATATGTCAAATTTGGGAGCAATCCGAAGATATCCAAAACCGTTTTCACCTCTCTCTCTAATTCAATAAGGGACTGAACAGCCGTTGTCTGCTGCTTCTTCGGCAGCTTTTTCTGGAAACATTCAAATGCAACAACTACTTCAGTTAGACACCAAGATGCACAGAATTCAGAGAAATGTTAGAAATCCCTACCTTAAGTGTTTCCACGAAAGTATTAATGAGTCTCAATGCTTCTAGAAGAGCAGCATTCAAAATAGTAGATGTGTGCAAGTCATCTGACATTTTAGTCAAAACTTCATTATGAAGCTTCTTGATGCATTTTCCCGCTTCTTGGCTGATGGAAGCTTTTGGATCATTGGTTTCAAAAGTTTCCCGGAAATTTACAAGAGCCTCTTCACCATCCTTTAATGTCTACCAACCACAAAAAGCACCAATATTGTTGTCAATGCAACATAAAATCATCAATGTTAGTAATTTATTTGTGTAAAATAGTGTCAACAAATTACAATATTTGTGTTTTCTTGTTTTTTTAATCTATATGCATACATTCACCACAAATAGCTAGAAAATCAAGACCAATTTTCATTCGAATCCAACTTCGACAAGGTTTCACATTTTGAAAGATGAAACAGACAGGCAGCTATTAAGATGTTCTTCAGTTGTTGGTCTGACTAGGTTAATCAAAAACCTCATACGGATATAATTCACAGCAATATTCTTATTCTCTACCTGAAATATGTAGAAAACAGCTTCTGATGCAATTTCTATCTGTGATATTGAGTAATTAACAGGAGAACGGTAGTGTGTTCCCAACAAGCAATGTCGCAGGGCAAGTGGATGGTACAGCTTCGTAACCTGCCAAACAGAAAGAGCACAATATAATCCAGCATGGCAATGAGATACAGCAACTAAAACTTAAGCGCCACCTATAACAAAGGTAAATCATATGAGCTGCACATTGTACCTCTCGAATGGTGAAGAAGTTCCCAAGTGATTTTGACATTTTCTCATCGTCTATGGTAACAAACCCATTATGCACCCAGTAAGTGATATTGCTCTCTGAGCAAGCAGCACAACTTTGTGCAATTTCATTTTCATGATGAGGAAAAATCAAATCCATTCCACCACCATGAATATCAAATGAGTGTGTCAGATAATGAGCACTCATGGCACTGCATTCTATATGCCATCCAGGTCTTCCGGGGCCCCATGGGCTGTCCCAACTTGGCTCCCCAGGCTTTGCGGCCTGCATAAATGTAAATGCAAGCATGAGATGTCAAACTTAATTCAACACAAATCAAGAAAACCTTGCCAATCTCAGATGGCGATAACACGGCATTAACTTTCAATCTTTGGTCAAATTCAAGTGAATTAAGTCTGATACTCATCAATGGAGCACAATAAATATGTTTCTGCAGCAAATGCTGGTACATGAATTGTTCTCCCTTCTGTTGTGAGAGGGAAGATACGAAATGGCTAGAAAATTGGTATTGAAATAATTACTCATTCTCAAGAAATCACCTTCCACAAAGGCAAAGTCAGCTGGATTTCGCTTTCTTGAATCAACTGCAACTCGTTCCCCAGCTCTGTTACCATCTAAATTATGTCCTGATAGCCGCCCATAGTTAGGGAAGTTATCAATAGAGAAGTATACATCCCCATCAACTGTATAAGCACAACCATTACTAATGATCTGCATAACACAAAAAAAGTGCAAACTAAGAATGTCACTTTACATATTCAATTGGTACTCCAAAGCCACAGCTCTTTGATTTCCCCAAATCAGTAATTCTTCCAGTGCACATTTTACCATGGAGAATGTAGTAGAAGACATGAGAACCAAAAAAGGAAGGAATGCCTTTCAATTCCCAATGCTAGGAAAACATCCAAAGACTACAGAACTTGCAAAAAATGCAGACACAACAGATGGCCACGTGATACATCGGACTATACATGCCTTCACATGGTTAAGCAGTCTGATTTTCCATCAAAAGTTTTCACACAATAACCTTGTAAAGTGCACAAATTCATACCCTCACCAATACTCAAAGGCACCACAACATTAACACACAAACACACACCCATAAATTTTGGGTTTATAATAACCCTTAAAAAGGAAGAGCAGCATGATAGAGGCAAAGTACCTGAGATATCATTTCCTTAATTTCTTCTATATGATCAGATACACGAGGTTGATGAGTAGGACGAAGACATTGGAGATCATCCATGTCCCTTAGATACTCTTCGCAAAACCGAGCACTCAAAGATATTGGATCCTCCCCAAGCTCATTAGCTCTCTTAATGATCTGGAAAAATCATTATGTTAGAAATCAAGATAGCATGCAGGCAATTGTGGATGTGTACAGCATGCAGGCAATTGTGGGTTTGTCATACAAGATTGGATTATTCAAGGAATAATAATGAGACCAATAAGGAGTACACGCCCAGAACCATCTACAGCTTTACTGAGAACTTCTAGGACATGACAGGGTACTTCTTAGTAAAAAATACACAGAGAGTAAATTAAATTATTAAGCTCTTGGTGGGCCTTCATAATATTCAGTACAATAACAATCTCCTTTGAACAATCTGCAACCATAAAAGACAGCTTTCTTCGCATTGAAAAGAATACAATGTTGGTCTTAAAGAACTTAATAGATGGATTAGTTATTCTTTTCCTTTTCTTTATAGAATGGAGTTTATACACAACTGTCTTAGTCATGCACAGGGCAGTGACCCCCAAAACATAGATGAAATGGATAACAAGATACGTTGCACAAATAACCTGAACTCCAGATAGTTGCTTCTTGGACATTGAACTATTACAATGACACGAGAGAAAGCGGAAAATTGCAGGAAATGGAAGGATGAAATAAAAAAAAAAATAGACAATAGAGAAGAATCAACAATTCTCACCACGAGGAAAAAAATCCATCTGTAACCACAAATTAATTTTTTCATAAATCAACTCTATATGTGAAGTAAGAAGATTGCGCAAGTATTTATAGGCCAAAGACTTATAAATAAACTAATGATACTTCCATCCCATGTTTGATTGATGCATTTCATTTTCTAAATGTTCCACAGAAACTGCCTGTTATGGAAACTCAGATAACCAGAATTTATGGAATACATTCTTTTCTTTTCCCACAAATATGCTCAGCTTAACAGACTAAGAACTCCTATGTGCTTTAATAAAAATAGTCTTTCTTGTTAAAGGCAAAAATCATATGATATGCCAATTCAACAATGTGCCAGGTCAAAATGGCCTAGAAAAAATGAAGAGAATTTTACTTCAGTTTAAAAAAGCTTCTATACAGAACTAAATTCCACACCCTTTGATCCCAAAGAAAGAACCAACTGATGATGAATAAATGATACCACCCATTAAACTTAAAATGGGTTGGGGCAAAAGAAATAACTTACTAAAATTGTGTTTATGACTGACTGCTGTGAAGATGAGGCAAATAAGGAATCATTTACACTTTTTTAAGAACCTTCACTGGATATAGAATTTATGATACCTCAACCAACCGTGTATATGTACCAATATTTAAATATTTGTTTCCCATTAAAACAATGCCAGCGGGAAACTTTAAGAAGGATGTGCAGTTTTCTCACAAAAATCACGCTGGTCAAAATTTGGACTCGCAAGAAGATTATGGAGAATAAATGAAAAGCATTTCAACGCTACAGGGGAACCATGTGGGAACTTTTGAGATATTCCTTTAAAACAAGATTTCCTATTAATATAGTTTCAGGAACTTACCAGACGTTTTACACGTATTTAAATATTTTCAAAGTTTCCTTAAAGGTTTTAAGCCATAATATTTTTTTCCAATGTCCAGTATTAAATTGAAGCCTAAAATAGCTTCCCAACCACTTTCATGAAGGTTATACAAAAACTCTAACTACAATTCCCATTAGACAGCAATAGTAAATACGTCCATGTTTATTCTTCATTCTAACAGGATGATTCTCATTTAAGATTTCAATTGTTGCAGTATTCGGTCTTTTATTACTTATTAAGTTTGGTAATGATGCTTTTAGGCAATTATCTCACAATATCTTGCAATCTCCTCACTTCCACATTTTTCGTGCAACAAATTATGCTGAATGTTCATCCACTCTGACGAAGCAATTCTGTTTTCTTTTCCTTTTTTTTTTTTTGGGTGCAACTAAGAGTAATATATTCTCATGGATGACATTTTTACAATTCTTTCCCATAGTGGCATTTTGTCAATTGCAACTGAAGACATACCATGGGCAATGAATATAAAAGAGGCGTTATGCAAATTAGTTAACTTTGTCGATCCAAGACGCACTTCACCTATACAATTATACATCACAATCTAAGTTATGCAAGGTGCAGGGTGCTGGGATAGAGGGAGGGGATGTAGATGCAAAATTGATATTCAAAAGTTCAGACAGAAAAACAAAAAGGTAAAGATGAAACTCGGTCTCTTCTTACAACTTGGCATAGTATTACCAGTGTCCTGTAGAGAGGCATAGGGTTAAAGAAAATCAAAGAACAACAACCAGAATAGAACTCAAATGCAAAAGAGGATCCTTCCATGAGAAACTAACATTTCCTGCTCGCATGGTTCAATCACAGCCACGTGGTATAAAACCTCTCTCTCTAAATACCATAAGTTTAATTAATCATCAAACAAAATCTAAATTAACGGTCAGAAGAGAAGTAATAACAATAAACAAAGGAATTCAAGTCCACAGAAAAATTATTGCTAATTGACCGAAGTGAGAAGCAAAAATATTCTCTTTTCCAAAATTACTCCATCTGTCATAATGAAAACATATGTATGTAGTTGAGGTTCTTACCTTGTCATCAACGTCAGTGAAGTTCCGAACATAAACAACCTCGTATCCCAAAAATTTTAGATACCTAAACAGTTATGAATCAATATAAAAAATTACAAGACTATACCAACAGAAAATAATCACCCATCACATCATTTACAATAAATAGGACAAGCAAACTCTAAACACAAATGCTATGTGCCCAGAAGAATTAAAAGAAGCACACTCTAAACACAAATGCTATGTGCCCAAAAGAATTAAAAGCGTACATGCTCAATAACAACAACCAAGATTGCGTTAACCAAACCTAGAGAAGAAATTATCACGTTAAACTCAAAAATAAAATACACATGGATGTGTTTGTATCAAACAGAAATATAAAACACATACAGAGATAATATAAACACCTCAACACACAAGTACATGAGTACGAGTGTGTGAACCCATAGTGCATAATCATTCAATGTCATTAATGATTTGACGTGTGCCTATTGATCATCGATAGGAAACATTCCAACATTCATACACGAGAACAAACCAAAACCTACATCATGCTTCAACCTTGAATCCCAAATTAAACCGGTAAAACTAAAATCTCTACACTGGAATGAACTCTGTCTAGACAAAGCTGTTGCATTCTTGATTGATTCAACAAAGAAATTTAACGCAAACCCCTTGACACCCAAAACCCAGCTACTGACTAAAAACTCCCAAAAGAAAACAAAAATATTCAGAGGCTAGCATTCAAAATATCAAATTAATCTTATTAAACCATCAAATTAATTATGCTGTTACCCTAATTACAAAATTTAGAGAAAAAATCATGTCAGACAAATTCAACAGAAACAGCACTCAATTTTCATCAATTCGAATCATGATTAAATCCAATACAGAGATTAAAATTAATCGAAAATAAACCTGTAGAGAACATCGAATGCCACGTATGCGCGTGCGTGGCCGATGTGGCTGAAGTCATAAGCCGTGACGCCGCAGACGTACATTCTCACCTTCCCTTCTTCCTTAGGCCGAAAGATCTCCTTTTGCTTCGACATTGTATTATACAATTGAAACTCCAGCTTCTTCCCCGCCGGCTTCCTCCCCTCCGGCTTCTTTTCCTCCACCGGCACTGTCTTCTCAGCCATCGGAAATAAAATTTCGATTTTCCGATTAACTATTGATTTACGTCGGACGATCAAAAAAAACCCTAAACCTATATCTGCAATCGCTACAAGCGGAATATGTATGTAACTATCCAGAAACCCTAAGCAAGAAATAAGTTGAACGATTTGTAACGTTGGATTTAAGGAACGGCGCTCACCAGTCGTTGATTTGTGGAGCTATATATAAAGGGAAAAGGGGGGAAATAAATATGGAAATAGCTTTTTATTCTGTTTCAATTTTTGTCTGAACGCATATTTGTTAATGGGAAAGAAAAAGGGGGAGAAAATAAATACGGAAATGGAAGTCAATGGCGATACATAATTAAGTCTTGTAGAGAAATAAAGGAAGAAACGTTACACTCTCTCTCTCTAGCATAAATTCTTTGGTTAACTACAATTATTTATTGTGTTACTGAAAAAGTTAATTTGGTTAACTACAAACCTAACTTTGAGCTTTGATGATTTAGAGCACGATCTCAATGGTTTTTAACTTGTGATTTTGAAAATTTTATTTTCTAATGTTTCTCACAAATTTTTTACCTTGTTTTTAGATTTTTTTAAGTTAAAATAAAAAGCAACTCATTTTTAACTTTTCAAAACTCAGATTTTACAAAAATCTAATTCTGAACAAGCCTTGATTTCGGAGGCTGGTAGTGCCAATCACCTCCCCTTCCACACTTCAAAATTAGACCAAATAAATAGTGGAGAAATTCAATCCCAATGTTCTTTTTTCATTTTTTTTTGTGTGGTTGAATTCAATCATGATAAATAAATTAGTATAACAGTTTTCTATAGTTATTTTAGTGAGTTATTCATATAAATAATTCAATATCCCTTTTAAATTTAGCTTAACTTCAATCATATCCTAGATTATATGTCGTCCCAAATCTATGTATTATATTTTGTTCATGCATTTGAATGACCTCATTTAGACCTCTCTTGGACGAATTTGAAATATCTACTGTCGATTCCTAAAAAGATAAAGCCTCATTTTTGTTTAAAAAAAAAAGATATACGTACTATTTTATGATTTATTGACATATATAGATACATTAAAATATAACTATGCTATCAATTGTCAAATTCAATTCATTGTTGCCAAACCTTTCCTTCATCTTCTTAATTATAGTTTGACATACTATACAAAATAGAATTTTTGTAATGAAGCACCCATTAAAAGACAACCTATTATTTTAATGCACAAATGTATATTTATTGTTACTTTTGCATTTATTGATTTTTTTTTTCATTTGAAACATACTTTTTCCGCAACAGCACTTGCTGTTATCAAATTCGCCTACACAATCAAATGAAAATTTGAGGCCTCATATTTTGAGCTGAGTAGAATTGGACGAGACATCAGTGCATACGCATTTTCTCACGCATTGTGCTCTAAAGGTACTCCACTTTGGCTTGAACGAACTACCTATGAGTTACCTCCTACCTTTGGTTTGGATAATTCAAGCTGCACCCCACCTCTAAAGTTTGAGAAGAAAAAGATTCGTGAATAATGATAAATTTGACCAATAAACACAATAACACATTTCCATGTATTTTCTCAACCAACAACTTTGACAGGATATTGGATATGCATATTTATATCTTTAAGTAGATTGAGAAGTTTCATCTAATAATCGATATTATGTTACCAACATAAAACTAGGTAAAAAAAAAATTGAACAATTATAAGATTACTTTTGAAATTCTCAAACGCTCCTCTTTTTCTATTTCATTGTAAAGTTTAGAACCTCTCGCTACTAACAAAATGACTATTATGCTCATCTTTATTTATTAGTTTCTCTTCAAAGTATCACTTTTTGCAAGTGATATTGAGTAATGGAAAGCTTGTTAGTTTTGAACACTGTGGATGACATTAGTTGTCCCTGCACTGTGGATGACATTATTGTAGTAACATTACTTCAGGTGTAAAACATTACGAAGTCACCTATAAAATATCGCAACTAGTCAAGTTCAGGGCAGTAATTTCGTGGTTGGTACTCGATAGTTTGATCGTAAATGGGCTTTTGCGAAACTGTTTCTCGTTTAAGAACCGGGCCTTCCTGAGGAGAGGCCATGATGATTTGGGTTAATGTTGTCTATACAACCCATGCGACAAAGTTAACCTGCTTACGGTGCCCGGCCTACTTCAACTAATTCAGAAGAGAGTGTTTTTTTTTTTTTTTTTTTTTTTTGATGTGGGAATTGGGGGAATGGGAAATGGACCTACAATCCAACACAATCCAGGCAATTCCTTTGGTTGGCCTGTCAAGGTCCAATGTTTCAACCATGGCCTTGATGGTTAAGACTATGGGGAGGAGATTGCATAGATTAGTTTAGACATATTGGAAAACCATACTAAAATTGTGTGTGGTAAAATTTGAGAGTCATTTCTCAAGTAGCAAAAATAACTTATAATGAATATTGTAATATGCATTGATCAGCCAAAAAAAATTTGCATTAGATTCAATTATATCATACTTAATCTAAAATAGAAATATTAATTGCATTCTATTAGTGGATAATACATGCATTTTCTTCCTTTCTTTGTTTCATCGTCTTGAGGTAGAACAAAGGAAATTTTCTTCTTTTTATTTTCACCTTTTACTTAATTGTGCTATGCTAGGAGTAAATTTTGAGAAAAGAAGAACGAAAAGAAAACCAAATCGGATATTTTAAATTAATTGGATATCTTGTCGGCAAAAAGAATAACTGATTTAACTTATGTTCAAAACCTATTTGGTGATTTGTGTTATCATTCCTTAAATCCTAATCTTATCATCCAAAAAATTCTTTCGTAATGATTCAATAAGCTGGTTTTCTTCAAAGAATGTTGTAAAATAATCGAATAATGTCACATCAAATACTCACATCAACCAACAAATTAAAAGCTAACTAGTGTTAATGGTGTCATGTCTCTTAGACAAATTGCTAGTGGAATGAAAACTTGACTGTTAATGATATAATTCAACAACATTCTTATTAATGTAAATGTAAATGAAATTCACAATAAATACATCAATTCGCACTTGAAGAACAGAACAGATATGTATAATGCTGTATAGCAATGTTGAACATGCTTTACTATTTGAACAAATGGAAGATTGCATTAACTTAGGATTGAGGAGAGACTACTAATACTAAATTTTTGTTGCATTTTCGGTTTTAAATGAAACCAAAATCGCAGCCACGATTCAAAAACGGCTGAAAAGAAATTGTTTGGCAATACATTTTTTGGGGAAAAAAAAATCTCCAATCTGTGAAAAATTTCATGAGGAGACACAATAGAACCAAAACTTTGCAAAAAGGATCATCATAATTTAGAAAAAAAATGGCAAGATTACAGCTTTTCGAGTTGTCTCTCATGTCTTCAGGAATCAACTTCTAGCATTAATGGATTGAACTGCATAAGTAATTCTTGCCTCTGCATTCTCATCTCTTCATAAAACCTCTCAATAAACTTCTCAGCCCTCTCATCAATTGAGTACTCGTCATCATCATCTTCCCCACTTAACTCTGATGTTTCAGATAATTCTCTTGCAACTGTATTCTCAATTGAAGGCAAAACCGTCGACTCCAGTGGATAGCCTCTGCATTCTTTTTTAGATTTGATAATGCTACCTAAGCATTTTCCAATGAAAAAAATGGAGTACAAATCTTTATATCTCCCCTTCTTGATTGGCTCTCTGTAGTAGTACTGCAGAAAAAGGACTATTTGAAGGGGAGAACTGATATTCCTGAACGTATCTATACTTATAATGCTTACGAAGCATGAATTTCTGGATTTTCCTTGACCTTTTGAGCGAAATAAGCCTATGGACGTTAATGGATTTTCTCATTCTGGCTAGAAAAATGGGGACTTTTAGGAGCCTTGAAACTTTCTGCAAAAGGGCTGGTGATGATTTTAATTTCTTGAGCATTTTCAAGAGAAGGGAACTATTGTATTGAGGGGAATAAGTTTCTTGTGACAAAATGTAGCTAGCTATGAGGTTTTGTTGGTAGGGTTTCTTGGGGTGAATGTGAGGTTTATATAGTTTAATTAGTACAAAACTTTTATGGGATTAATGGAATTTTTGCAAAGAATTTTTGCAAAGATCTAAAAATGGTGGTGGTGGTGGGGTGGGAGCTGGGTAGCTAGGCTGGAAAAAGGTAGAGGGTCGGTGTTACTTTGGACTTATTATTCTATATGGGCATCACCAAGCCAAGTAGCCGTTGAAAAAAATCCCTCCCCCGCTCTAATTCTAAGTTTGAGATCCTTTGCTTGATTATTTTAATTGTTTGAAGAATATTTGATTCCTTTCTTTGCCATTTCATGGACCATCGAATTACGGTTGTTTGTTGCCCCTTGGCTACGTTTGGTGGTTGCTTGATGATGCACATCTTTGTTTGTTTTAATTAAGTTATTCTATTTCTTGTACAGTTGGAGAAGTTAGTATAATTATAAAACAGGTTGAATTAATGAATGTAACGACAATGAAGAACATTGCAATGATTGTCTCAAAGATAGATTTTTAACCACATAAAATTTTACGTTAGAAGTATATAACGACTTACAATTAAAATTTAAGTTAATTAATTTTACCTTTTTTTTTAACTCAATTAATTTTTACCTTTGAGCATTAATTTGTGCTCGAGTGATTTTAAAATGTCTACTTCATCCCACTAACATTAAAAGTGTAGGGATAGCTTATCATGATTGGATGGAGAAGTTATGAATAGGAAATTCACGTGGAGCTGTTGTAATTTAAGTGCAGAAGTAATATGTACTAATATTCAAAAAAAAAAAAAAAGTAATACTTGCTTACAAAAAGCAGAACGGGGAAAGGAGGAGAGGAGACAGCAGAGAACCAGGAGGGGAGAGAGGGGGCGTGGCAGGCGGGGTTTTTTATTCCAAAATCCCCCCTCGAAATACATAGCATTTCTCTCTTTACCTCCATGTATGTTGAATTGGACAAATATTCTCCATAAGGTATTCAATTCCTCCAATCAGGTACAATCAACATTGTATGCCTAACTTCCCTTTAAATTGCTCGTGTTGCTTTGAAAAAACCAATTGCCTCCAAAGAATGCCAACTTTGACCTGATTCATGATTTTAAGACCCTTCATGTATTTTGTATATGCCCTTCTCACATTCAAAGTTAACCAAACCATAAAAAAACATTTATTTTTTTTATTTTTATGTCGAAACAAAACTAAATATCAATTTATTTTAAAAATCTTCATGCATTTGTTGGGACATTTCTATCATTTTACTTTCATGCATTTATTATAAGGGATAATTTCAGAAACTATCCCTCAGATTTCTGACAATTTTACCTAGCACCCTTGAGGTTTCAAAAGTTACATGTACTTCCCTTGACATTATTAATTTGTAATAAACCTTAATCTAAAAATCAAATGTACCTAAAATGCCCTCATGAAACTAATATTTAATTTTATTCTCTCAAAACTAATTTTTTATTCATTTCCTCAACCATAAAATTTCTACTTTTCCACCATTGCCCTATCTCATACTATTGACTAAAGTTTTTAAAAGTTTGACTTTTGTACTATCAAAGTTTCAATTCGATACAAAAAATTTTCAACCCTATTAAACTAGTAGAAGGCACCAATGATATCCAAATTTACCACTTAGTATCACATTAGTACTTCAATTTTTATTTGTGTCAATTAGGTACCTAAACTATATAATTTGCGTCGAATTGGTATCACACTTGGTTTCCCGGTGAAGTTCATGGCACGTGTCCTCTCCCACCGCAAGGCACGTGTCCTCTTCCGCTGTGAACTTCCACCGGAAAATCGAGTTTGACACCAATTCGACATAAATTATATAGTTTGGATATCTAATTGATACAATTAAAAGTTGGGTACCAATGTGACATTCGGTGATAAGTTTGGGTGCCATTGGTACCTTTTACTCTAAACTAAAACAAAGTTCAATCACTGCCATAATAAACATCAGCATCCTTCAATACTGTTCATCAATCCCCAATTCCAATCCCTTATAAATATTTAGGTTTCAACTTCACAAAAGCAAAATTAAAATTTGTTCATCTGTGGAATTGTATCTTCAGCCATTTCAAGGCGACATGTAGATCGTTACTCAGAAGCTATTAAATGACAAGAAGGAATTGTTAGGGAGAAATAAGAGACTTTGCATGGATTTAACTTTAGAGGATTAGACAAGTCGAGAAAAGATGAGAAGAAATGTCTATTAAATTTGAAGAGGAGAAAAAAAATGGAAGATGGGTTCTAAAAATTTTGATTCATTAATACATTAAGGTTATTATAGTCATTTTATATAGTCAGGGGAAGGTATGTGTAATTTTTTAAACGTCAGGGGTGCTAGGTGAAATTATTAGAAACCTCAGGGGAGATTTCTGAAATTGTCCCTTATTATAATTATTTAGTCAAATTTAACGTAAAATTGTTACAAGTTAAATACGACTTTGCTGTTGAGGGGATGGACGATTTAGTCTTTTTATAGTAGTACTGGCCCCTCACATGATGCAATTTCAAGGGAATTTGGGACTGTAATACTTATTGCTCTTAATTAGGAAAAATTGAATACCTCGCGGGGGGGCCCCCCTGGGGGGAGTAAAAATCTCTAATTAATATTCATTCCAAGGTATAAATACGGTCGCTGAAGTTTCAGAAATGTCGATAAAGTTCTGCCAAGTGTTGAATTAGGGAGCTGCGGACGTAGATTACAAAACTTAAATCAGATCCACGTACGTAAACTGGGAATAATACAATATGCACAAACAAAAGCACACGAAAAGGCAATAATGTAAATTAAAAAAAAAATGAACACTGAGGACAAACAAGATTCAGAAACGAGTAAGGAATTAAAAACAAGAAGCGCATGGGGAAAAAATTCAATTTCTCGACAACTCCCTTCTAATTTTTTTAACCTTTACATGATAATTTTGGAAAAAGAAAAAGAACCAGTACAACAAGGGTAGCATCCTTCATCTAGCCTACATATCATTATTTAACTTCTAGTATCCATGGTCCAAATTCTAATATGTTTTTAGCCCCTTGAAAGATGGAAGCCCTAGTGATAAGGGTTCCCTAAGTGTAAATGCATCAAATATATCTGAAAACACCACTTTCTCCTTGTTTTCAACAATGAATTTTTTTTTTTTTTTTGATAAATCCTACACTATTACAAAAGGGGAGGGGAATTGGTATTGATGGGAATTTGAACCCCCGACCTCTGGAGTAAAGTCATAGAGCTCTAACCGCTCGACCTCTCTATTCATTCCCAGCAATGAAGTTGAAGGCAACCTTCTTCAAAGAAAGGTTAAAAAACCCCAAAACAACAATTTACATATAGCATAACGCCTCTGGAGTTATTATTCGAACCGAGCTGTTCGTGAAAATTTGAGTTTGGTTCATTCATATAGTTAAACAAATTAAGCTTGAACCAAAAATTAAGCTTGTTTATTAAACAAGTGTTCACGGACAAAGCTAGTATTGTTTTTTTGCAATTAAGTTACTTGAAAGCTTAAATCCCTAATTCCTGACATAACATATGATACACTTCATCATCATTTGTTTTACTTAAACCATTCATCTTCATAATCCCTAATTCCTATGGTACCCATTGTCTTCATCTTTTTCACTTAAGCCATTCATCTTGGATGATTGTGAAATTCTGGTGATACTATTGTATTTATAATATCAATGATTATAAATTCCGTCATGGTACTTGTTTATTATGTTAACTTTAATTAGGCAGCAACTAAATTCTTATTTATTAATATTTTTTATTTAATTAAAAAATAAGGTGAATTAAAGTACTGAATAATCGAGCTCAGTTTGTTTGCCTTAAACAAGCCAAGCTCGAGTTTGATTTCAAGTCGAACTCGCTCATTTATTACATGAGCCCAAGTTTGAACCGGAGATACTTGGTTTGGTTCGACCCATTTACAGCTCTAAGCGCATTGGAACATGAGAGGTTAAAGAAGAAAGTCTTCATGTTTATATATTTAAAGATTTTCTAACGGTTTTTATGGGTGACCGTTAATATCTTGTAAAATTATAGTAAATCGGAATTTTCTAAAAATAGAGGGCAATAAATATAGGTATGTAAATTGAAACGGTAGTTGTGTGGATAAAGAATATATTTAGAAAACTTTTCTGCATACCAAAAATTCTGTTTTGACTGTAAATCCCGGTGTAATAAGGAAACATAAACCAAATTAAGCAACTACTATAATGTTAGTCCTTCTTGGCTCATAGCGGATTTCAGTGCGTCTAAAAATTTCTTAGAATTTTTTTTTCAAACAAAGACAAAAGCAAAATTATCGCATTTATTTTAAATTTACCCTTAATATTATATGACCACTTTCTACCGGATGGTAAAAGAAATTAAGATTAAATCCCCTAAAACCAGACTTCTTTCACATGGTTCCCCTTAATTATGTACTACTAGCTCTTTAAGGCAGACACAGATGCATATCGAAGTCTCCTTATTTGATTTTCTTTGGTGTTTTTCTTCACATGTTAGACGAGTTTGTGGCTCAAAAAATTTTTTTTTGTAAGTTTCATAAGACAAATATAGCAGAATGTAATTTCCTTGGTTTAGATTCTTCAATTTTGTTTTGTAATAATAGACAGATGAGGGGTCACAATGTAAACGTGGATAGAAGTTGAGAAGGAGACTGTTAACAAACCAACAAAAAAAATAATAATAATTATGCAAAAAAAAAAAAAACAGAAATTACACCGAATTGTTCTTGCTTTATATAAAGTAGTAAAAGTAATATCAATTCACCTCAAACTACCAAAACCCGAATGAAAGATAGTCCAAAGACAAAATAACCTCTAATATTTGATAATACTGGAAAAGTTATTCAATTGAATTGATGCTAAACGTTTATGCTAAATTCCTACTCTAAAGTATGTTATAAATCTTTCGTTTTATTTTTTACCTTGTAAGATTCATTTACTTTTAAACTACAAAATTGGTGAAACGGATAATTCATGTTAATTTTGAACATGAAAAACATATGAGGAAAATTGGTAGGTCTTATAATTGTAGTAAAATTCTACAGCTCAAAGATGAATAAGAAATGATGTTCTTAGAATAGTTGGAAAAAAGAAACTAAAAATAGAACTTGAGAAGGAGAAGATAATTTCAGTTTCTTTCCGTTATTGTTATTATTATATTTTTTTTGTCTGTGTTTCAGCTGCATTTGTATTAGCTATATATAATATTTTCAGCAGTAAAATATGAACTTACATGCCAAAATTATTTGTATTTTCAAATATATTGGATGACCGAAATAGCATTTCAATAAACAACCATGAATCAAAAAATATCAAATTAACTAGAATTAATAAATTGTAGCTATTAAGATAAAAAGACATTTATTAGACGAACTTGAACAGCAATTAATGCCTTTTGGGGAATCATAAATTCTTGAACTACGTTATCATACAAATTAAGAAATTTCCGACAGAGACTAATTTAATTGTTTTTTCTTCCCATATTTTGTTTTGTTCTTTTTTTTTTTTTGCGGGTGGGGCCCCCGGCTGCTGTGTTGGTTTTTTTGTTTTGGGGGGGGGCGGGGGGGGGGGGGGGTCGTTCTATTTATCAAACTGGAGGAAAGGTAGTGGTATTTCAAGAAATAGAGGGAGGCCTTTGTCGTTTCAAAGGACTAGAGGGGAGGTGAGTAATATATAATCTAAAATTCACATTATAAAATTCCAGAAAAGGTTGTCTTGCCATTATTTAGTTCTTTACTTTATCCCAATCCTGCTTTTATTAATTAGAAAGAGACTGTTGATCCCCTTGATTCCAAACTGGGAAGCTAACTACTAATCAACCTCTAAGTTTATAGCAGTTTCTTTTTGTAATTATTATGGCTAAAAGCCAACGATTTATTTAATGTTAAACTTAAACTCATATAATTAATGCAAGTTTCTTAAGATTTTCTTCAGAGAAAAATTAAAATATGTTAAATATTAAGATTGTAAGTCTTAGGACTCGCAATGCCCCCTCCCAAACTTCTCTTCAATTGCATCGGGAAAACAAGTTCGCTTAAAACAAATGAATTGTCCACACACAAAGAAATAAAAAGTTGATAATATTGAGAAAACTTATTTGATCCAACTGATGGTAAACCTTTTATTGCGAAGTATGCTTACAGAAATCTTTTGTTTTTCCATATTTTATGAAGTCATTTTTTGCTTATCAAACTTGAGAATTAGTGCAACAGGTACACTTCATGTTAATTTTGAACATGAAATAATTATGACGAATAATTGGGAATTTTTAAAATTAATGTTGTCAGTAATCTATAAATTTCATTTGTCTATTCGAAGATGAATACGTTTGATGTTCTTAGAAGAGAGGTGAAAGCTAAAATATAACTTGAGAAGAAAGAAGAACATGTCTGAATAGAATTTGCATTTTGATAGGATCTAAACACAAGACTTTTTTCCTACTGTTTATAAATCTGCAAAAAAAATGGCCCTCAATCCTAGAATCTTGCCAGTCATCAAAAGTACAGGCACATTAACAATCTCGAAAATTACAAGTTTCTTCGTCACAAAAAATATCTTATATAAACACTTCTTACATACAAAAATCACTCGAAAAAGTAAAACGAAATTATAAAAAAGAAAGAAAGAGAAAAGCCAATGGAATTTGGTGAGTGGCCAAATTTCTTCTTGTGTAGCCTTCCATTTTGGGGTCTATTGACTAAGCTTTCTGGTTTTATGCTTTTATTCCCTTGGAGTGGATGGACTCGGTCTTCTTTTTTAGTAGCTCCATTTATTTGTGGCTTCTTAGTAGATGATGGAATTGGTCTTTCATTTGCTTGGAACTCATTTTTTAGGTGCATTACTTCCTGCTAATAGCAACTTCATGGCGTTATAATTCTGCTTTATTTGCCTAAAATACGAGAAAATGAGCAATTTAAAGATGCAAGTCAATTTCAGAGAATAGATGTATATATATGAATTAATTTCTACGAACTATTTGTTACATGTTACTTGCGAAAACTTAAAGAGGTCTTTTTCACACATGCATTGTAAAATGTAGGGGAAAAAATCTAGTAGAGTGCGTTTGGATAAATGAATTTGGATAGATTTAGATTTTAAATCCTCTATCTAAATCCCCTTGGTTGTTTGGATTTGAAATCCAGCAACTAGTTGAGAATAAATTTGAAAGATTAAAATTGATGGAATTTAGAGTCATTTAATTTAGATGTCATTTCAAATCCTTTATTTTTTAATTCATTCATTTAAAGTCTTTCCTTGTCTCTACAAATCCATCAATCTAAATGAATTGATAGTAAATAAGAAATCCTGTTAAAATCAGAAACAAAATGTGTGCCTGAATGTTGAGATGAAATTGCAAAAATGAAAATTTTCTGAAATTTATTTTCTAGATTTATATTATTAAATGTTGTTAAAGTCAATGAAGACGCATTGGCGATAAGCAAAAAGGATAGAAATGCTGTCTATTGCACATTTGTTTGGATTCAGACTGTCTTAATTAACTGACACATTCATCAAGTTTTTATCATCAAACGTAGATTGACCCAGCTGAATGTCACTCAATTTTTAGGAGCCTTGTTCCTTACTTCACAAAGGCGAGTCAATTGTCACCATTCACCATCCCCATTATCTTCCATCTTCTCTCAATAACTTAAAAAAAAAAAATTGAAATGAAGGTTTACCAAATGCTTCATTTGCTTTGAAAGCAAGCCCTATGAATTTCATGTAAAAAATTTCATCTGCCTAATCAACTTTCCTCTTGCATATGTAATGCCAAATCCGACATGATCCTTTTCTTTTCCGTTTTTTGTTGAAGAACAGATCATTTCCACATAATCTAAAACTAATATCTAAAAGGACCTTTGATCTTTCGAACACTAAAAACGATGTCCTAAATATAAATTGAAGAAATAGATGAAGATACTGACACAAATCCTCTCAACAAAACAAGGTAGAGATAGATAATTGTAAATTAAAGAAAGACCCCAACTATTATACAACAAATTGGTTCAATTTAGATTCCCTTTTCCTTCTTCGTTTAGCATTTTGCAAATGCAATCCCTCGAAAATTCCTATAAAACAAATCTTATCCTCCATCAGACATAATAACCTATTCTACCAAGGATCAGGCGCACTATGCCTCAGAACTTAGGTCCAACAATAGCCTTTGCAACTTGCAAGCATGCAAAAATTATAAAGCAAATGAAAAATAACTATTTTTTAGTATACCTTTTACAATCAAATAATAGACCACATAAATGCTAGGGTTGTAAATAAATCAAGTTACTTGTGAGCAGTTAGGTCAAAAACTCAACTTAAATTTGAAATTGACCAAGTTCGAGCTGAACTCTAACAACTTGAGTCGAACGCTGAGCCAAGCTTGAGAATTTATATATTATGTTTGAAAGCTGGTTGTACTATTTAATTATACACACACATACATGCACGCATACATATACACACATACATGCACATACACACACGTGTGTGCATACATGTATATGTATATCTATGTATGTGTATATGCGTAGGTATGTATGATTTATATTTTATTTATGTATGTAAAATCACTAAAATATTTTTACCCTTTAGAAAGATTATATCTTTTACATTTCATAACTTTGAACAATAAAGAAAAATTACATCATTTTATTAATCTAAAATAAAAAATGAACTCAAATTAAATCGAGCTCGAGCTCTTAGACTGCAAGCTCAACGAATTTGAGTATATCTATTGAGAACTTCAATCGAATTCCAACGTGGCAATATTTGAACTAGAATAAACTTGTTTACACCCCTAAAATATGCACCCAAAATAACAACATTAGACAAACCATGACATATTGCGAAGTTACCCTTATGAAAATTCTAAATTATTATGTTTATAAAAGGAAAAGAACAAAAAAGGAAAGGAGAAACTCTTCCAACGAGAAATGCTTATTTTGGGTAGAATGGAAAAAAAAAAAGGAAAGAAAAGAAAAATTCTTATATAAATTCGACTCATAGTCTCACCTGTGAACCTTGTAATTTAGAATAAAGTTATATAAATACCTTCGCGTCACTCCCTTATATGAATATGCATCATAATGTTTGTTTGATACTCTTTTTCACTATAATGTCTACAAATAGAGTCGTGGATTCTTTCCCAATAAGAATAAAAAGGCTTCCTAACGACGTCGTACAGAAGAAAAGAAAAATACCTTGGGGCATACCGGTCTCTTGCGTATGTTTAGCCACCAGCAGGCCTATGTAGGATTAACATTAACATAACCCGAACGTTAGAACCGCCCCATTTTCTCTCTCCTCTCCCTGTGCCCAACCCCCTACCCACCCCAGCACCCAGTATATAAACTTTACATTCCCGGCCAAGTTCACCCATAATTTTCCCTCACAACCATCAAAATTTAGCAAACCCTCTTTTCCGCTGATCGATTGATTACTCGGAGATTAATTGCACAACAAACAAATAAAGTTTCCTTCTTTGAGTCTTTCTCTCAGTAATTATTTTACTGTCTCTCAACAATTTCATTGCTATTTTTTGAATTACTAGTACGAAAACCAATGGCCATGGGTCCAGAACGAGAACGATCAGCTCCATCCTCGTCGAAACCGTTGCATAATTTCAACCTGCCGTGTGGATTACGCTGGGGAATCAGAAGTTCTTGCGGTGTATGAAGGTTAACTCTAACGGCGAAATCTCCGCCGTCCAACGCCGTCCTTCTTCATCGCCTTCAGTTTCCTCCCTCTCTGCTTTTGTTAATGCTAGAGATGGAAATGGAAACGGAAATTTCAATGTTTCATCTTCTGCTGCAGAGTTTGTCTCCATCATCGGAAAAAGGAAGGAGAGGGAGAAATTTGATGACCCATCAGTTTATCCGGCGGATTATCGCCGTGGATCCGATTTCAAGAAAGTAGGTTTGAATTCTAAGCCTCCGACGACGACGATGATGACGAAGACTCCTCTGCCGCTGTCGGCGGGGATCGTTACTGAGTCTGGCCGGAGAATGAGGTTGGCGGTGGAGCGCGGAGGAGATGGTGATGGGATCGCGGCGGTGAGGGAGAAGCTCATGTTTGATCTCCAAACTGAGGCGGATAAGATGAAAGACGCGATTTTGAGAGAGGGACTTGAAACGGAGGAGCAAGATAATAATCTGTCGGGGACGGGGACAGCGACGGCGACTGTGGTGGCGACGGTTGCTACTACGACGGAGACTGCTGAGGGAGCTGTGCGTCCGTGGAACTTAAGGACTAGGAGGGCAGCGTGTAAGGCGCCGACCGGGAATGGATTTTTCTCCGGCAGTGCTGCTGGGACGAGTAACGGAGGCGCCGCCGGTGGTTCTTTGACGGCGAAGAGTTTGAAGGTGGATTTGGTGAAGCCCAATTCAGGTGTTTCACCGTCGAGGGCAGCGGAGAACAATAAGTCATCACCAAGGCTGAGGAATGGTGGCGTCGCCGCCTCCTCAGCATCTCCGAGCAATGAGAAGAAAGAAAGAGCTAAGTTTTCGGTGGCCCTTTCGCGACAAGAGATTGAGGAGGATTTCCTGGCCATGGCTGGTCGTAGACCACCTCGCAGACCTCAGAAACGCAGCAAACATATTCAGAAAAATTTGGATGTAAGTCAACTTTATCCAGCTTTTATTGAAGTGTTATTTATCATTCTATACACAATTGCATTTGTTTGTTTAGTGTGGGATTTTATTCAGATGAAGATCAATTGATAATGATATCATGGTTATCTAGTATTTACGTGATAATATGCAATTCACTGTTTCATTGATTTTGAGTTTTAATTTTTATTTGGCAGACTTTGTTTCCGGGCTTGTGGTTGTCAGAGATTACTGCAGACATGTACAAGGTTCCCGAAACGCAGTAAACTGCTGAAAGGTGACAGTTCATTCTTTTCTGATGTTCAATGCTCGCGCAATATTGACAAAGACCGTGGGATGGTTTATTGAATTCATTCTTTCGTTTTCAAGCTCAGTTTTAGTTGATTGATTGTTTCTTGCAGAGGATTGGGATCCTGCATTGCTGACTAAACAAGTGTAATTGTGAATGACTTCATCGACTAATCTAGTCGTTACTGCACAACCAACCTCAGGGAATGCAATACAAGTGTGGGATTTCCTCCAGTAGCAAGTGATGTAAAAAGAAAAGCTTTGTTGCTGGAGCAATGCTAATTTTTGCTTTTGTTAATAGTTTCTTTCTGTTTATTGGAATAAATTTACGTGTTTGACAATGTTTGTCAGTGTCTATTGCATTGAAGACAATGCTTTATAAGGTCATTTTGTTGTTTCACTGCTCTACTACTTTCCTTGTGCTTTACTTAACTGCTCCATTATGGCCGTTTCTAATATTGTGGTTATTTGTCAGTGTTCTTAAGTAAATGAAGCATTACCAGGCGAAATGCTTTTCTGGTCCTGTATTGATGAAGAATCTCATTTTTTTTTTTTTTTTGCTTCTTTGCTTTGTACTGGAAGCAATGACGCTTTAGCAGTTCGTTTCACTGTTCTATATTTTGTATGGGGGGATGGTTCAACTATTTATTCTTTGTAGTCTACTTTTGTATGCAGGCGAGTATTTTGAGCTGTAACTTGAGGTTTCGATTTCAGTTGTGGTTCTCAAAAGATAAATGATTTTGTATCACATTGTTCAAAAATTTTGTACGGTTTCTTTTCCTACTTGTTTGGACCCTGTTTCTATCAGTAGCAGCTAGGATCTTCTCACTTCCACCGTTTTGTTCAACTTGGAAGTTTTTCTTCTGAATTTGCTATTTGCTTCTTGTGTCTATGTTACCAGTAACACAACTGATGGACAATTTTATCCAGTATAGTGAGTATTTGTTAGTGTTTGATTTTGGAGCTAACTAGCTGTTCTTTCAACTGTTCATCAACACCTACTTAAAACAGGACACTAATATTTTGATGAATGCAGAAAATTTGTAGATCATTGTGTATTGATTACATCCGTATGGTCGCAATTCTTGTTTCTTGAGAATGTTGAATCTGCTACTTAATAATTCCACTTCAGATTGACTCTTATGAGCTGATCCATTCAATGATCTTTGCTCTTTATGAACTCTCCAGACCATAGTCCACGCTACTTCCATTTGGCTTTTATTCCCTTTCCCTGGAAACTCCAGTTGGCAGTCTTGAAGATAATTAATATGGGACGGAAACAAGTGATAGCTTTATCTTGTTCAGGCACATTATAAAGCTTTCGTTACATAAGTTTCCCTTCATGTTTTGTCTCTCACTAAGTAGCCTAAAGCGAACGGGAAATCTTCTTTTACGACTGCTTTTATATCATTGCAGTTTGGCTCTCTGCAGGCATGTTTCTAAATTTGTACTTTGTATCCTAGTAATGGCATATCTATACAAAATCAACACTGGCTAATAAGAGCTATTGGTGTGAAACAAACTTATTTTTCCATTCAAACCATGCTTAATACTAGGTGTTAGAGCCTGGGATTAGCCTAATTAGGCGTCAAATAACCATTCATTCTGTGGACAGGTGTGCAGTGTTTCCGCCTTTCGTGCTTTCCTCTTATTCACACGTCCAGGGGCTTGTGAAGAAGTTTAGGAATAAAAGCAGCTAAAAAGAAAGAATAAAAATAAAAATAAAAAATAAATTAATAACGAGAACAAGTGATTTTTTTTTTTTTTTGGCCAAATCATATTGCTAAAGTACCCGTCCACCTAGTTTGAGTTAGTTTGTCATATTGGTAGGACAAAATATGAGAATACCTTCTTTTTTTTGGATTTTCTTTTTCTCTAACAAAAGAGAGAATCAATGGAATGTGAGGTTGTGAACACTTGGGGCGTTTAAATCAATGGATCACAGGCTTGAGATTTCTTCCCCTCTCTGCCAGTGTATGATAATAAGACCAAACCCTTGAAAGATACTCCGATTATTTCTGCTGAGTAATTTGAATGAACAGTCTAATTAGAAATAGCTAGGTTACAAATAATAATAATAATAATTATTATTATTATTATTAGTGGGACTTAACAATTTCCAAAGAAAATTGTGCCCATATGATCACATACGTAAATTGATACAAAAAGTATTGCTTTAAAAACTGAAATAGGAAAAGAACTGCTAAATAAAATGTCAGAACCTTTTTGGAAAATTTTTGTGAAAATTAGTACATATTGGTCCTAGTAAAATTCAATCGAATCTAATCGTCCTTGACATTCTAGAATTAGACTTCTTTCTTGCTAATTTTCTTTCCTTTTTTATTTCAGTGTGACTCATTGATCGATATCCAACAAGTTTATAGACTAGAAATTAAAAAATGATTCCTAAAACGAGCTTTTCCCTCATTTTATGACTATGACGACCGCGGGACGAGGTCGAGAACCGTAAGCAGTTCTGATACTTTTTTTTTTTTTTTTTTGAAAATAATACTATAATTTACTAAGAAAAACATTACATAGTTAAGGATATAACAAGATAATGAACTTTCGTAATTTCAAACCTATCTGCTTTTATGATAATACAAGATGATAAAAAAGATGATACGTAAAAGATATCTTGAAAGATACTTCCTAAAATATAAGGAATATTATTACTATTACTTAAACATTGTTTTAAATGAAGGTAGTCAGTCTGCAAGATAATGTTGTGAAACCCATGATGAATAGAGAAGCAGATAGCTTGAAGACATATCTCCATTGAAGTTTTTCACAATCATATCTAACTCCCCTCAAGTTTCAATAATAAGATTTACGTCCCTCGATTGTGGAAAATGACTTTAATAACCCTTGTCTTGGAATCAAACAAGATTTTCCAAAGCAACAAAAAAAAAAAAAAAAAAAAAAAGGGGAAAAAAAGAAGAAACAAAACACAAACAAGAAGGAAAAAGGAGTCGAAAGATCCCAAACCCAAAGTTTTCAGCTCATCTTTCTCCCTCCAACGACCTCCCAAGCTGTTCAAGGTTTTTTTGTTATTAAATTATTAAATTTGTTAGTTCTTTCTTACTAATATATTTATTTTGTTATAAGATGTAGAAAATAGAACAAGGTCATAGAAGATTTGTAGATTAGGTAGAATTTTTTAGACAGGTTAGATTACTGGTTATGAGGAATGAGTAGCATTCGATGGAGATTGAAAATTTCTATAAACTAACTCATTTTGGCTTACAAAATTAAAATGCATTGTTTTTTATTATTAGAAACGTAAAAATAAGGGTGTCTAAGTGTAATTATTGAAACCTAAATATAGCTAGTTATAATTATGATAAATCTCAAGGAAAGCACATGACATTATCCCCTCAGAAAATAGTAGAACTCAATTATTATAAATAAATGTTAAAAGATATTTTTGGTCATTTTTCAAGTTATTATTGTGGAATATTATTCAAATACATCTTTCAACAATCGTTTCAATATTCTTAATAACTTTTTTACTTCACATACATCACATTCTAAAAAGTGTTACGATATTATTCTTCTAGTATTATTCCAAAAAACACAATCAAAATGGATTTATAATTATTTTGTATCTAAATTAATTACACAATAATGCTTTTATTAATAGATTTGGGTGAAAAAAATCATCGTTATGTATTTTGTGATGTCATTCATAATGAGGTATATACTACATTGTTATCCAATTTAAAAGAATTTGTTAACTTTTACTACTATATCATTACCCTACGATTATCTCTACATATCTAATTTTGTTTCAAATATTCACTCCAACCCTTCTTGTTTATGCCTTGCCATTCGACATTTCAATTTGCAAAATATAAACAAGTTATTGGTCAATTTGGGAATTTGCATTGATTATTTACATAAATATTCTTGACTTGAAAATTGGTGTAATCTATGAGGATGTGTAGGAATTAACTCAAAACTCAGGCTGCCAATTGATTCAGCTAAATTGAAAATGACTAATATTTGCTAAGTGGAGAGGTATCAAGGATTATTAACAGCTCAAAGTTATGTTACACTTAAAATTGACCAAAAAAAAAAATTGCTTAACGTAACTGAAGTTTAATTTGCTTGACCAAAAATTTGCCTATAGTTTTACCTATGTCATCTTGGACAACCCTGCATTCTTTTATCTAAGAAACCGACACATTTGAGATAATTGCTTGGACTAGTCCTTTTTCATATTCACAAAGTAAAGGATGCTCTCTTCTTTATTGTGTACTAGTTTATTAGCCATCACAATGCGTTGAGGGTGTCCATATGATGTTGAACTTCGTGTGGTATATTCAAAGGTATTAAAAAAGTATATGCGATGAATTGCAAAAGTTCATAGTTGGAACTTGGAAGAGGTTTAATACAAAAGATTAGATAACATAGCTGTACGTTAACTGCAAAGATAATAGACAAAATTTACAATCAGAGAAATAATAAGGGTTTCCTATTCTAGTGTCTACCAATTTTAAAAATGGCAAACCGTTTTAGGTGACTTCTTTCAATTTCTTAGTGATGGTGGCAAAATACTTGCCCTGGTGGAGAGCTCACTCGAATTCAAACTTGGACGGCTGACTTGAACCATTAGAAATATTTGGTGTTTCCAACACAATATGTACTGCCAAGTTTCACATGGTAACTTAGCAAATAGGCACAAAAATCATCCCATGGTGCATAAGGTCATTTCCAATAAAGTCCTTCAATTAACAATCACAATTCAGAAATCTAAATAAGAAAACAAAAGAAGTCCAGAACAAGCAAATTGCAGCATCGTGCATTCTGAATAATACTAATCAAGGTTACATTTGAAATATTCGTCACATGAACGATTCCTGTTATGCCATAGATATGCTGCTTTGATTGCCTAACACTCCCAGACATGTACCTAAATTATATTTATTAATTATTTGTAACTATTTTTCTAACAAAAAAAAAAAAAAGAAAGAGCATTTCTCCTAAGTCAAGTTTTCATCATCAGCCTATTATTTTCCATCATCACTATCGCGCCCCGAAACAGTACCGTGACCCTTTGGAAAGTGGTTTTGAGTTTTGAAAAACTGTGCGCGTGTGAGAAAATCAATTTTTTTAGTGAAAAATTGTATTTTAAAAAAATGGTATTTCAGAAAACAAGGCAAGGTCGAAATTACAAATGTGACAGTTTTGACCAAATAGTTTTAAAAAAGGATTTTATTTAAAAAAATGAAGTCGTTACTTGGTATTGAGTTAGGGTATACCAAGTCATTAGAAAAATCTTTAACAAAACAAAACAAAATTTTTTACAAAAATATTTGAAAATCCTTTTTATGATAAGGTTCGGAATTCACATTTGAAGAAAGAGAAAGCAAAAGCTCGCACCTAAGGTACTCTTTCTCTCTAACCGAGGCTAGTTGTAAGGTTTAATCAAAATTTTTGAAAGTAACCCTAAATTCTATCATATTTATACGTGACTAAATGAATGCAAATGCTAAACCTAAGAAGGTGTAAGGAGGATCAAATTGTCTTATTGAGACTTAATCGAGATTATCGCATTAATTGCAAAACCCGAGATGAGGCCTCGAGGAAGTCACGAATGTAAATGCAAAATGGAATACAAAAAGAAAAGGAAAGCAGTAGTATAAATAGTAAGTGATCGAAAAAAGTAGGGATGTAACATAATGAGTATCGGAGACTTGAAAAACTCATGACTAACTATTTCTACTCACGAAGTGCGAATGACACGCTAAGGCCTATGTGAAGCCAAACTTGCCCATTTCCCGCGTGAGAAAGGCCACTATTTCTAATCGAATCACACAAATAACTTAAAATTCTATGTGATATGCAATCTAAATGTCATGCATTGGATATATGTCAAAAATAAGTAATAAAAATAAAATATGTAAAAATCGTGCAAATAATGGAAAAATCTAAAAAAAAAAAGAAGAGAAAAAGTATGTGACATGAGATGAAATGAACGTGTGGGATGAAACTAGCACTAAATGACCTTAGGGTCTAACGTTGGATTAGCCCATTTTTTAAAATATCTCCACTAGCATTGGACTAACAAGGAAGCGATAAAGCCAACTAGTATTGGACTCGTGTGATGAAGCCACAAATTAAACATGAATAAAAGCATAATATAAATAAATAAACATATATAAGGGCATGTAATCACGTAGGAGGACATAACACTTAGGCATGGTATCTAGATGCATAATCCTAAAGAAAACGGTAAAACAAATAAACACATAAGCACACAAAAAGCATATGAGCCCTAACTAGTACACTGGGGAACCTAACTTAAAATTTTAGGGAAAGAAAGTAAAAATGATTTATCTATTACACTTGCTATCTAAATACAAATGTTAGTTAAATAATGACAAAAATGTGAAAGATGTAGCCTATCTATTACATTGACTAGCTAAATACAAAAATAGTCAAAAATAAAGGAAATTGTGATCAATCTATTACATGTTTGCCAAATAATAAAAATTTTAAACTAAATAGTGTAAAGTAAATAAATACGTCAAAAGTATGTAAAATAAGAAATGCATTAAGAAAATGCATAAAAAATCACATAGTAGCACATTGGAGCACTTAAAGAGAAATTAATGAAAAATAGAGGTAGTAAACCTCTCCTTGAAGATTTAGTGTTAATGTTAAGAAGACACATAACATGTCAAGGTATCTCGGTATAAACAAATAAAGCCTAAATATGTAGGTACTGACAAGTTAAGATAAAAAAAATATAAATCCTTGCAATTAAGGGGACCTAAAAATAAAATTCTATAGAACTTAAGGGGTAAAACTGAAAATTTACATAAGTCTAAGGGGTAGAAATGGAAATTCAAGTAAGTCTAGAATCATAATTGTAAATTCAAGTAAGCAAAAGGGTAAAAACATAAATTCTAGCGATTGGGCATTAAAAAAATGTAATATCCAGCAAGCAAGAGATATAATTGGTAACTATGGGACTTAATTGAAAGAATGTAAAAATATGGGGGGTCAATCTACGAGAAAAAGAGGACTTAATTGCATAAGAACGAAATCTTTGAAGGGCATATTAGTAATTATTAGAATAAACAAGAACTACTACCTAAATATTTATTTAGTAATACAATAATTGAAAGGAAAATTCTAAACTAATACTAAAACTCCATTAGTTAGCTAAAATTAATCTAACTTAACTACAATTAAAAGAATAAATTGAACAGGACCTGAATTTACTAGACTGATTCAATTGACTAATTAGCTAATTGAATTAAAGATTAAATGAATTGAGAACAAAGATTAATTTAAAAAGAAGACTAAACCAAAAATTAATTCCTAATCACCTTCCCCAGTCGGTTATTACTCCACCAGAAATATCATTTTTTTTATTCACCTTCTTCTTCAATCTTTAGATTCCAAATTTCCCCCAAATCCCAAGCTTCTCTCATTTCTCTCACTCACTTTCTCTCTTTCTCTCTTGTTCTCCCTTCCCTCTCTAATCTCTCTTCTTGTTCTCTTCTCTCTCTGGTCTCTATTGTTGTCTCTTTTCTCTCTGTCCCATCTTCATCTTCTCTTCTGTTCTCTCTTGCCTGTTTCTCTTTTTTCCTCTGCCTCTCTTCTTTCTTTTTTTATGTTTGTCTTCCTCTTCTTCTCTTCTCTCTCATTTCTGTTTCTCATCTGCCTCTCTCAGTTAGGGGTGAGCAAATTCGATAAATACTGAATTACCAACTGAATTTGAATTTAAATCAGTAAATCAAATTCGGTAATTTAGTCGGTAATTCAAAAAATTCGAAAAAAATGAAATCGAATTCGGTCGGTATTCGAAAATGACATTTTTCAAATCGGTATTATCGATTTCAAATTAAATTCGGTAATATAAATTCGGTATTCGAATACCAAATTCAAATTACCAAATTCAGCATTCCAAGCCAAAATTGGAGGCCCAATGATCCAAACTTTAAGCTGTGTTATTGGGTTAAGGCCCAATTATTTGGGCTATTTAGTTGGTAGCAAGAAAGACCAAACTTTGTAAACCATTATAATTTGTAGTTGAGAATTGATCCAACTAGTCTAATTCACCACTCCAAGTCCAAGACTTATCCTCCCATCTTAACCTAATTCCTACATCTGCAAGACTCCATCTCTGCATCCCACCCAAACCTCTTCAACACTCCGTCTATTATCCCTCCTCTACTTAGCCAGAAACCTTGTAAAACCATTCTCATTGCGTTCATTCAAAATCACTCCCAAATCCCTTAAACTACTCACTCTTCTCACTTGCTTTATGATTATCATCTTTTACCATTAACATGTTCCATCCCAGAATAACACCACCACACAAACACACCTTCACAGCCTTAGCTCTACGTGCTAACTTTTTAGAGTTTTCAAATCCCAAGTTCCTTTCCTCTCCCCAGACCTCAAGTTTCTTTTGTCTCCTGATCTACTCCAGGTTGAGATGTGTTTTCAAATCTAAATTTATCTTACTCAAATTAATTTAGCCAGCATTCATTGATATCTCAACACCAACTGTAAGAAAATGGCTCAAAATTTGGCTAATTGATTTACTCGTTCTCATTGCAGCACACAAAATTCAATTTTATGGAGTCAATTTCGTCAAATTTTTTGTGGTTAGTTTACTTTCACATGTTCTGTTATTAACTACTGAGATTTGGATTCTTGAATATGTAGATCTTAATGTAATCATTATGGACATATATGCATGTCTGAATGTAAGCCTTGATGCACAAAGAATGGTGAGAGTGAAAGAGAGTGATCCTGGCATAATTGCAATTTTTTTTGGCTAACCAAATTTAAATACCGAATTCAATTCGGACACGAAATTGGTTCGGTATGTAGTGAATTCAAAATTGAATTCGGTCGGATGATTTCTAACAAAAATTACCGAAATTACCGATTTCAAGTGACAGATTTATTGATTAATCAATCGAATCTCACCCCTACTCTCAATTCCCTCTATTTTTTCCTCTTTTCTTTTCTCTTTTTCCAATTACTCTCTCCCCGGAAAGAAAAGAATAGATTTCCCCCTGTAGACACCAAATTATGGCACACATTTATTTTTTTGACATTAGGGAACAATTTTTTTTTTTAACTTTTTTGGGGTTAAATTTTAATTTTTTGATAAAAAGGGGCAAAATTAGGAATTTCGGGGTAAAACAGTAATTCTTGCCATGTAAATATTTTTCACCAATTTTGGAGTTCTAAATGCATATTTTGTACTTTTACACATATTTATGAATTTTTTGTGATTTTTCGGATTTATTTTTTTTGTATATTTTGTCAATTCAAGGGCAAAACGGTCATTGCAAACACCATTTTTACCTTTTTTGGGTCCCAAATTTATTTTTCAGGTTTTGAGGCATGTTTTTAAATTTTTCTAATTTTTTCAAGGACAATTACTATTTTTTCTTTAAATATTTCGCTGAGGGACAAAATAGTCATTTTACACACATATATTTATAAATATATTTTTATTTATTTATTTACCCATTCCAAGTACTAAACCAAACAATAACTATCGTAATGATGCCCATCCTAAGTACTAAACCAAAAATATGTAGTATAATCGAGGGTTGCATTCCAAACCCGATGACTCTGATTTTGATTTCGATTCTGATTCCGATTCCGATGTGTGTACCAAACGCAACCTAATTTAACAAAGTTATTTTTCTTTTAACAAAAATGTTAGAGAGAAAAATTTTTTATACGTGTTTTTTTTCTAAACTTTGAGCTCTAAAAATGGGCAGATACAAGAAAGAAAAAATTTCTTATAAGGCCGGTAGAAGTTTAGTAATAAATAAAGAGAGCAAAACTTTCACATAATTATTATAAAGGGCATTATTATTAAAAACAAACAACTTCGTATGCAAAAATATAATATTGTTTTAAATAATATAACTGGGTTGTTTACTTAAATATTAATATTTTTAGTCAAAAAGAAAAAATGTATATTGGCATTCGTTATTCTTCATTTCAAAGTAGTAAAATTAATTTCTTCTAAATTTTGATATCGAGTTTTCTTGCAAAAATTATGAACGAGATATCTTGTTAAAAATGGATATTTTTTACTTGCAAATTGCAGCCAAAATCATAATGAAATCAAATTTTTTTGAAAATTTCTAAATATCAGAGTATTTAATGAAAATAAAAAATATATTGCCATTTTTATTCATCTTCTCGAATTTATAAAATCAATTTCTTCGTAATTTTAGTTTAAAAGGCTGGGCACAAAATTATGAAGGTGGTGATTTTATAAAGATAGTCTTCTTTCTAATGAATAATTTTAGTCAAAATCAAAATAAAATTAATTTTTTAAAATTGAATGAAGTAAAATTTCAAAAAAATTTATTTTTTTACCTTAGAAAGATGAATAAACTGATTTTATATTTTAATATTAATCAAAAGATTCTTTCATATTCAAGTATTTATTAGTGATGCCTTTTACAAAAATTATGTAAAAAGTTCGCCCCTTTATACATTACTAGGCAATTACTGTCGCGCGTTGCGCGGTAAAAATAAATTTAGCCCAGTAATTTATATCAAATGAATAGGGAATAATATCTTTTATTTTATTGATTAAATTGTAAATTAAAAAATATATGATTGGTTGTAAGAGAATGATAATAATGTATACCGTTATTATAGGTACAAAATCTTAATTAGATAAGTCAATGTATGGTGGTATGACATGTTAAATGCCTAACACACATTTCTTATTGATTCTTGATCTTTTGTTTAAAAATTCATTGTTTTTAAACTTTATGGAAAAATATGCATAGGAAAATTCATTGTTGGAAATTTTTAATGAAATAAATTAATCGTTGTTTTTAAACTTTATGAAAAAATATGCATTGATAAAATTCATTATTGAAAATTTTTAATGAAATAAATTAATGATTGGTTCTATGCACGGTGGAATGCAAAAAATTAAGCGTTCATTTATCTCAAATAATATTTAGCAAATTAAATTCTTTGACGTTACGTTGAATAAATAGAAAGTGTATGAAAGCACAAAAATAAATATGAAGTGTATAAAAATTTGTTGGGATAAATAATTAAAAAATAAAAACAAAACATAAAGACTTGCATGTCAATTTTTTAATTAGTCTCCTATAAAAAATTAATATATAATAATTGGGATTTAATTTCTTGACAAAATGATAATAAAAGAAGTGCTAAATTTTATGAAATAGAACAATATAGACTACTTAAGGCGATGCTTAGTTGGCTAAATTATGGAATTCACTGAACCCTTGCATAACGATTTTGAAGTTCTGATTTCACTTGATAGCTGGATCAAATGTGAGAGTCTTACTTAGTCTCGTGGTTGATTACTATATACACTACCTGCTACCGACTCCTAAGTACTCACATTTAACTATAAAGTCAATGAGAACAATAACTTGAAAATTGTTATGTAAAAATTACAATGGAATATATTTGGCTCAAGGCAGTGAAGTCCTGAAATTGGTTTTAAAATTTATTATCTATAAATTCTGCATCATCATGAGGACTTAAGACTTGGAATATTCAACCTGTAAATGTCCAGATTAAGAAATTTCAACCAATAGACATTTTTTAGCAGATATTGCACAATAAAACACATACACTTAATTTAGTCCCCTCTTAAGGTACGAACCTAGCCTATTTCACCTAGTAAGTAGTACTATTTCTTGAAGCATTGAAAACTATTGGCAACAAAAGCCGATTCTCACAGAAAAACATAGATATTTGATTCAATGGTGCTCGGAGGAGGTTAAATCCACTTTATATGGTGGAATTTGTTTTTAGTCTAATCCTCCAAGAAAGCTGCTAAAACTGTAAACTTCTGATACCATGTGAGATTTCCACGGAGTTAATCTGACGCTACTGTTTTGAATGCAATAGAATTAGAGAAACATTAATGAATCATGTGACATTCATTTTTTTTTAATTTCTAACAACAAACAAATGTGTAAAGCAATAAAATCATACAACGAAAGAGCCCCAAAAGTAAAAGATTATATGAATAATAGTCACATTTGACAATTTTAATTATTGGACCGAACCAACAAGCTCAATCTTAGAGACAAAAAATCTTATCTATTTCAAGTAGCAGTAAAACAGAATTGATCATGTCATTAATTTGAATCAAACTCTTTATTATCACTGTCCTCATCATGTACTTATGACCGGTTAAGTAAATCCTCTATCAACTATTGTCTCATAAGTCTTCTATAGTAACTTTCTCGTCAATATTGCTTTAAAGACCATGACATTGTGGTAATAAGATTTTCACTGGAATAGTATATTCTCTACCTTTAATGAGCGTGTCTCTCCTGTAATTTAAATAATAAGGCTTGTTAAAAGAGTCTCGAACTCTTAATATAAAATTTTTATATATCTCATTAAAAGCAAAATGAACCACATATGTACTTGCTCAAGACTTGTTAGAAGAGTCCCAAGCTCAGGGCAATTTGTAACTGGAATAAAAGCATCTCCAGTTATTTGAATTGAAAATAGGAATGGAGTCCACCAGATGCAACCACTTAAATGACTTTGTGTTATGCATTAATACTATTAACAAAGTATAGAAGTTTGTCAAACTTCATATGAGGTATGGATATTGAAAAGGTCCTATGCTAGTCTAAAATAACACAAGGAGTTATACAACAATCTGAATTCTTCCTAGCTGAGAAAAAGTTGGGGCAAGAAAACAAAATAAAAAAAAATCAACCACTACGAATAATTCTTAAGTAGCAGCACAATGTTTGAGCCCAGTAACCCTATAAGATCAATGGAATATTCTACTTATTTTTTACAAAAACTCAGTAAGACAACACATAGACGCCTTTTAGAAACTCTTCTTTTATCTCCTGTTAAGTCATCTACTTCACTGGCACTGCAATCCAACAGTAACAGTCAAACAGAAAATACACTAAGGAGAGCAATCACAATTAAACACACTGTAGATCAAATAATTTCCAGAACAGCTTGCCCTGAGTATGTCAATAGCAGAATACTAATATGGTCACAAATTTCCAAAAGAAATACTGAAAAACTCTGAGTCCTTTGACATTCAACAATGAATCGACCCATATAATATCTACGTCTGGATATAGCTATTTCAGAACCATTCAATGCAGTTATGAAAGCTCAACCAATACATAAGAGTATGATAATTTAGAATATTCTTACACCTAGATATACTCATTTCCCATAACGGAATAGGACTGATACCTTATGTGAAACGCTACTGCCAACATAATAAAACACCCAAAAACCACGGAGAACAGAGAGGGATCCTAAATAAGAAAATCCTTGGAAAAAATGAACACTTCAACAAAACCAACAACAAAGAAAATATTTTTACACAAAATTAATTACTTCAATCCTTCACAGCTCAAATAAACATAAAACTAAATCAAAAAATTGTGAAAAATTCATTATTCCAAGTCAATTAATCAATACTTTTCCGTAGCTGAATACACAAAATTCACATGCCACAATAAATCAAAAAACACAAAAACAAAAAGGAGTGAAAAAAGTCACATTCATAAAGGCAAGCTATTTTGAGAAAATGGCAGCATAAGAGTTGCTAAAATGTTCAACTGTAAGTGATAATTATTTGAAAACTGTCAAGAAAGACAATGAAAAATTCCAATTAAGTACAGTAACTAAATGCCAGAGATAGAGGGTATGTCTAATATGTACTCAAAATTATGATCCTAAAATTTTGTTGTTCAGTCTTTTCTGACAGGTTTTGCATTACCTTGATATAATGTTTAACTACTAATTTAGTGCAACCACAGTAATTCTCTTCTCTTCAGTCTTTGCTACAAATGGACTGCTAGGTTGCTCAAGATCATCTTCTGCAGCTCATAGGGAAAAAAAATGCAAATCAAATATAGCAGTTCACAACTAACATTTATGGCTTAGAACAAAAGAATTCGTCCGTGTCCATATGAACGCATCTCATACAGTAAAATGAAGTAATTTCATAGATAAACATACTATTTCAGTCCTGAACTACCTTAAAATTTGATGTTCCAAGGAATGCGAGGAATTGAATTCACATGAGGAATTTCAAATAACAAGAATTGAGACAATTAGATATATATAACTTAATAAGCAACACTCGTCTTTTCATAAAGACAACTATAAGATTACCTGCCACAAATTGAAACCATATAGCAGTGAATTACAAGATCAAAGGTCACAACGTACTTAAGAACTAACAGCTAATATAGCCTCACGCTCTAGATATCAAATTCTAAAGTAAGAAAAATATTCACAGCAACATTGTCCAACAAGAGATGCATAAACAAGTTACCTCTATTGATACTTAATGACGATAAAAAGCACATAAATGAAGTGAAAATATACAAAGACACCAGGAGTAATAATATTCCATATGTAAAAACACGTATAACTGAAGGGAAAGTAGACATAATAGGAGCAATTAAGCACCGTCAGTGTAATGGATAAAACAATAAGGTCAACAATTGACATGAATAAAAAAGGCACCAGTAACAATTTTTTTAATAAATATAAAACACGAATGAATATATGTTCTTTGGGACATTGAGCCAAATACATATATTAATAAGAGGAATACATGCAGAAGGGAAAAAAAATTTATCTTCTTTAGTTCTTAAAACACACAACAGAGCGCCAATCACATAATAGCCTAAATAAAATTAGACATAATTAAATTTCATTAGGAAAATGAGAACAAACAAATAAAATTGAAAGAAAAATGAAGGCAAAAAGTATTAATGGATGGAGAAATTACCAGATTATTGAAAGGAGTTAAAGAGCACTGAAGTGCCTTGTAGATCTACAAGAGATGATAATAAACTATACACAAGTTGCAAGAGCTAAAAGAGCAAACAAGAATGTGTTAAAAAAACATTAAACACACAAAAGAAGTTGCTGGAATTTGCAGAGAGAAAGGGAAGATGAAGATTAAGGGCGGAGAAATTAGCTGAACAAAAGAAAAAGAAATGGAATAAAAATTCATTAAGTATAACTAAATTAGGATAGTCGTACCTCACTACCAATACATCATTGTTATTGACACTACTGCTTACTATCAATGCTGGGTTCAAAATAAATATTTTCAATAAACTGCTAGACCTTTGTTTCCACTGAAAATGATATTAGTGATTGAAACATATTTGCAATTATCAATGCAAACTTCAGTTTCAGCAATAAGCAAGTGCCCTTATCCTTGTACCATGCATAGTTCCATGTATTTCCAATTTGCAAATTATTGTTCATTGTTCTTTTATAATGTTCGTGGACATCATTGAACTTTATTACATAATATGAGTATAAGCATGTAGAATGGCTGGCATAATACTCAGTCTCTTGTTCTTACTATAAAATAAGCCTTCTCTCTGTTTTTCCTCTTTTCAATATCTTTTCAACCTATTTTCTCATAACAAGAATAATCTGTTACTATTATTTGATGACAAAGCAATGCAAGCCGTGGAAATACCAACCTTAAAGGGAAAACCTCTTTTATCTTGAACACAAAATTCATCTAATTGTTAATGGATATTCTTATTTTCTTTGACATGGTTACCATATGTATCAAACATCTGCAAAGGCACAATGATAAGCTGCAAAGTAAACAAAAAACAGCATAGAGCAAAAGATTTATGCATTTAATTAACACTTGAAGAAACAAAATTCAAATAAGTATAAAGGCATAAATAACAAAAGATTATAGAGAAGCTTGACATAATCAAGCCATAAAAGACAGAAAGCTAGGAAAGAAAGGACATGAATAAATTGCTATTATATATTCCAAATATCCTACATGACAACACAAATAAGCATGCCTTATTGCTGCTCAACACAATCAGTCTATCATATACTGGCATATTTCTTGTTATCAATAATAGCGGGATGTGAAGCATAGCTGCTATAACAGCGAACTAAAGTCAAGCTTGAGATGTATATTTCTCCAAGTAATCCAAATCAATTCTAGATTGATTCAGAACTTGAAAGAGCAAAAGCAACCTGAAGCCCGATCTCGCATACACTGATATCCAACTCAAGTTAATTTGTTTCTATACTTGTCACAAGAACCTCATGAAAGTATGCATTAACAATATACGGATTACCTCATCTTATAAGCTCTTTCAGCTTTTACAGAGCTTGAATAATTTCTAGAAAAAAGAAAAGTGAAAGCAAAAATATATATATATATATAAAATCAGAGCACATTAACAAGATAGGGCCGACAAAAATTTTCATAAACAAGTAAAGATTCTGACCAAACAAATATTAGCTAAACCCAAAAAAATTAATAGATCACCCAATAATTAAGGGGCAAAAATATAACTCCACATCAGCTACAGATATAAGAATTAGATTGCTGAAAAAACCATAAAATTAAAAAAACAAATCCAAGCACATTTAGAGGGCAAACCTGGATAAGACAAGGAAGGGAAAAATTCTCCAACCTGCAAGAAAATAGAAAACAACAAAAGGTAGCAAGGGTGATGATGCAGATGGTGACTAAATCCCTAATTCTTATCTGGATTGTGATGAGAATGAAGAACACAAATCGTAGACAAGAATTGAATTGAATAATGGAATTGTATTGATTAAAGGAAAAGGAAAGTTACAGAGATGATAGAAACATTCAATATGACAACAAAGACACCCCAACTCCTCTCCCCTCTCTTCCCTTTTATTCGTTAATTCTCTAACTAACTTGTAACTGAATTTCCCTCGCATTGACTGATTAACTACTCAACTGCTACTTCTTCAACTAACTTGAGTTGCTGACTTGTTCCCGGTCCCAATCAAGCTGCGCTGACTGGACTTCTTTTCCTGCACGTGTATCAATATTCCCCCCTTGAAATAGTCCTTGTCCTCAAGGACGAAACTGAGGGAATCTGCGTTGCAAATCATGCCAGTACTCCCAAGTTGAGTCCTCTGGAAAGGTGTTGCTCCATTGTACCAAGACTTGAGTAACAGCCTTATTACCCCTTTTTACCAGTCGTCTATCCAAGATAGCCAGTGGCTCCAAAATGAGTTGTCCTTGAGTGTTGACCTCGTTAGGGAACTGACAAGAGACAGGTGATGCTCCTATCTTCTTCTTTAGCAGTGAAACATGAAACGTAGGGTGAATTTTTGAGTGTGCTGGTAGTTGCAGCTGGTAAGCTACCTTGCCCACTTTAGCTATTACTGGAAAGGGTCCGAAGTATCTTGGTGAAAGTTTCTGGCAGTGATGGCTTTTGATGGAATGCTGTCGATATGGTTGAAGTTTCACATACACTAATTCTCCAATTTCAAATTCCCTTTCACTTCGATGCTTATCTGCTTGCTGCTTCATTCTGTTTTGTGCTCGATGCAAATTGTGTTTGAGAAGGTGAACTGCAGCTGCTCTTGCAGCTAGACTCCTGTCTACTGCTTCCACAGATGAGGTTCCAGGTAGGTATGGTAGGTAAGTGGGAGGGGGCTGTCCGTAAACCACCTGGTAAGGGGTAGTGTTTATAGCTGTATGATAACTGGTGTTATACCAATATTCGGCTAAGGGAAGCCACAGAACCCATTTCTTTGGGAAGTCTCCAGTCATACACCTCAAATAGGTCTCAAGACATCTGTTAACAACTTCTGTCTGTCCATCCGACTGTGGATGATAGGACGAGGACGTGTGAAGAGCTACCCCCTGGAGTTTAAATAATGCTTGCCAGAATTGACTAACAAAGATAGGGTCCCTGTCACTAACAATAGATTCAGGCATGCCATGCAGTTTGAAAATAAAGTCAAGAAAGGTCTGTGCTACTGTCATTGCAGAGTAAGGGTGAGCCAATGCCGTAAAGTGGGCATATTTGCTCAACCTATCAACCACCACGAAAATAACAGACTTTCCTTGTGATGTTGGTAATCCTTCAATAAAGTCCATTGATATATCCTTCCATATCTGTTCTGGAACTGGCAGTGGCTGCAGAAGGCCTGGACTTGGCACATTTTCTACTTTCTGTCTTTGACAAATTTCGCAAGCAGCAATAACAGTTGCTACTTCCCTGTACATATGCTTCCAGTAGAATACCTCCTTAAGCCTCTTGTAAGTAACAAATACTCCAGAGTGCCCCCCTGTGGAACCTGCATGCCACATTGTAATAAGCTTACTTCTCAATGCAGGGTCTGATCCTACCACTAACCTGCCCTTTCTCCTGAGTTGTTGTTGTTCCCACGTATAAGCCGTATTTGGCTTTTTCCCAGTGGTTGTGAATTGCTGAATAACCTTAGCCAACTTCTCATCTTGCTGGCAACTTTCTTGTATTTCTGTGAGCAAGTCAGTTGTCACAAAAGAGATGGCCTGGAGGGTAGCTTTCCCCACAGGTTCTGGTTGTCTTGACAAGGCATCTGCTACAACATTATCAGTCCCTTTTTTATAGTGTAGCTCATAATCGTAGCCCACCAATTTTGCTATCCATTTCTGCTGGGCAGGAGTAGAAACTCTTTGCTCCATCAGATATTTGAGGCTTTGATGATCTGTCTTCACCACAAAATGTCTCCCCAACAGATATGGTCTCCATTTTTGAATGGCACTCACAATGGCCATCATTTCCCTTTCATAAACTGATAGTGTCAAGTGTCTTCCACTCAAGGCCTTACTGAAAAAGGCCACTGGTTTCCCTTCTTGTGACAGTACTGCTCCTATACCATTACCCGAAGCATCAGTTTCAACAACAAATTGCTTGGAAAAGTCTGGTAAGGCTAGCACTGGTGAGGCAATCATCATAGTTTTCAATTGGTTAAAAGCTTGAGTAGCCTTGTCATCCCACTTGAAAGCATTCTTCTTCAATAGGTCAGTTAATGGTCGAGCCACTTGCCCATAATGCTTTATAAATTTTCTGTAATACCCAGTTAGGCCTAGAAACCCCCTCAGCTCCTTGATGTTTCTAGGAAGTGGCCATTGCTGCATTGCTTCAATTTTCGAGGGGTCAGCAGTCACTCCATCTGCTGAGATTAAGTGTCCCAAGTACTCAATCCTTGTTGACCCAAAAACACACTTACTCCTCTTCACTTTAAGATCATTGTTCCTGAGTATCTCGAAGGTAGATTGAAGGTGTGTCACATGGTCATCCCAATTGTTGCTGTAAATGAGGATATCATCGAAAAAGGCCAAGATAAACTTCCTCAGGTGGGGCCTAAAAAGGTCATTCATCAGGCTTTGGAATGTGGAAGGGGCATTTGTGAGCCCAAATGGCATTACCATAAATTCGTAATGCCCATCATGGGTTCTAAATGCAGTTTTATAAACATCCATAGGGTCCATTCTAATCTGGTGATAACCAGATCTTAAGTCCAGTTTTGAAAAATACACAGTTTCACTTAATTCATCTAACAGTTCTTCTATCAGGGGAATTGGAAATTTATCTTTTACTGTCTTTGCATTCAACTTCCTATAGTCGATGCACATTCTCCATGTTCCATCCTTTTTCTTCACTAAGACCACAGGTGAAGAGAAAGGGCTGTTGCTAGGCCTTATGATCCCTCCTTCCAACATCTGTTTAACCAACCTTTCAATCTCTCCTTTCTGAAAAGTGGGATACCTGTAGTACGGATGTTTATGCCAAGAACACTACAGCATGCAAGGACCTTGGCCAAGATAGAAGAATCCAAGATCCTGATTGCTATCCGAAAGACCAGATTCATCCAAAAATCTTGGGAACCAAGGAGGGAATAGCTTCAGTGGATCCACTAACAGGGATTCTACACCATTGTTGCCAAACCCGGAAACAATCAATCCAGGTATCCACAAGAAACCTTCTAGAGTCTTGTCAGGAATTGACTTGGATGAAAAAAGGGCCAGAGGATTGTGTTTTTGGTGTGATGAAAAATATGAAAAAGGTCACAAATGTAAAAAGAGACAATTATACAGAATTGAGATGGTGGAGGAAGAATTGGAGGCAAGTGGAGTGGATGAGGAAGAAGAAGAAGAATTGGAATTTGTTAATGAAGGGAACTTAGCCCATATATCTGTTAGTGCGATGACATCAACTGCCATAGCCTTTATTCAGAACCATGAGAATAACAGGCCATACACAAGGAGTTAACGTCCATATCTTCATTGATTGTGGGAGTTCCCACAACTTCATACATCCTAATACAGTAAAAAAATTAGGATTGAAGAAAGTGGAAGTGATACCCATGGCAGTGGAAGTAGCCAATGGTCAGAAACTCACCACCACTCACTTATGCTCGCAATTCAAATGGAAGATGCAATCTGTGGAATTCATGACTGATCTATTGGTGTTGCCTGTGGGAGGTTGTGAGATTGTCCTAGGGATGCAGTGGTTGTGTACACTAGGGGAGGTTAAATGGAATTTTAATGACTTAAAGATGAAATTTTTTCAAGGGGGGAAGAAGGTAGTTCTGAGGGGATCTAAGCAGGCCCCAGTACAAATTCTACAGCAAAAGAAGATGCAACAATTGCTGTCTAATGCAAAGGGAGTTGAAGCAGCTCACCTATGCATGATACAGGTGCAGGATCAGCATCAAGAAGAGGGAGAACAAGGTAAATAGGTAATTCTGCAATCTCAAAAACTAACAAGGCTGATGGAAACCTATGAAGATTTATTTCAAGAACCCAAAGAACTGCCCCCTAAGAGATTCCATGATCACAAAATCATTCTGAAGGAAGGAACACAACCTGTAAATGTGAGACCCTACAGGTATCCCACTTTTCAGAAAGGAGAGATTGAAAGGTTGGTTAAACAGATGTTGGAAGGAGGGATCATAAGGCCTAGCAACAGCCCTTTCTCTTCACCTGTGGTCTTAGTGAAGAAAAAGGATGGAACATGGAGAATGTGCATCGACTATAGGGAGTTGAATGCAAAGACAGTAAAAGATAAATTTCCAATTCCCCTGATAGAAGAACTGTTAGATGAATTAAGTGGAACTGTGTATTTTTCAAAACTGGACTTAAGATCTGGTTATCACCAGATTAGAATGGACCCTATGGATGTTTATAAAACTGCATTTAGAACCCATGATGGGCATTACGAATTTATGGTAATGCCATTTGGGCTCACAAATGCCCCTTCCACATTCCAAAGCCTGATGAATGACCTTTTTAGGCCCCACCTGAGGAAGTTTATCTTGGTCTTTTTCGATGATATCCTCATTTACAGCAACAATTGGGATGACCATGTGACACACCTTCAATCTACCTTCGAGATACTCAGGAACAATGATCTTAAAGTGAAGAGGAGTAAGTGTGTTTTTGGGTCAACAAGGATTGAGTACTTGGGACACTTAATCTCAGCAGATGGAGTGACTGCTGACCCCTCGAAAATTGAAGCAATGCAGCAATGGCCACTTCCTAGAAACATCAAGGAGCTGAGGGGGTTTCTAGGCCTAACTGGGTATTACAGAAAATTTATAAAGCATTATGGGCAAGTGGCTCGACCATTAACTGACCTATTGAAGAAGAATGCTTTCAAGTGGGATGACAAGGCTACTCAAGCTTTTAACCAATTGAAAACTATGATGATTGCCTCACCAGTGCTAGCCTTACCAGACTTTTCCAAGCAATTTGTTGTTGAAACTGATGCTTCGGGTAATGGTATAGGAGCAGTACTGTCACAAGAAGGGAAACCAGTGGCCTTTTTCAGTAAGGCCTTGAGTGGAAGACACTTGACACTATCAGTTTATGAAAGGGAAATGATGGCCATTGTGAGTGCCATTCAAAAATGGAGACCATATCTGTTGGGGAGACATTTTGTGGTGAAGACAGATCATCAAAGCCTCAAATATCTGATGGAGCAAAGAGTTTCTACTCCTGCCCAGCAGAAATGGATAGCAAAATTGGTGGGCTACGATTATGAGCTACACTATAAAAAAGGGACTGATAATGTTGTAGCAGATGCCTTGTCAAGACAACCAGAACCTGTGGGGAAAGCTACCCTCCAGGCCATCTCTTTTGTGACAACTGACTTGCTCACAGAAATACAAGAAAGTTGCCAGCAAGATGAGAAGTTGGCTAAGGTTATTCAGCAATTCACAACCACTGGGAAAAAGCCAAATACGGCTTATACGTGGGAACAACAACAACTCAGGAGAAAGGGCAGGTTAGTGGTAGGATCAGACCCTGCATTGAGAAGTAAGCTTATTACAATGTGGCATGCAGGTTCCACAGGGGGGCACTCTGGAGTATTTGTTACTTACAAGAGGCTTAAGGAGGTATTCTACTGGAAGCATATGTACAGGGAAGTAGCAACTGTTATTGCTGCTTGCGAAATTTGTCAAAGACAGAAAGTAGAAAATGTGCCAAGTCCAGGCCTTCTGCAGCCACTGCCAGTTCCAGAACAGATATGGAAGGATATATCAATGGACTTTATTGAAGGATTACCAACATCACAAGGAAAGTCTGTTATTTTCGTGGTGGTTGATAGGTTGAGCAAATATGCCCACTTTACGGCATTGGCTCACCCTTACTCTGCAATGACAGTAGCACAGACCTTTCTTGACTTTATTTTCAAACTGCATGGCATGCCTGAATCTATTGTTAGTGACAGGGACCCTATCTTTGTTAGTCAATTCTGGCAAGCATTATTTAAACTCCAGGGGGTAGCTCTTCACACGTCCTCGTCCTATCATCCACAGTCGGATGGACAGACAGAAGTTGTTAACAGATGTCTTGAGACCTATTTGAGGTGTATGACTGGAGACTTCCCAAAGAAATGGGTTCTGTGGCTTCCCTTAGCCGAATATTGGTATAACACCAGTTATCATACAGCTATAAACACTACCCCTTACCAGGTGGTTTACGGACAGCCTCCTCCCACTTACCTACCATACCTACCTGGAACCTCATCTGTGGAAGCAGTAGACAGGAGTCTAGCTGCAAGAGCAGCTGCAGTTCACCTTCTCAAACACAATTTGCATCGAGCACAAAACAGAATGAAGCAGCAAGCAGATAAGCATCGAAGTGAAAGGGAATTTGAAATTGGAGAATTAGTGTATGTGAAACTTCAACCATATCGACAGCATTCCATCAAAAGCCATCACTGCCAGAAACTTTCACCAAGATACTTCGGACCCTTTCCAGTAATAGCTAAAGTGGGCAAGGTAGCTTACCAGCTGCAACTACCAGCACACTCAAAAATTCACCCTACGTTTCATGTTTCACTGCTAAAGAAGAAGATAGGAGCATCACCTGTCTCTTGTCAGTTCCCTAACGAGGTCAACACTCAAGGACAACTCATTTTGGAGCCACTGGCTATCTTGGATAGACGACTGGTAAAAAGGGGTAATAAGGCTGTTACTCAAGTCTTGGTACAATGGAGCAACACCTTTCCAGAGGACTCAACTTGGGAGTACTGGCATGATTTGCAACGCAGATTCCCTCAGTTTCGTCCTTGAGGACAAGGACTATTTCAAGGGGGGAATATTGATACACGTGCAGGAAAAGAAGTCCAGTCAGCGCAGCTTGATTGGGACCGGGAACAAGTCAGCAACTCAAGTTAGTTGAAGAAGTAGCAGTTGAGTAGTTAATCAGTCAATGCGAGGGAAATTCAGTTACAAGTTAGTTAGAGAATTAACGAATAAAAGGGAAGAGAGGGGAGAGGAGTTGGGGTGTCTTTGTTGTCATATTGAATGTTTCTATCATCTCTGTAACTTTCCTTTTCCTTTAATCAATACAATTCCATTATTCAATTCAATTCTTGTCTACGATTTGTGTTCTTCATTCTCATCACAATCCAGATAAGAATTAGGGATTTAGTCACCATCTGAGTGAGAAGACCATAGAAGAAGGGAAAGTTCAGGAAAAATTTTACCGTAGGAGGAGCAATAAAAAACACAATATTCTTTAATCAGAGAGTTGTTTGTGAGAAAGGAGGATTTTTTATCAAAAAGAAGACATTAGATCCAAACAAATCTCAAGGAAGTCAGTTCAAATACCAAAAAACAAAAAAAAACTAAAAGCTAACATTTGCAAAGGTGTACTTGTCCTCCTTCGTCACCATTGGAGGTGAGAATTGACTTCGTCGTCCAGTGAGAGTTGATCCGTAATATTTTTAGATTTTGTTTAGTGAAATCTCTCAACCGGATTTTGATGCTTCTAACCACATGGTAAATAAGAAAAATCCAAAGAAAAATATGGAAAGAAAGAATAAATTACCCATAGATAAGGGGATAAAGAGGGAGAAAATTGCTGCAAGGAAATAGAGAAAGAAAGAATAGGATGCAGAAGAATGAAGGGATAGAGCAAATGAAGCAATGAAGGAAGAGATTATCTCCAAATTGCTTGTCAATGGTCTTCACTTTTCTTACCTCGAGCCGGTCATCCCAGTACTTGCTTGGCAGTAGTCTGTGCTTTTTCACCTCGAGCCCATCGTTCCAACAATTGAAAAGAGTGAAAATCAGGACAGTAGATAAACAGAGGATGACGAGAGAGAAAAGGCGAGATCATAACAAAACCCACTAGACAAAACAAGCAACGCATTGTGCAAAAGACAAGAGAATAAAATGAAAAAAAAAGAAAATCCAAGGATGACGAAAAATCACGTGGAGGACGACGAAAAAGCATGGTTTTCAGAACCGGATCTGTGACCGGTCCGGTTCTATACAAAAGTCGCTGGAAAAGGTGAATCGGTATGAACCGAAAAAACCGTTAGAACCGGACGAACCGGAACTCAACGGTTTTTTGATTTTTCCAGATTATTAGTTATTTAGGAGGCGTTTGGTTCAAATTCCTCAATCACTATCACTATAGGTATCATTAACCCTACTATGAGTATGGGTTTTGATGATTCTCCCCAACATGTTTGGTTTAATAATGGAATAGGTATTATTATAAGAATATTTGTTTGGTATACTGAAATGACTTTCAAGTAAATTTTAAAATTTTAAAATTTTTATTTATGATATACATATTTTTTAGATTTCTTATTTTGTATATTTGAAAAAAATTTAAAAAAATTTCTTCAATTTTAAATATAGTCATGCTCTAATTTAAGTTTTATGGAAATGATAATCTTAAAACAAAGTCATTTTTATTATATTAACAGAGAGTATTATATATCTTTGATTTTCAATACAATTTTTTATAAAATTATTGAATGTAAAAAAAATTATTAAAAAGAATTTTTGTAAAAAAATTTATAAAGTACTAATAAAAAATATTCAAAATCAAAAGACGAGAGAGAGAGAGAGAGAGAGTATTGAGAGTGGGTAACTCAAAAGATATATATTTTTTAATGGGTGTGTTTTTGCCCTTAATAATAAGAGTTAATGGGTTTGATAGACTAGTATTTTGGGGGGAATCATTAACACCCCAATTAATCACTATCATTCCCATTGAATGATAGTGATAGTTGTTTAACAAATATCAACAATGAGTATCATTACTTGTGATACCCATTCTCCTCCTTGATTCCCCTAAACCAAACACCCCCTTAAAAAACATAAATCCTAACCCAACAAAACCCAGTTTACTTCTTCTCACCCTAGCCGTTCCTTCCCTACCGACTTCCACCACCAAAAGCTTCCAATTTTTCTCCCAATCCTTCTCCGGTGCAAATTTTCTTCTGTCTCGCCCCAATTCCTTTGATCTAATTCTTAATCCAAGCTTGTTGATCTTTCTTTGCTATCAACTACAGCTTCTTCAACCTGCGCTCAAGAAAAGATTTGGGCTCTTTTCCTTTGCAGCAGGTAAGTTCAATTTTCTACTTTACAATTAAGGTCCCATGAATTGTTCAAGATGTCCAATAGCTTCCGTTGTGTAAAGTTCCTCTTTGAAGTTCAAAAGTTTGCTGATTGATGTTTTTCATTGTGTAAAATTACAAAATGAAGATGTGTAAAAAAAAAAAAAGTAGACAAGTCTAACAATGGTTTAAATAGAGTCGTAAGATTGCCTTTTTGAAGTATTCTTAAAAAAATTCTTCCAATTTTCAAGCATAACTGGGATCTATAGAATTATTAGATTTTCTTAATGATTTTTCTTTTGGCTGCATAGTTGTGAGCAAAGAGCTAGATTGTTGAGTCCGTGTATGTTCCCCTATCAAACCAATGGTTTTGAGCTAGGAGCAGGATGTGATATTTTTTTTTTATTGTGAAAAAGTAGTAAAGAAAGATGAAAGGAAAAGAAGAGCACAAACAAGACTCTGACATTTAAGCGTAATGGTTGTGCTACATCATGCAATTTTGACAAAATCCTTTGCCAAAATGTCTAAATTATGGGATATCAAACATGTATTTTTTTATTTTTTGCATGATTGACTTGCTATATGAAAAAAATAAGATAGAGCTCTGCACTTGATTCTATACATAAACGGGTAGGAAAACATATATTCCAATGCGACCTGTTGCCCCAGTCCAGAGAAATTTTTAGGTGAACTAATAAGAACATGAACCACCAACCAATAGATGTCGCTCACCCAGTGGAACCAAGTCATCATTAATTGCGTTTGGAATCGCCAAATAGATCTCTGTGGCATTATTAGGTGGATAATCACATTGTTCATAGTACCACTTTGGACTTGCGGAAGAATTCAGCCTTGTTTGTTTTAAGATGGACCAGCTTCTCATTTTCATATACTCTTGTTTGTATTGGTTTTCTTTTATTTTTGCATGCATATACTCCATCTCTTTCTCCCCCTTTTTTTGTATGGCGGATAAGTTAAGTGAATAATGAGTGCATTTCATTACATATAGGCAGAATACTTCAACTACATGATAAAAGGACATGAATAAATACAAAGAAGACATGGATCCAAGAACCGTAGATATGGTGTGAAGATCCTAAGAGATGAGATATGCCACCGTACGCAAAAAAAAATTGACAAATCAAATTCTTGAAATTGCAATTAAAGAAAATCATTGTATTTTAATTCACGCTACTACCTTATGCATATAAATTACTTTCAAGATGCATATAATTTATAATATCAAATATGCAAAGGTGCAATTTTTTTTATATGTCTGACCTGCTGCATTCATGACATGTCGAGTTGGCAATTTGGCATTTAGATTTATAATATTAGAATAAATAATGGTTTCAATCTTCTCAAATGTGGTCCTAAAGTTTCTGATGGTGCAGGAATTTGTTGTAAGTTAAATTAAATAGAGTTGTTGGCTTGTGATGACAATAGAGGGATTTTGTTATTCAAAATATGAACTTTGAGCATTAGTTGTAAATTTGATGATGAAAATATTGATAATCAGTATTTAGACTTCTTGGTACTTGTTTTATGAATCATTTTAAGTATGTGAGAGAAACTAAGCATGTACTTTAATTAGTATTTGAATTATGCTTATTAGTCTTATTTATGTTTGTAATGATTTTATGAAAAAACTTGTGATAATATGCATGATTTTCTAGGTTTCAACTATCATTTGTAGGAATTTTTGTTTTACGATTGTTGGGGGAAAAAAGCGGTTGGACCGGAGGTCCGATTCTAAAAATATTGCGAAAAAGAGTTTGATGTGACAAAGCCTCCAAGGCTCTTTTATTCTATATGTTAAAAAGAAGACATTAGATCCAAACAAATCTCAAGGAAATCAGTTTAAATACCAAAAAAAAAAAAAAAAAAAACTAAAAGCCAACATTTGCAAAGGTGTACTTGTCCTCCTTCGTCACCATTGGAGGTGAGAATTGACTTCGTCGTCCAGTGAGAGTTGATCCGTAATATTTTTAGATTTTGTTTAGTGAAATCTCTCAACCGGATTTTGATGCTTCTAACCACATGGTAAATAAGAAAAATCCAAAGAAAAATATGGAAAGAAAGAATAAATTACCCATAGATAAGGGGATAAAGAGGGAGAAAATTGCTGCAAGGAAATAGAGAAAGAAAGAATAGGATGCAGAAGAATGAAGGGATAGAGCAAATGAAGCAATGAAGAAAGAGATTATCTCCAAATTGCTTGTCAATGGTCTTCACTTTTCTTACCTCGAGCCAGTCATCCCAGTACTTGCTTGGCAGTAGTTTGTGCTTTTTCACCTCGAGCCCATCGTTCCAACAATTGAAAAGAGTGAAAATCAGGACAATAGATAAATAGAGGATGACGAGAGAGAAAAGGCAAGATCATAACAAAACCCATTAGACAAAACAAGCAACGCATTGTGCAAAAGACAAGAGAAAAAAATGAAAAAAAAAAGAAAATCCAAGGACAACGAAAAATCACGTGACAAGCACGTGGAGGATGACGAAAAAGAGTCTGATGTGACAAAGCCCCCAAGGCTCTTTTATTCTATATGTTAATAAAACTTCCCTACCCTTCTGACAAATTTTCTCTGAAAAAAAAAAGAGCAATAGAAAGAGGTCTGAGCTATGGAGAGACAATCGGAGAGAAGAGGGCTACGAACATACATGGCGAAGCTCTGAACTGCACCAAATTAAGTCTCAACTTCGTCCGCTTATCGCGCTATTACGAAGTCTAATGAGATTTTCCACTCGAAGGTGATTTGATTTTTTTTGGAATTTGCTTTTTTTATTCTTGATCGATTGTTGAAATGATGGAAATTGGAGGATGTGGACAGAGATTAATGGTTTTGCGGTTGTAGATTCAACTTTTGAGAAATTAGGGTTTTTCTGTTGGGATTTTATTTGGTTGAATTTTCCCTAGCAAACATGTATTGTTTCCTTTAGACAGTTGCAAAAGCATGCTTTCAAGAATTTGATCATATATGGCCTGTACTCTGTATATGCACCGATATTAAGTGATAATAGCATAAGTTGTCTGCATCTTAGTATTTTTATTATTTCTAGAGTAAATTTTGCATCTTCCATGAGTTCTTGAAACACTATTGTTTTCTGAAATTATTTTTACATGGAACTGAAATGGATCTTTTCTAGTTGTTGAGATAGCTGCTAATGTGAGTATTATATACATGATATTTGACTTTCAATTGTAGATTAAGCCTTAAGAATGATTCCTTAAAGAGTGATTGGTATTTGTCATTTCCCTCTTATTGGGCTTTCAGTTTGTGTTGCCTTTTGCAGACAATAATAGTTTACTTAACAGCACTATTTGTGATTGATCGTTGCAGTCAAGTGCTCTAGCCATTGACCAGGAACATATATCCCATTTGGAACTATCCTATTCTCAATAATTATGAGCTGAACATAATTTGAGATCCCTTAATTGACCAGGAATGAGAAATCTTGAATTGCAGGTTTAGCTCATTGACTGTGCCATCAATTAAAAGGCAACTGGAGCTACTTGTTCAGAGAATTGGGATATAAGGCATATAGGCACAAGAATAGGCACACAGGAAAAATTATTTATACCCATACCTATCCTCATAACTTCAATTATTAATCTAATCCAATATTTTTTTCCCTTAATATTAAAAAAATCCTATAAGTTGTTGATCTGTAGGTCCAAATGCATAATGAATCAGAAACTATATGAGTGTGATCATCTGGATAGCATATTAGCATGTGACATTCAACCAACTTACATTATTATCCTTTCTTCATTCACTAATTCACTTAAATAATTTGAATGAGATCCTCCAAACAGGGATACCTTAAATTGCATTCCTCCAGGATTGTGGATAACTTCTTTTTGTTTATTCTTTGTGAGTTAACCGAGATTAAGAATACTTGAAAATAATCAACTGTCATCTGTCTTACTTGTTCTTCTATTGTTAAGTGATAAAGTAATAATACTTAATAACATTACTATCTAATAATTAGTTTCTCAAATTAGTTCCTTCTTCTTATGCACTTTTGTTGTTTAAACCGACTGTGATGTTTGTGGTGTTTGTGTGTAATTGCATGTGTTTCTGTGTGAATTTGTGTCTGACCATGTGCTGTCTAGGTGTTTTTATAAGTTGCGCAGGAGTGAGTAGTGTATCCAGTGTGAGGAGTATGCGTGGGCAAAGGATGTAGGTGATAGAATATAGTGTGTGCTGTGAGTGATTTTGTGAGGTAGTGATCGCAGGGAACTGTGAGACTGTAAGTATGCGCTGCATGTGAAGGTTGCAGGTTCCTGTGAAGTGAAATGTCCGGTGAAGTATGTGAAGTAGTGTAGTAGTGATTTGTAGCTGGTAAGATCACTATATATGGGTTGCAGCAGGGTGAGTGTGAGTGTACGGAAGGTGTGTGCAGTGGGTTGTGAGTTGCAGCAATATGGCGATTGTATCTGTGAGAAATGCTGGGTGTTGCAATAGTGTGATTTTGTGTTGATGTGCTACTGTGTGCGTGCTACTGTGTGCAATAGTGATTTGTTTTAATGTGAATAATATTCTTTATTTAGTTGCCTGAGTTATTTGCGAAGGATGTAACTAGTGGTATTCTTCCTCCTGGGGACAAATATGCATATAGATACCTTTAGATTCATGATGGGTTTTATAATCAAATTAATTGGTTCTGTTATTAGTAGCCTACTAGTTTTGCAAGTTTTCTAGGCTAGTCCTTGTAACTACCATTAGAAACTTGAATTTAAGCTAACATTAGGACTACAGATGGTGTTACCAATGTTGGAGAATTGCTCATGCAAAAGGACATGCCATCTTCAAGTGCCATATCATCTAGAATAAAACAACATCGTAAGAGGAATCGAAGCAATGATGAAATTGAAACAATATCTAAAAACCTTGGAGAGATTGTGCCCTTAAGTAATTTTGTATTTTTGCATTTGAGTTTTAATATTTATAGATTAGCCCTCCGAATTTTGTTTCCTTTTCAATTAGGTCTCATTATTTGCAAATTTCCCCTAGATACTTGCTGGAATTATGCTTTGTCCCTCATACTTTGTTGTAATTTACATTTTGATCTC